>JALGQJ010000002.1:4865000-5465000 GCA_023055345.1 Quercus wislizeni | reverse complement strand
GCCACTTAAAATTTATTGTAAAAATTGTGTGAACATATCATTTCTTAAAAAAAAAAAAAAAAAAAAAAAAAAAGTGGTATGTGGCAATGGCATTGCCGAAATAGGAGTGAAAAAAAAGTGGAATGTGGCAATGGCATTGCCGAAATGTGACAACTTTTTTTTTTTACTCTTTCATAGATTTCATAACTTCCCCCCCCCCCCCCCCCCATTTTTGGCAATGTCATTGCCACAATTGCTAAAAAAAAATTTTATACCCCTATTTCGGCAATGGCATTGCCACAATTCGTTTGTCATTTTTTTTTTTCCTTTTCAATTCGGGCACTCCACGCATGGGTATCAGAACTGGGCAGAGGAAATTCGGTATCACCGTTGCCGAAATTCAACATTTTCTCTCTCCACCTTTTTCTTCTTCTCTCTCATACTTTTGGTTGAATTTTGGCAACGATAATACTGAAATTCAATCTCTCTCCACAAAATCCCAAATAACTTTGAACAGTACCTATAACGCAAATTAACTTCTAATTTTGCAATATTAACCCAAAAGACTCGTTGGGTTAAAGCCCTATCCAACAAAAAAAAAAAAGTATCTGGTGTGTGTTAATTTTTTAGCATTTAGCACACCTAACATAAAAAAAAAAAAATAAAAAGCACGCCTCTATTAAATCTTCCAAATGCTAATTTTTTTTAGCATTTGGCATGGTACTCTTCTACTATGTTTTATAAATTTTTCTTTTTAACTTTTTCTTTTCTTTTTCTCTCTCCTTTCACATGTCATGTCTTTCATTTTGTAATTAATTTTTTTTTTCTTTTTTAACGTGTGTTCTACTTTGAGTGGTGGGTTTTTTTTTTTTTTTTAATAAAAAGTTAATCTTATTTTAATTATTTTAATGATGATGTGTTAAAAGTAAAAAATACAACATAAGGGATTTATTAAATGATGTGTTAAAATAGATAAAATAAATTTTTGATGTGTTAAAATAACATTTTTTTTAAGTAAAATTATTCTAATACTCTAAGTCACAACAATAATTTTAAAAATTTTATCTTTTAGTAATTTAAAAAATCGCTTTATTTATTTTTCCACCCCCAAATTACAATACACCAAAAATAAAAATTATACTTTAACATGCAACATATATATTAAAATAATATAAACAATTTCGACCCATAAACACCCACAAACACCATTCTAGAGTCTCAAAAAACCCACAAACAACTATACCCACGACCAAACACTTACCCAGGACCAGAGAACGCCCAAACCCACAGCCAAACATCAATTTTAACAAGCCACCATCTACTTCTGTCCTCATAAAATTACCTTGAAGAACAGAAAAATTCTCAACAAAATACAATCCCTATAAACCCTTTCATCTTCAACCTCAAGCCAAAACCCAAAACCCAAAACCCATAGCAACCCTTTCATCTTCAACCTCAAGTGTGACCCATAAGGGCCACAACCAAGTCCCACCACCCACGGTGTGACGCACCATCCTAACCACTACAACCCAATCAAATAGAGGAGAAAGGGACGAGAAAAAGAGGGGGCAGATTCAGCAAAAAAAGGAATAGAGGGATCAGAGAGAGAGAGAGTGAGCAGGGAGAATGAGATAATAAATTTATATATATATATATATATATATATATATATATACATACCGGTACATACCTTTTGCAGGTGGAGGAGCAAGAAGCACCGGTGTTGGTGCCGGTGACGGTACGGCTTGGAGCTTGTAAAACGTATATATTTCGTATCTAATAAAACAACTAGGATTCAAAACATTACCCCCTTTCTTTCCTGCACTGTTGGCAGATATCCTATGAGAGTCCGAAGACACCTATTGCAATCAGAGCTGGATAGCAGAGGGTCGCATTGGACAAGGCTGTATAGGGTTTGTAAATCTGAAAAGTTGGCTTCTGTTGTTGCAAATTTCGTTGCACCGGACGGAGCATTTGATGCTCTGGTTTCTATTTCATCCATTGAAGTTCCAAGTAGCTGTGTGAAGCAGCCTGGATCTGTTATACTCTTGAGTGTTACTCAATAGAAATGTGAGATCTGCGCCCATGGTGGAGAAGAATGACTCGTTTGAGTAGCGTAACACGCATTCACCGTACCATATCACCGCCACTTTTTCTTCAGGGCAGTACAGCTCAACAAAGTCTTTGGTTGCGGTTGACACGGCAGAAGAAGAGGCCGTTGACTGTTGTCCTTGGGGTTTGGCCAACGGTGGTGTTGTAGAAACCACTTTCACGCGTGGAATTTGAGTAAAGGAAAGAGAGGAGGCGGTTGAGGTTGGACCGGTAGTTTATTAAATATTTAATTAATTAACCTCACGTTAAAAGAAAAAACTAAGTTAAATAAATATTTTGTTAATCAACAACCTCACGTTAAAAGAAAAAGAAAAAGTTAAAAGAATCGAGAAATTATTGTGTAATTCCGGAGTATAAGATCAATAGGCTGACCTTGTACTCCTAGCCAATAGAAGTATGCCAGCACATTAAAAATTGCCTACCTCAACAGTACTGCCCGCTCTTGGTATTTGTTAACGTCTGTTAACATTTGGAAATTTTTAACAACTCCTTCAAAATATTCATGCGTGCTCTCATTAACTTTTAGTTAAAAGGTTTGGCCCCACATCAATAAAATAAGTAATATAGGATTCTCAGTAGAAGACAAAGGATTAAAATTCATAAACAATATTGACAGCTAGGGCTGTCCATGGGTCGGGCTGGTCGGGTTTTTGCCCAACCCACAACCGACCTGTACAAGATCAGGTGGTGGTTTTTCAACCCGTAATCAACCCATAACAGTAACGGATTCGTCGGTTCGGATTGCTGGCGAGTGGTTGTCGGTTTCGGGTGAACCCGATTATCACTAGAATCCTTTGAAACGCGGTGAGATCTCGCCAGATCGAGCGAGATCTTGCCAGATCCATCCAAGATCTGGTGAGATCCCATCGGATTGGGCGAGATTTCTGCCAAATCGTGATGAGAAATCACTAGTTCGACCAGATCCGGTGTTTATTGTGACAGAAATCGATGGATTTAAGTGAAAAAGTTGCTAGAATCTGGAAAAAAAAGGCCGAAATCTGGAAAAAATGGCCGGAATCTGGAAAAAATGGCCGGATTTTAATGGACGTCGGACGGGTCGGGTTTCACGGGTTTTAGAGGAAGAGATTTGACACCTGACCTGTTGGCGTCGGGACCCGAGTCCGACCACCGGAGCCATCGGATCAAGTGATTCCGGGTCGGGTCCGGGCTGGTTGGGCGGGTGGGCAGTTTATTTGGACAGCCCTATTGACAACAACACAAAGCTAGAAGACAACCTTTTCAAAAAAAAAAAAGGCTAGAAGACAACGGCGGACACAAAGTTACTTTTTTTCATTTTGGTTTCAAGTAAAAGCATGGTAGAAATAATGGACTTAGAAAGTGATAAAGGTAAATTTTGTTTTGTCTTGTTTTGATTTAATTTATTTTTTGGAAGAATGTTTAATTATTTGTGGTGATATATTTGCTCTCAAATAAAACTATATAAATCCTTATTGCTGTTTTTTTTTTTTTTTTTTGCTCTTTGCAATATTTATTGTTAAATTTTATTATTATGATATTTTTTTTTTCAATGAGTATCCATAATCGACCCAAAAAAATTTAAGACTAAAATTTTGTTGTTATATAAATAAATATTTAAATAAATAAACATTAAAAAATTTGGTATTAAAACTTTGTTGTTATATTGTTGTGCCTAAACATAAGAGTTTTGTGATTAAGTGTACCATAGGCGTTTAAGAAGACATACAAAATTGCAAACATGGTGCGTATCGATAAAAAAAAAATTTATGAACATGATATAATTATTGTATTGTAATTTTCTTAGTATTTTGTTTCTAATATTTATATTTGTCATAAAAATTGTTGTAGTTATTTGCAAACCAAGTGATATTGAAGAAATTGAAGGGTACTACATGTTTGTAGCAAGGCTAGAAAATAGTGATGAAATTTTGTTGAATAAGGTGGTCCATAATGCAGATGAAGCATATGCTTTATCTAATGATTATGCATTGCGAATGCGTTTTAGTATTCGAAAAGGAAAGCCTAGATATTATAATGGGACGAAGAACATAAAACAACGTGAATTTCTATGTTCAAAGGAGGGTTTTAAACTAGATGAAGATTTTTGTAAAGAGAAATATTCGAAGAGACTAGAGACTAGAATTGGTTGTAAAGCATTTGTTCGTTTCAAAACAACCAAACTTCCTCATGAAGCAGTGTATTCAATTTCCATTACAAAATGGTAAAACTAGTGGCCATTTCAATTTTCATTACAATAAACAAGAGCCCGGACCAAGCATATAAAGGACGATTATCATTATATTAGGAAGAAAGTTCTTAGTAAGGAATTGAAGGTTAATTTCATCTCAACTCTTGATCAACTGGCTGATATTTTTACCAAGGCTCTCCCTTCTTCACGATTCCTAGATCTTGCTCACAAACTGATGGGTGTTCCTCCCCTCAGTTTGAGGGGGGGATGTAAAGGCATATGACAAAGCTATTGATAAACGACCTTTAGTAGAGCTGTAATAGTTAAAACTGCAAATAGCTTAACTTAGGTGTGAAGGCTGGAGTTAGTTATTGATGTAAGTCCATGAGTCAGCATCTAATTACTCTATATACATGTGTCAAGATTTGGTGTGTTTGTATTAGGGTTTGTTAGACTCATTCCACATTCTGTGGAGGTGGTTATTGTATAT
Source organism: Quercus wislizeni (assembly GCA_023055345.1). Lineage (NCBI taxonomy): Eukaryota > Viridiplantae > Streptophyta > Magnoliopsida > Fagales > Fagaceae > Quercus > Quercus wislizeni. The sequence goes on along the minus strand of JALGQJ010000002.1, from coordinate 5,460,252 downwards.
ATATTGGGGCTTGTAACAAAATTGCTTGAATTAAGAAGAAGAACTCCATTTTATCAAATTCTTCACTCTCTATTTTCTCTGTTTTGCATTTCTTTCTTTCTTGTACTGCTTTGCTTTTCAACCAATACCCTTTATAATGTGACCAATAACCCTCCTAAATTCCATGAGTTCAACAGCTTGGACAGTCAAGAGGGAGTCGAACTCTATAATTGTTTTCTCCAAGCCAAGTTCTTAAGCCAGAACTAAAACTTGTTCAACTGCAATTACTTCAATTTCCTCAATAGAGAATCTTCCTGGAAGGGGCATAGACACAACAACTATCACTCTATTCCAATCTCGAATTATCATTCCCACCCCAAATTGTCCATTGGTCAAAGGGATGATGGATAGGGCCCATGACACAAATTATAGATGAAGGTTGTGCGGGTGCTCCCTCGGGACAGTCTCCTAAGTATTATTTTTAAATAAAAGCCTTGATGCAAGCACATTTCTCCCCAGCTCAGTTTCACATTTGCATTAAATGCTGCCACCTATTGACAACCACCTTGCATTATATATTGAATGACTCATCTGAACTATAGGGGTGGTAGAATTAAACCCTAACCCATTCCCTTACCTTGACGAAAGGTGACGAATAAGAGGAAAGACCGAGTGACATTTCCAGATAGATAGAGAAGTGTATGAACGTCCATTTGTATATTCAAAAGCAAGGTTGTGAAGTTTTTAGTCTTCGTATATGGTTCACTTATTGTAAAACAAATATATTGTTTTGAAGCTGTGTTTATTACACACTATTACACAATTATACTCATGCAAAAAGTCAAAATCGTGACTTGGGTTTTTTTTTTTTTTTTTTTTTTTTTTTTTTTTTTTTTTGCGTAACAGCTTTTTCCCATTGTTTTGAGTTGATTCCGACCCACTACGAACATATTTCTATTTGGAATGAAGGTGGAGCATAATTTCTCATATACAACTTTTTAATACCTTACTTTTACAAATATAATCATAATTTCCAACTTTAAACAACCAAAAAAGAAAATTGAAAAACCAAATTAATCGGTGCCAAATGGACTAATTAACATGGCAAGCCCTTAGCAGTGTGATTCTATATCAAACCACCAAAGTCATCATGGTAATGCCATGAGGCATGTATGTAGTAGTTGTAAAATAAAGTACAGCTTGGTCTTCTAACCATTTTGCCTTGGGCCTGGTTTATTATACTTACTACACTACAAAAAACGCAGCTATAGTAGATCTATAGCCACGTTTCTTAGAAACGCGGCTAAAGCCTAAGCTATAGCTGCGTTTTTTAAAAACGCCGCTATAGCTAACCTTAAAACGCAGCTAAAGGTTTGCTATAGCCGCGTTTCTTAAAAACACGGCTATAGGTCGAGTCTAAAAAATTTACACTGAACCTATAACCGCGTTTTTTAAGGTAAGACAACCAAAAATTCTGAAACTTACCGGGTACGCTCCCTATGTAAGGGGGACCTATAGCCGCGTTTTTAAAAAAACGCGGCTATAGGTTAGACACACAAAAAATCTGAAGCTTCATGCGGCTTAAAGGGGACCTATAGCCGCGTTTTTTAAAAACGCGGCCATAGGTAAGACAACCAAAAATTCTGAAACTTCCCAGGCACACTTCCCTTAAGGGGATCTATAGCCGCGCTTTTCAAAAATGCGGCTATAGCTAACCTTTTGCTGCATTTTTACTTTTTGAAACGCGGCTATAGGTAACAAAAAAAAAAAAAAAAAAAAATTTCCTGAAGCTAACTTCCTTCATATGCTCCCTTTCCCACCTACTCTCACATACTCCTCTTTTCTTTTCTTTTTTCTTTCTTCATTCTTCAAGTCTTCTTTCTTTTCTTTTTTTCTTTCTTCATTCTTCAAGCCGGTCTTCTTTCTTTCTTTTTTCTTTCTTCCTTCTTCACATCTAGGTAAGCCTTTTCTCTTCTTCTTGTTTTTTTTTTTTTTTTTTTTCCTTTTTTCTTTCTTCGTTCTGCACAACTGGGTAACTTTCTTTTTCTTTTTCTTTTTTCTTTCTTCCTTCTTCACAGGTTGTGTTTCTAAGCTTGTGCATTTGTTTTCCTTGAATGGAATTACTATTAGATTTGGGTTGGTTTTGTTGAATGAGAGGAGATTCATGGGTTTGTATTCTTATTTTTTGGAGCACATTGAGTTTGATTTTGAAATTTCTTGGTGTGTTTGTATTGTGAGTATGTTGTATTTTTTATAAGTATAAATTTTCTAGATGTGTTTGTATTGTGAGTATGTTGTATTTGATTTTGAATTTTCTGGGTTTGTAGCTGATTTTGAATTTTTTTTAATTTGAATTTTGAATTTTCTGGGGAAAAAAGAAACCCAAAAAATTTTTTTAAAAAAAAAAAAAAACCTATAGCCGCGTTTTAAACACGGCTTAAAGCTGGTCTATAGCCGCGTTTTTAAAAACGTGGCTATAGGTCTCAGCTTATAGCCGTGTTTGTACCCTATAACCGCGGTTACAAAAACGAGGCTATAGGTCTAACCTTTAGCCGCGGTTGCGAAAAACGCGGCTATAGGCATATTGCTGCGGTGTTTAGGCCGCGTTTGTAAACGCGGCTATAGAAAATGCGGCTATACCCTATAGCTGCGTTTTGGGGGTCTATAGCCGCATTTTTTAAACGCGGCCTAAACCCCCTTTTTTTGTAGTACTAGTCGCAGACCCATGCGATGCGTGGCAATATATAAATATTGTGTAATGGACTATAATATATCAAGAGTAACAATTAATTCAAATATTATCTATTTAAATATATATATATATATATTTATATATATATTTCTACAGGTTTTTTATTTTATTTTATTTATCTTTTTTATCTCTACAAATGCATCATTCTATTTTATTTTTTTTGTCTAATTAATATTTTTTTAAGGTGAGTCATATTCTTCTAACTTCTGTTGTAGTGTGTTATATTTACCTATTATACAACTGAACTTTATGAGTTTCAAATTTATTATTCAAAATTTTCATTTCTTAAGGAATAAAGAGATTGTCATAATAATAAAAACTTATCACAAAATTACAATGCTATCTTAACCAAAATTAAAATGAAATCAAAGGAATAAAAAAGACTTTATAATAATTTATTACTCAAACAATTGGTAGGTATATTCGAATTCATAGTCATATAAATTGTGTTTTGATAGAAACTCAAATTTCTATTCCTAAAAAAAATTATGTATTAACCCAAACCAAAATTCAACCATTACTATTAAAGGGAAATTAAAAAAGCACAATACCAAAATAAATATTCAAAAAAAAAAAAAAAAAACTATCAACCTTAATCAGAATTACAAGAAAGAACAAAAATCTACCAAAAGAAAGTAAAGATATTGTGTGTGTGTATATATATATATTGAGAGAGAGAGAGAGAGAGAGAGAGAGAGAGAGAACTCACAATTATTTTGTGGGAAAAATATGGATTAAATGGAAGAAATGATATCAAATTTATACAAAATAAAATTGGGAGAATAAGAGTCAAAATATAAGAAAGAGAAAGGGATGAAGGAAGTGTAATGGTAGAGTAGAGAGTAGTGGGGAGATAAAGAAGCAAATAGGAAAGGGAAAGGTTGGAGGAAGTGTAACCATGATTAATAGGGAGAAGAAGAGTTTTTTTTTTTTTTTTTTTTTTTTTTTTTTTTTTTTTTTTGAGAATAGATAGAATTAAAGTTCAAAAAGAGAGGAAAAAAAGAAAAAGAAAAAAAAAAGGGTAGAAAATAAGTGGATGATGTAGCCCAAATAATAGTTACATTCTTACTCATTTAGATGTATATGAACATACCATAATATGGAGTCCACAAGTATAAGAGTAATATTCAAGCGCACAACAAATTTACACGAAGATTTGTTTGCTTTTCATTTCCTATTTTTTATTATTATTCATAGTATGCTAATTTAAATTCATTGTTTTTGTAAAACCATGTTTACTCTACACTATTTAATTATAAATTTTCTAGGGTACTTCATATATTTGATGATTGGTTTAAATGATTTCTTTAAAAGATTTTGTTTGAATAATTTAATATGTTACGTTATATATCTTTGGTTTTTTTTTGTTTTTTTTTTATTTTTTATAGTAATGGTAGTTTATTAACTTATTTGTAAAGAATTTTCTTTTGGCTATTCACAAAATGATCTTTAATGAATTATTATTATAAATTTTTTTTTAAAGTTTAACAATAAAATGATCATTAATAATATTCCTACGCATCGCGTGAGTTTGCAGCTAGTTATTATAAAAAAACACACTCTTACATTTTAAACATTTCTTCATGTTCCGTTAACATTGTCCTACCCAATCTATTCTAGCAATTTGACATGATTACGGGTAGAAAATTGTTCTTTGCTTAAACTCTGAAAACAACTAAAGTAAATAGCTAGATACCTAAAATAGAACATTATTAATTCAATAACAAAAATAAACATAAAGCCTAGACATACTACAGTACGTAATTACATTAACACGAAAGGGAAAAATGGAAATGAAAAAGAAAGATCAAAGTTTTCAATCCATGATCAGCAACATTACTTTTGAAAGGAACTCATATTCTTAGCCATAAAAAATTATAAAAAAAAAAAAAAAAAAAAAAAAAAAAAACTCCTATTGTTTAGGCATATATGCATCCTTGAATTTACCAAGCTCTTTTTCACCCTATACCAAGTATATACGTTAATTTTGTTTGTATTCTGTAGATTCTCTTTAATAAATTCATTTTTTTAAGTGTACATGACAACAAATAAATTTAGAAACAACATTTCAAATCCAATGTTTTACCGATATTTGAAAAAAATATTTTACTTAAAAAAAAAAAAGAAACGTCTATTACACACAATTTTACACATATCCTAAAAAATATATTTCAGTGCGTTTCAAGGTCGTGTGTAAAATTGTATGTAATAGAGTGTATGGGCTGTATTTTCCCATATAAAAAAAATCATTACTTTGTAAAAGTGGAGAAATTTATTTTCTTTTCTGTGGGTTGAGGAGAAGAGACCAATGTGAACTAAACTTGTACTGCATGGACTTCATTGACCAGAGATAGCTCTCCAACTTCTTTTTAAGAAAAAAGTAATAATAATATAAAATTCTACTAGACTAACCATTACTGCGCTTTGAGCATCTTCTATTTGGTTAGCCTTTCATCTACTCTTTCAGTCTCTTGTGTCATTCATTAATTTTCCATTTCCAAGTACTCTCTGCTATAGTGGAGTAGTTTGGTTCTTTTATTTCCCCAACATCTAAGCGGTGCTCAACAATGCAGAGAAAAGGCAACGGTGCTCAATGATCTAAATTTTCATCACGAAGGACAAAGAAAAAGAAAAAGAACTATAGTCACGTAGATTGTGTTTTGATAGAAACTCAAATTCCTATTTCTGAAAAAAAAAAAAAAACTATGTATTAACCCGAACCAAATATTCAAAAAAAAAAAAAAAAAAAAAAACTATGTATTAACCAAAACAAATATTCAAAAAAAAAAAATCAACCATAATCAGAATTATAATAAAGAACCAAAAAAAAATTATAAGAAAGAGCAAAAATCCACCAAGAGAGAGAGAGAGAGAGAGAGAGAGAGTACTCACAGTTATTTTGTGGGAAAAATATGGATTACATGGGAGAAATGACACCAAATTTATACAAAATAAAATAAGGAAAAGAAGAGTCAAAATATAAGAAAAAGAAAGTGATGAGAGAGTAGTAGGGAGATAAAGAGTCAAAGTAAAGGTTGGAGAAAGTGTAATAGTGACTAATAGGGAGAAGAAGAGTTTTTTTTTTTTTTTTTAAAAAGAATAGGAAGAATAGAAGTTAAAAAATAGGGAAAAAAAAGTTAAAAAAAAAGCTGATGATGTGGCTTAACAGAAGCGTAGCAACAATAAATGCTACGCTTCAGCTTTTAGATATATATAGATTGGATTGGTTGGATTGAATGCTACTACGGTTATGAAGTTTCAAATCTTTAAGCAATTGTCATATGCTACTCACTGTTCAAATTTCATGACTTATAAACAAATACTAATTCTAGTGAGACCATCAATTACAATACTCACACTAGCGAGGGTATAATTCAGTAATGGATACTTCATTGGCAGAATAAGAAATTGATTTTCTTGTAGATTGATTCGACTCCAGCTCGTTTGAACGCCTGTTGTCGTCTGTTCGGCTATGGAAAAAATATGCTGGTCGTTGAGGTAACGGCAGAGTCAGAGAGTCATTGTTTAGCATAAGAACTACCGTAGCCATAGTAGGCCTGTCAGCTGGATTGTCTTGTACACAGTGTAATCCTATATGGAGACTTCTGATGACTTCATTTTTCGTGTAAGAGTCTCCCATAGTTGGATCCAACAATTCCAAGGGTGTTTCATCCCTCCAATGTTTCCAAGCCTGCACAATTGGTCAAGTAATGTTGCAATGTCACTATCTCTTTGCCCCTACACTAACGTGATGATGTTGGCATTCATATAGGAAGACAAAATCTGAATGTTTGGTTTATACTCACATAGCTTAAAAGGTCTTCAGAACCATTTGATTGACAAAAAGAACTGTTCTTCTCACCAGTTAAAATCTCAAGAATTAGGACCCCAAAACTGTACACATCAGATTTTAGAGAAAATTGTCCAAACATGGCATATTCTGGAGACATGTAGCCACTACAAATACAACACCATTCATGCAGCAAATGTTAGTGACAAGATATGCCGATGGGTTTGCCTAAACAATGTAATGCTCATAGTATATCTGACAACATTACTCATGCATAGATTCATGCTACAGGGAAGGTTAGAGTGCAACACATCCCTATATTGTTGAAAGTAGAATTTGTAGAATAGATTAGAGTAGTGCAGAGTTTTGGTAGACATTTAGAACTTACAATGTGCCGACAATCCTATTGGTGTTTCCTTGAGTTTGATTAATCCCAAAAATCTTTGCCATGCCAAAATCTGAAATTTTTGGATTCATGTCTTGATCTAACAAAATATTACTAGCCTTAAGATCACGATGTATAACTCTAAGTCGAGAATCTTCATGAAGATAGAGAATTCCTCGAGCAATGCCTTTAATAATTTTGTAACGTCTTGACCAATCCAATTGTTCTCGTCTTTTAGGATCTACACATCCATCAAATATATATATATAGAGAGAGAGAGAGAGAGAGAGAGATTCAAGTTAGAATAAAAATTAGAATAATCAATTAAGCCATGCACATATTCAACCAATTCATTTGACTTTGGGAAAAAATATTACAGTCTCACATAGAGACAATTTAATCTATTCGTCTCTTGTGAGTTTCACAACAATAATCACTTATTAATAGTTAAGCAAACAAACTGAGCCCTTCTTGGATGGATTTTATCCTCCGTGAAGGAAAACCTTAATCCTCACATATCCTACGGCAAATTATAAAATCAGACATATGTATATAAGGGACTTACCATATAAAAAGTAGTCAAGGCTTTTGTTGGGCACAAATTCGTAAACAAGTATTTTTTCTTCTCCTTCCAAGAAAAATCCCAATAACCTTACAAGATTTCTGTGTTGCAGCTTAGCTACCGTTACAACTTCATTTTTGAATTCTCCTAATCCTTGTCCAGAGGTTTGTGATAGTCTCTTCACAGCTATTTCTTGTCCATTAGGAAGTATGCCCTGAGAATATACTTCAACCAATCTTATAACAATTTACCCCAAACAATTTCATGTAATCTCAATATCAAAAATGCTTTGGCTTTGTTGGACTTTGCATGTATTTGATTATCTATACTTGATGCGTAGAATCACCCCCCCCCCCCCCCCCAAAAAAAAAAAAAACACACACACACAATGTAGACAAATACTGATAAATAATCCTATACCTTGTAAACCACACCAAATCCGCCTTCACCTAGCTTGTTATCATCAGAGAATTTGTCGGTGGCTCCTTCAATAGTTGCAAAATCAAATTGCAAGGACTCTGCTGTAGTAATATCATTTGCAAGACAAAACAGTTAATTACGTAACTACAAATGTAAAAATTAGGAAATATGAAAATGTTATGCAATCAAGTCATTTATTGTTTACCATTTTCTTCCTGAATAACATTGTATTTTTTTCTCTGCCTCCTTCTAAGGTAGCAGTAGCCGGCAACAAATAGCAACGCAGAAACAGAAATCGAAGCAACAACAACGACAATTGTCTGCAATGAGATTTGACTTTTTCCTGCATAAACAATATAATGTTTCATTGCTAAGAAAAATCATAAAATGATTAATAATTAGAGGTCCTTTGTAGACAATAATGTTTCATTGAAGAGGGCTGTAAATAAGTGGAGCTGCATAGTAAAAGTTGATGGTTGTTCATTTAAATTTATTTCTAACTACCAACTTAGCAAATTTATTATCAAATTAGATTTCATGTTCAACTCTAATTTATTTTCTAATCAAACAAGTTCGAGTCCATTAAATTTTTATTGAGTAAACAATAATACTTATTAAAACACACACAAAAATAGTAATACTAGTGTTTTAAATTGAGTTTGTAATACTTATTTGACTTACTTATTATTTTCCTGTATATCATAAACACTATTACTGAAGTTTTTTACCCCTTCATAAATCTATACTAATAATTGATAACTAAATTATAAATGAAATTAAACTATCTAAGTTAATTAGACAGAATGATTTTTGTTCATGAACTTATAACAATTATTAGAATTTGTAAATAATTTTACTAGAAAATGGATGATTAATATTATCAATATATTACAAGTAATAATTTAATATCTTCTAAACATGACTACAAACTTATATAATCTAATCTCAAGTTTATATCCTTAAAAAAAAAAAAATTCTTATGTCTATATAACTATATTTTAAATATCTAAACGTGTAAACATATAGTATTATAAATGTATTAATCGAGCATCATATTCACAAATTTGTTCATGAGCACATTATTATATTTGAATTTTGCTTGTTTGATAGTTGATCCTAAAATTAACTTTGACTTTTATTTAATTTTTTAAATAAATGAACATAAAAAATATTTTTCGTAAATTGAGCCTGACTGTTTAATTCCTTAACAGTCCTATGATTGAATACAAATAGATAAGTAGACAGCCTATATCAATTAGCGGTAGCAAAAGACAAAATGTAGCACAAGGGGTTAAGGAGTTTTAATCTTTCATTTTCCTTCAGTTGGAGACAAAAAATAAAAAAACAAAAAATCCTTATAGGCCAGCTAGCTAGATGAATAAACCAACCATATATTGGAGCATCCCGCTATGGTTTCGTCTTTGTTTGGTAAAATACTGTCTTAGAAGCTTACATTGATACATTGAAATCCATTAAATTAATCCAAAAAACAAAAATTGAAATAACTAAATCAAGCTAACATTCGCCCCAATTAATACTAGATTTGGTTTTTTATATTATTTTATTTTTAAAAAAATATTTAGTTTACTGTTTCGACTACCAAGCCTAGTCCATTTTCGATAATTGAAAAAGAACAATAATGCTACATAATACATATTGCTCGCAAATTATAACCTTTAAAAAAAACAGAATAATAATACTCTTAATTTAGAATAAAATGGCTTTATTTTATACAGTATTAAATATAGAAAATCTAAAAGTCCATCCCATATGGCTCTTTAAAATTTAAATCATGTAGTACCATATATCTTGTTGAATAGAAGAAATGAATGTCAAGCGTGAAATACTTGAAATTTAAATAACTCTAAATGCAGGCTTCAACTCTGCTGTTCTAGAATGCTCAACCTAGCTTTGTACTCCTTAATTCCTTCAAAGGAAACATGTGTATCACCGGGATAGGAGTGATATTAGAGGAGTTTGTGTCAGCCAATTAGATATTTTAAGTTTGTTAAAAAAAAAAAAAAGGGGGGGTTTGTTTTTGCTTCCAAGAACTGTAATAGAGCATTCTCAAAAAAAGAAAAAGAAAAAAAGAACTGTAATAGAGCTACTCAAGATTTGGTTGGTTTTGCAAAGGAGAATGAGAGGAGGAACTAATGATTAAAAGGGTGAACCTCATTTCTTCTCCCCCATTGTACAAAGAGAGATTTCATAAATAAAGCAAGCCATTGTCTTCCATAAATTTTTAAAAAAAAATGAAAAAAAAAAATTCCATCAGCCAAAATCAATTAAAAATTGTTAAAGTCACCATAAATTTTATTACCAAAAACTTACAAATAATATAGAATTTGATTGATATCAATTCCTTTTTTTCTTTTTCTTTTTCTTTATAAGAATCTAATGTCTCTTTTTTTTAATCAATCTAGAGTCACTTAAACAATATAATACATGCATGTTTGAACTATATTTTGGCGATTGGTCATAAGTTAGCTTGTAAAATTTATGCAGTAAAATTTTTAATATCTTTACCATCACTCAAATAAATATAATAGGAAGGGGTGGGGGAGAAAACAGAGCTGTTACACAACTTGTTTTACACACTTTTACCCACACCCTAAAAAGTAATTAAAATTGTGATTTTTTAACTAGTCAATTTTGTACTTGATATTGTTAAGATTTGTTCAAAAGAATAATATATTGAAATATCAATTAATACTAATGTACCGTTTCAATATATATATATTATTGACTTAAAAGTGGGTATATATATTTATTAAATTCATACTCAAGCCATATGTGTCCGATAAAAATTAAAAGTAGCCAGATATTATTTATGAAAAAATTGAAAGTTGTAAGGGACAACTTGCAAGTTGCAAGTTGGAAGGGACAAAAGACAATTTTTTTTTTCCTTTTTTGTCTAGAGCACACACCCACGGTCCACACTCGTGAGCTTCTTCTTGAAAAATAGAAGAAGCTGTTTTCCACAGATTATAATACAGAGGATTTGTATTTTATTTTATTTTTAAAAAAAAATCTTTCTTCTCCTTCCTCCTCTGATTCCGATTCATACATATTGGCTGTTCCGTTAGGTACGAAACGGTATTGACCACTATTTAAAAAGTCATGATTTTCAGCTGTTTCTTTAGAAGGAGCTTAACCCAAATTTAAAAGAAATTACAATCGAACAAATAGAAAATTACCTTTAGGTCCTGGAACTTGTTCTTGAGGGGGCGTGGGAGCCAATGTATTTGCTCTCTGGTAAAACGGGGACACCGCATACTTAATAATACAGCTATTAAACAGAACTGAGCCCGCTTGCTTTCCACCACAACAACCCGGCAAAGTATTTATAGCATTTACAAGACACCTATTGCAATCAGCACCGGTAATGTCCGGCGTGCACTGGGCAAGGGTGTACAACGTTTGTAACGCTGTGAAAGTCGCTTCTTTTGTCCCAAACTTCTTGGCTCCAGCCCTAATGTTTGAAAGCTGGCTTGCCAAGTCGTTCATTGTTGCTAGCACTAGCTGGTTAAACCGGTCTGGCTCCGACATAATCAATGGGCTCCGTAGCAAACCGCTGGGGTCAGTAGCCATGCTGGAAAAGATATAGCGGTATGAGTAGCGTACCATGCACTCTTCGTACCAAATCACCGCAGCTTTCTGCACTGGGCAGCGTATTACTATGTCTTTTGTTGCGCTGGCAACGCAATCTCGGCAGACATCGGTGGACATGTCGCCACGGCAGATGAAGAGGCCGTAGACCGTATCGGCAGAGCCCATGGCAGAGGCGGTAGCGTTGTAGAATTCAATGTTGCGGGTGGCGTTGGAAGAGAGGTAAGCGAGGAGTTGATTGAGGTTGGACTGGTAGGGGGTGTTGACGGTAAAATTGAGTGTGTTTACGCAAGAATGGAAGCTGTAAGTTGGAACAGCATCGGTTCTCGATTGGCTAAGGAAGCTGATCAGCAAGGAGAGGACCAAAAGGGTCATGCAGAACTTGATGGAAGGAACACCCATTATGATGATCAAACCAAATCTCTTTGCTTTTTGCTACTACTAGATTCATAAAATTAATAGGATAGAAATTTCTAAGATATGGATAAAGTCAAGGTTTGGAAAATGATAGTCTAATATAAACATAAAATGGGCTAATTTATTCTGGTCAAAAAATCAAGTCAAGCCCCCTCAAATTGTCTTAGTCTTCGATGAGGAAAATTGAGGAACCGTGTGCAATAGGTTTTCTCTTATACAGGAAAGTGTAATCCTAACGGTGTCCTTAGGTAATGATTAACAATCATTTAAAAAAAAAAAATTGATATCACTTTTATAAAAAATGGAAAAAATATATTAATATATATATATATATTTTTTTTTTTTTTTTTTCATTTCCTATAAAAATTTTATTTAAATAGATTATTAACCATTATTCTAAAAGTATTCGTTATTATTTTTCTTTAAGAAAATATGGAGTTGCATTGGAAAAATGTCTCAACTGGGTAAATGCTAATGTATTAATTTATGTGATATATATATATATATATATATATTAGAAAAATTATGTGAGAGATATTAAATAAATAAATAAAATCTCGCAATGTGCTCCATCCAGTCGAAGACTTGACCAGCCAACCAAGGGACAACGAATTTTGACTCCACTCACCGACTGGTTTAATCTAGAGTGTAGGCCCCAATCGCTCCATGTTTCCACTGCTGTTATGATGCAAGAGTAATGTTAGGGATTTAAATTCTTTTACAAAAATTTTTACAAACGACTGATATGATAATTAGTTATTAGTAAATGAAAAAGTAATGTTAATAGTGAGTTTAGATGTAAAATAATTTATTACTGTAGCGTTATTAGTCATGCACTAGCAGCAATACAACTGTTCAGTGTTCAATTTGATTTTTAATTAGTCTCTTTGTTTTGTTTAGTAAAGTAGCTTTATCAAGTAGAATGATTATTATTTTATTACTTATTTTATTAATTCATTAGTGATATGATGTCGTGTTAATTTTATTTTATTAATGAGCATGACGTCATTTTTCTTGTTAATTGGTTGCTACTTGCTACGTCTAGTTCAATTAAACAAAACAAAGTATTCAGAAACCACTAGTTGATTGGTTGCTACTTGCTACGTCATTCTTCTTGTTGATTGGTTGCTACTTGCTACTTGCTTGCGAAAATTGGAAATTAAACATAATTTTCAAACTATATAGTTAGTAGTTCCAGTACCCAAATTATATTATTTACTAGCATCTCGAGTCTTTGAAACTCGATTTTGGCCTATAAATCGAGTCTCAAAGACTCGATTTCCATGGTCTAATTACGTCAAATGTGGCATATTTTTCCACGTGGCAACCACATGGAAATCGAGTCTCTAAAACTCGATTTATAACCCTTATAAACCTTAAAGAAGAACCCCCAGAACATCAGAGAACATTAGAGAAGAACCCAGAGGAAAAAAAAAAAAAAAAAAAAAAAAAAACAGAAACAGAATTGAGAAGATCGAGACCCAGGTCACGCGCCCAGGCAGCGCGCAACCCAGGCCACGCCCAGGCAGGCTCCGATCCGATCCTCTTCAATCAGATCCGAATCTCAATCTCTCTTTCTCTGTTGTTTTTTGGCTGCAGTGAAAGCTTTGAATGAAATCAAGGCGTCGCTAGGGTGGAGAGTGGTGTACGCCTGGGTTGGAGACAATCCTTGTGGAGATGGAGATCTGCCACCGTGGTCTAGTGTCACTTGCTCCACTCAAGGTGATTACAGAGTCGTCACCGAATTGTATGATTCTTTCTTTGTCTCTTTTGTAATTTTCACAATTTGATGAATTTTATTCAAATTTTTAGAATGTGATTGTTTTTTTTCTGATTGAACTGGGATTGGGGATTCTTTCTCCCTCTGATTTAATTGTACTGAGATTGAGATTGTTGCGTTTCTGAATTTCTTAAAAAAAATTTTGGGTATTTCGGCTTGTACGAGAGACTTGGACTTAAATTTTTTTAAAATTTTTTTGGTTTATAAATCGAGCCTTAAAGACTCAATTTCTAGGTAGGAAAAAAATGCCACATCAGACCATGGAAATCGAGCCTTTAAGACTCAATTTATAGGCCAAAATTGAGTCTCAAAGACTTGAGATGCTAGTAAATAATATAGTTTGGGAACTGGAACTAATAACTATATGGTTGGAAAATTATGCTTAGTTTCCAATTTTCGCCCTACTTGCTACTTCCTAACCTATCACAAGCTAACACATCATACTACCAAGTCTATAAAGTATGGTCAATTACAAAGCACCACGTAATGCTATTAGGTTTTGTTTTCACTATTTAGAAGACCAATAGAAATTTGCCAAGTGTCATTGAAATAGGAACATAAAATGCATGCAAAAACCAATCACACGTGTAAGCAATGACATAAGTGGCCTGATCCGTGTAAGCAATGATACAGGCAGTCCAATCGATGACTAACATGTGTCGCCTTGAAAACCAAAACATTTCGGCCAATGAAAGGATGCCACGTGTCTTGGAGAAAAAGTCTTAGAGCTTCTCCAATCAGACTATGACACGTGTCACCAATCAAGCTTCGCCACATGTCGCTCACCAACCCCCAAACTCATATAAATAGACGCCATCCTAAGGCATTTCTACACACCAAGACATCCAAAGCACAAGCAGCATCAAAGAAGATTTAAAAGCACTCAAAAGTATGGAAGCTCTGTAAGAATCAAGCCTCAAAGCCTTCAAGAACTTTCACCTCAAAACCGAAGAACATTCAAAGCAAAGTCATCCAAACTATCAACCTAGATCTTGAAGTTTGTTGGAATCAAGCTCAAAAGCCTCTAGAAACCTTAACAAATTATAAATCAACGAAGCTTTACGGATTCAAGCCTCTAAAGCATCGAAGAACTTCCACCACAAATCTTCGAAGACGAAGAATGCACCAAGAACAGGAAGAACATGAAGAACAAAGAATTTCTAACAAGCTTATAGCCAGAAATTCATTGTAATTTTGTTTCAAGGGTCTTCAATCCATCCTTCAGCCAAATTAAAGGATATTTGGTGTTCAAGTCAAAATCACATTATTAAAATTCCAACCAATAAGTCTTTCAAGAAAATCCAATAAGAGGATCACTCTTTCGTAATTACAAAGAATTATACCACATATTCATCAATACAAATTCGCATTTGTGAAACTATTTTTCTTGTTTAATTTATTTCGAACTTGAAATTCAATTGTCCACAATGCCCTCCTCATCTTTACCTTCCCCACCACCCTTTTCTTCTTTCTCGCCACTTCTTCCTTAGCCTCACTTCAAACCTAAACCCAAACCCTACTCCTTAACCCTCTCACCACTCCACAAACCACCCTTTCATGGCTTGAACCCAAAATTTGAATCTCTCTCCACCGAAGCCGACCCAGATTCCACCTCCACCACTACTTTCCAACTCCACCACATAGACTCCCTCTCCTTCAACAAAACCCCAGACCAACTCTTCCACCTTAAGCTCTAACATGACGCGCTGCAAGTGGACTCTCTTCTCTCCCTCGCAGTCTCCAAGCGCGGCGGAGGTGGAGGTTTGGGCCTAGGGTTCAACAGCTCAATCATCTCCACTCTAGCCTTAGGTAGCAACGAGTACTTCTCACGCATCGACGTAGGGACCCCACCTAAATATGCATACATGGTCCTAGACACCGAAAGTGACGTGGTTTGGATCCAATGCTCTTCTTGCAAAAAATGCTACCCCCAAAGCAGCATTCATTATACCATATCACAACCATTTTCTTTACAGGGCAATATTGCTGAACAATCTTGTTTGTTGCTGTTGACACGCAGTCTCGGTAGGCATGCAAGGTGAGATTGAGGGAGAAAGAAGAGGAGTTAGGCTATTGATTAGGAGAGACTAAGGGAGACAGAAGAGGCGTTTTGGGGACATTACACATTCAAATTTTGTTTTTATTTGGTAACCGATTTGATTTTCCAATTACCGAGTTACTAATTTTCCAGCTGGATTTTTTTAATTGGAAAAAGCCACGGTTGCTTAGCTAGCATGGCAAAAACGTACCTAGAACTCAATACTCATAAAATCAAGTTACCATGGAACTCAATTTCCTAATAATCAAGTTTTATGTAAAAATTGATCTTTTAAAAATCGAGTTTCAAAATAGGGACACGTTGCTTAATAGTTTCAAAATAGGAACATTGTGTTGGATCTCTTCAAAAATAAGGGCAAAAGCTTATTTTCCCCTTCAATATCGAGGTTGTGAATTTTTTAGTATTGCTCCTCCAACCTAGTCTACTCATGTCGAGGGTCCTAATCTTGCTTCAAGTGACAAAGCCCTTGTTGCTTCCAAAACTGTTGCTGAAAAGAAAGTCCCAGTCTCAAACAAGGCTCTTGCCCTTGCATCGCAACTTTCTACTGAAAAGGCCGTAAACCGTATTAGCAGATCCCAATGCGGAGGCGGTAGCATTGTAGAATTCAATGTTGCGAGTGGCATTGGAGGAGAGGTAAGCAAGGAGTTGATTGAGGTTTGATTGGTAGGGGGTGTTGACAGTAAAAGTGGGTGCGTTTATGCAAGAATGGTTAGTAAAAGTGGGTGTGTTTAGGCAAGAATGGTTAGTAAAAGTGGGTGTGTTTAGGCAAGAATGGTAGTTGTAAGTTGGAATAGCTTTGGTTCTCGATTGGCTAAGCAAGCTAATCAACAAGGAGAGGACCAAAAGGGTTGTGCAGAACTTGATGGGAGGAACACCCATTATGATGATCAAACCAAACCTCTTTGCTTTTTGCGACTACTAGATTCATAAAATTAAGGCGTAAATGCACTTTTAGTCCCTATATTTTGCACTTTTTTCCATTTTTGTCCCTACATTTTATTTTTACCACTTTTAGTCCCTAAACCAATTAACGTCTGACATTTAGATCTTTTCTGTCACCCAATTAACAGCAAAAGTTGACGTGGCTGATAGTGGAATAAAAAAATATATAATCACACACATTAATTAATTAAATCAAAAACAAATATTAAAATAAATAAAAAAATTAAATAAAAAAAAACTCATTAGTTTTTGGGAAGAACATGACTGTTAATAATCTTCATGTTCTTCTTCTTCTTCTTCAGAGCATGAACTTCATGTTCTTCACCAAATCAAGACAAACCCAACAGGCCAACATTCATAATCAATCTCAACATAGAAAATTCTAACACATTCAACATTGAAACCTCTAGTAAATCAAAACCATAAATCCAAGAAATAGACCCATAAACCCATAACCAAATACTCTTTCACGTTCATCCATACAAGGTTCATAAATCCAAGACCCACAACCTGTAAATACGAAACCAAACTCATTATCCTTGATCCAAATCTGCCATCAGCAACACCACCCCGCCAATCAAACCATTTCCCAGAGCAGCAAACACCACCACCATCGCCAGAAAAACCCAGCCCCATGAAAACCCATAAAAAACTTATCAAACCCACACCACTATTGTCGATCAAACCCAACCCCGGAAACCCAGAAAAACCTGATCAAACCCACACCACCATCGTCGATCAAGTCGGATACCTAGCCCCACGGAAACCCAGAACAACCCGATCAAACCCACTCCACCATTGCCGATCAAACCCACACCACCATCATCGATCAAACAACAAAGAGGGAGAGAGAGTCGGGTTTAGAGAGAGAGAGAGAGAGAGAAAAAAAAAGTCAGAGGTTAAGATTTAAGAGAGAGTGAGGGATCGATAGCTGGATCAAAGGAAGAAGAAAAAGAAAGATACAAACACAAACATGCACCATGAGAAAGAGAAAGAGAGGATTTGGAATTGAAATGGAAGAAGAAAAGGAAAGATCATAAATTTATACAAAGTATGTTTTTTTAAATGGTGGAGAGAGGACTCAGGAGCATTGATGCATTATTTTAAATCTTCAATATTTTAAATTTCTAGGCAATCAAACATGTTTAGGGAAGAACATGAAGAATATGAACAGTCATGTTCTTCCCAAAAACTATTGATTTTTTTTAAAATGTTTTTTTTTTAATTTAATTAATTAATGTGTGATTATATTATTTTTTTTATTCCACCGTCAGCCATATCAGCTTTTGCCATTAGTTGGGTGACAGAAATGACCTAAATGTCAAGCGTTAATTGGTTTTGGGACTAAAAGTGATAAAAATAAAATGTAGGTATCAAAATGGAAAAAGTACAAAATGTAAGGACTAAAAATGCATTTATACCTAAAATTAATAGGATAAAAATTGCTAAGATATAGAGAAAGTCAAGGTTTGGAAAATGATAGTATGAGATAAACATAAAGTGGGCTGATTTATTCTAGTCAATAAATCAAGTCAAGCTACCTCAAATTATCTTAGTCTTCATCGAGGAAAATTTAGGAACCTTGTGCAACAAGTTTTCTCTCATTGAAGAAAGGGTTGTACTAATAGATACCCTTAAGATAATGGTTAATAATTTATTTTAGGAAAGTTTTAACACAGTTTTTAGGGAAAAAAAAATGTCAAAACATTATTTTTTTTTTCTTTTCCCCATAAAAACTTTTTTTAAATGAATTATTAACTATTACTCTAAAGATATCTATTAGCATTTTTCTTTAAAAAAAATATGGATACACATTGGAAAAATATCTCAATAGGGTAAACACTAATGTATTAATTTATGTGGGAGATTTTTATTTTATTTTATTTTTATTTTTTGAGAAAGATTATGTGAGAGATATTATACAGCTAAACTAAACCAGAAAAAAGACCACCGTTTACTCCCAAGTAAAATCGGAAAAAAAATAAAATTAATAATAAAAGCACTTACGGTTTCTGCTGCCGATGCCATGCGCTCCATCAGGTCGAAGACTAGACCAGCCAACCAAGGGACAGCGAATCTTGCCTCCACTCACCGACTAGTTTAATCTAGAGTGTAGGCCCCATTCGCTTCACGTCTTCACTGGTGTATATGGATGCAATAGCAACAATACAACTGTTCAGTGTTCAATTTGATTTTTAGTCTCTTTGTTTTGTTTAGTAAAGTAGCTTTATCAAGTAGAATGATTATTATTTTATTAATTCATTAGTGATATGATGTTGTGTTAATTTTATTTTATTAATGAGCATGACCTCATTTTTCTTGTTGATTGGTTGCTACTTGCTACGTCTAGTTCAATTACATAAAAATAAAAAAATAAAAATAAATAAATAAAAAGAGGCAAAAATACCAGTTTGCTATTTTTTGAAGTTATAGTTAATTTGGTCAATATACTTTGGTAGCAATTAATTTAGTCTTTGTTACTTTTAACTTGTAGCCAATTTGATTCCTACTGTTAACTCACTAATAGAAAATGTTTACGTGACTGACGGATTATATAGTTGTTACATTCATCTAATCCGTTAACTCTCAAACAGATTTCATCATTCACCCATACAGATCTATTACAATGTAACCAAACATTCCAAAGTCTTCTTCGCCAGTAAGATTTAACAGTCGTTGATTTACAAACCTCCACCTTCACGTTCATCACCATTGTGTGCAAATGATACAGGATACAGAAGCGTCAAAAAGCAGAACACGTCTATTTCCAGATAATAAGAAACAAAACACATTTGCTTCTGAAAATAACCTCCAATACATAGGGGCCTTGAATCCACAAGGAGAAAGGGTTTTGAAATCCACTAGAGAAACAATAGCCAAAAGTCTGAATTTTTATTAATATCAATAATCCTTAAAAACGTTTGCAGACTTAGGAGCCTATTTAAGAGCTCTATAAAACTTGATAAACAAGAAAATATATTTTAAAATAATTCCTAATTAATACCTAATCATAGCAGGAACCAAATGTAAAATTGATTTTGAAAAGGTAAAATCATAAATCATCACGAAAATGTAAATTAATAATTAATTTTTTTTAAGGATTGGGCAACGGATTAGGGGCTTTAGATTAGGGCTAGAAGTGGCATGGTGGGGCCCATAGGGGCTTTTAAAAAATAACCCGTTAGTTAACGGGGCATTTCAAGTTTTGGGACGGGTGGCAGGTAGGATCTAGTCCCCTTGCGTAACACTGTTGCGTATAGGGCTTGTGGGTTTTTCTTCGTGGGACCAGGGAAACAGTGTGAGTATGGACTCCTTGACCAAGGAGTGGAGCCGGCTGTCTCTCTCAGAACAGGAAGGAAATATGTTTGACTTTGATAATAAAAATATCAAGCCAGGAAGCATGCTAGCGGCGAAATTTTTTACTAAGAGAGCTCTTAGTGTTGAGGTTGTGGCTCGGACTTTCCGACCACTGTGGAAAACGAAACAGGAGTTTCGCATCAAGGATCTCGGAAACCATCTCATCCTCTTCACCTTTGAGGACGAGTTGGACGCTGAGAAAATTCTGCTTGGTGCGCCATGGAGCTTTGACAAGTATTTGGTTGCCTTATGCAGATATGAAACGGACCAATCTCTCAAGGAACTTCGTTTTGACAAAGCGGAATTCTGGGTTCAGGTACACGATCTGCCGGCGAGGAGAATGACGATAGAAGCGGCGGAAGGAATATGCAAACCATTGGGACGTTTATCACACTGCTGCGATGAAGAGGAAACAGACGGAGGAAATTTCATGAGAGTGCGCGTGGAACTAGACATCACGAAACCGCTCAGCAGAGGACGACGAGTGCGTTTCGGCCCAGATAGCGATGGTTGGGTTTCGTTTCGGTACGAACGGCTCCCAGTCTTCTGCTACTGGTGTGGGAGACTAACTCACGATGCAAAGAAGTGTGATATCTGGCTTCGAAGCAAAGGAACGCTGCGCACCCAGCAACAACCATTTGGAGATTGGTTGCGCGCGGCTCCAACAAGTATCTCAAAGCGGAAGGTGATCTCGGTGGCTGGGCAGGAGACTCGGCGAAAGGGAAGTGAAGCAAACCAGAATATCCAGGATGAAGCGGCGACGACGGTCACTGAAAGGTTGTCGGTGATGACTAGGACAGAGACGATGTCAGTTTCGGAAGGCACGAAATCCAAGGAATATTCGGAAACAACGGATAAGGCGAAAATCACGGAAATACTTACTGACAGCGAGAAATTTCAGGCACACCTCCAGGAAATTGATGATGATCTTATTAAAAGTCCTGATATTTCTTCGGTTACAAATGATAATAATGTTGAACGTGATCACAGGGCGAAAAGCTTGGCTGACAACCCGCTGACAGCTTTGAGACATGACGGAATGGCAGTTGAGGCTTTATTGGACCAAAGCCCACAACATATGGGCAGCTTGGGAAGTGGGCCTATTAACATGGGCCTTTCATCTAACGGGCCTATCACTAATAACCCACCTCCCAGAACTTGGAAAAGAATTCTACCTGGGCCAAAGATCACTAATTCACCTTCTGAAGATACCCATGCAGGATACAAACGTGGGGCACACACCCATGCAAATACAGACTTAGTGAGTACGTCAAAAAAGAAGAAGACAGAAACGGAAGTGGTGGAAATGAGTAAGTTGCTGGCTATGGAGTTTACAGAAACGGCGGTGGCTGCGAGGCAGCACCGCCGAGATCAATGAGTACATTAAGTTGGAACTGTCGGGGGCTTGGGAACCTCCGAACAGTTCGACAACTCCAAGAGGTGATTGCCTCGGAAGATCCCATCTTAGTTTTCCTTATGGAAACTAAGCTGTCCAAAGAAGAAATGACTAAGAAGAAGATTACTCTTGGATTCACGGAAGGATTGGTAGTAGCTAGTGATGGCAGTAAAGGAGGACTGGCTTTACTATGGAAGAAAGAAATAATTGTGGAGGTCCAAACGTTTGGACCGTGGCACATAGATGCGATGGTGGGTGACGTTGATGGAAGAGGAAAATGGCGGTTTACGGGATTCTACGGACAACCGGAAACGAGTAGGAGAGAAGAGACATGGAGAATTCTTGAGAGACTAGGGAACTCTAACCATCTTCCTTGGCTATGTATGGGGGACTTCAACGAAATTGTTAGCAGCAATGAGAAACTGGGAGGTAATGTGAGGGCCCCAAAACAGATGGAACGTTTTCGTGACGCAATAAATAGATGCCGATTCAAAGACCTGGGCTTTGTAAGGCCACGCTACACTTGGAACAAAATTTTCACAAATGGAGATAGTTGGTGGATTAGACTGGACCGAGCTCTGGCCACGTCGGAATGGTGTGAAAAATTCGCAAATGCGAAGGTACACCACTTGTCGACCACTGCATCGGATCATTGCATACTTGCTCTTCGGTGGAACAAAGGAGAGAAACAGCGGAATAGAGGAGTGAAACCTTTTAGGTTTGAAGCTATGTGGCTTCGAGATCCTAGGTGTGCGGAGGTGGTAAGTGATGCATGGGAGTTTGGCCTCGGTGTCACTACAGGTCATCCACTTCAGAACTGCATTTCTTCTTGCAATTCACGGCTTACTCAGTGGAATAAAAAAGAATTTGGTCATGTTGGCAACCAAATCAAGTCCCTCCGGAATAAGCTTCAAGCCCTGGAAAATGCTCCGGAGCATAATATTGAAGCTATTCAAAGTGCAAGGAAGTCTCTTAATTCTTGGCTGGATATAGAAGAGGTAATGTGGAAACAACGATCTCGGAATAATTATCTGAAGGAAGGAGATCGTAATACTAGCTTCTTCCATAGCAAAGCATCAAACAGGAAGCAACGGAATTGGATTCAGGGGCTGGAGGATGAGAGTGGTTTATGGCAGGAGGGTATGGATGAGATTGAATGCATAGCTACACAGTATTTCACCACGTTATTCAACTCAACTCAACGGGGGGACATGACAGAAATTTTAAGTGCAATCTCACCTTCCATAACGGATGCAATGAACCAGCGGTTATCCAGAGACTACCAGGCTTCTGAAATTAACCAAGCATTAAAACAAATGCATCCTCATACGGCACCAGGACTGGATGGTTTGCCACCACTGTTCTACCAGAAATTCTGGTCCCTCACCGACACATGTGTCACCCAAGCTGCACTGGACTTCTTGAATCATGGTACTGTTCCTCCAAACTTTAATGATACTCAGATTGTTCTTATTCCTAAAGTCCAAAACCCTCGGAAAATTACTGAATATAGACCTATTAGTCTATGTAATGTGGCTTATAAATTAGCCTCTAAGGCAGTTGCTAACAGATTGAAGAACGTTTTATCAATAACTGTCAGTGAAAATCAAAGTGCTTTTACTAAGGGTCGCCTTATAACTGATAATGTTTTGGTTGCATTCGAAACAATGCATCATATTAGCCAGAAGAAGGTTGGGAGAGTGGGAGAGATGGCTCTAAAACTAGACATGAGCAAAGCTTATGATAGGGTCGAATGGACTTGCTTGGAAAATATTATGAGAAAAATGGGTGTTCACCAGAAAATGATTGGAGTGATTATGAGGTGCATAACAACTGTAACATACTCTATTCGTATTAATGGGCAAACCCGAGGCAGAATTGTCCCATCTAGGGGCCTTCGCCAAGGGGACCCATTATCACCTTATTTGTTTCTATTCTGTGCAGAGGGTCTTTCAGCACTACTCCGTCAGGCAGCGGAACGGCAGTCTATCCATGGCGTGGCGGTGTGTCGAAGAGCTCCAAAAATTTCACATCTGTTCTTTGCTGACGATAGCTTGGTTTTTTGCCGAGCATCATTGGAGGAATGCAATGAATTACAACGTATATTCACAGTATATGAAGATGCTTCAGGTCAGCAACTCAACAAAGCCAAAACTGCACTCTTTTTCAGTAAGAATACCCCACGTGCTATACAGGAAGAAATAAAAGCTAAATTTGGAGCCCAAGTCATACGCCAGCATGAAAAATATTTGGGGCTACCTTCGTTGGTTGGGAGATCCAAAAAGAACACCTTTCATGATCTTAAAGACAAACTGGGCAAAAAGCTATCAGGATGGAAGGAAAAACTTCTATCCAATGCAGGAAAGGAAGTATTAATAAAAGCAGTTGGCCAAGCAATCCCTTCCTACACTATGAGTTGCTTCAAACTCCCGGATTCATTATGTGATGAGCTTGCTGGTATGGTTCGCAAATTTTGGTGGGGACAGAAAAATGGAGCGGACAAGATGGCTTGGCTTAGTTGGGATAAGATGTGTACTCCTAAAGAGCTAGGCGGCATGGGCTTCAGGGACCTTAAGGCTTTTAACGTGGCATTGTTAGCTAAGCAGGGATGGCGCCTCCAAACGTGTACAACTTCTTTGTTCCACCGAGTCTTCCAAGCCAAATACTTCCCGCATGGAGATTTTCTCTCAGCTGAGTTGGGCACAAAACCGTCTTATGCTTGGAGAAGTATAATGGCTGCCCAACAGATTGTCCGGAAAGGGAGCCGTTGGAGGATAGGAAATGGAGCCAAAGTTCGAATATGGGGAGATCGGTGGCTCCCATTGTCTTCCACATATAAGGTCGTCACACCATGCCCGTCTAATGGAGTTGAATTACCAGTGGCTTCGCTAATCAATTCTCAGAGAGGAGAATGGGACTTGGAAGCTCTTCAACGAACCCTCATGGCCAAGGATGTTGAATCAATACTCTCCATTGCACTGAGCCCGACCATGCCCGACGACTGCCTTACTTGGGCTCTAACAACTTCAGGGAAATTCACGGTGAAATCAGCTTATAGGTTGGCTATAGAAGAGGGAGCTAAACACAATGCTGCAGGAACCTCAAACTCAGCGGGTATGAAGGAGTTCTGGAAGTTCATTTGGCGACTGAAGGTCCCTAATAAGGTGCGAAACTTTACTTGGAGAGCATGCCGGAATATTCTCCCCACGAAGGCTAATCTATTTCGTCGGAGGATAACGGAAGATAATGTCTGCGCGGTGTGTGGGAGCTCTGAAGAAACAACAGGCCACGTCCTTTGGCACTGCCACCGTGCAAAGGAGGTGTGGAGGGAAACAAATTTGGATGCAGATAAAGCTTTGGACGGATGCCCGGAGTTCCTGGATGTGTTGTGGTATGTTCGGAACGTGAAAAAATGGCTGGAGGAGGACGTGAACTTGCTGGTAATGACAGCATGGGGGATTTGGACGAACC
Organism: Quercus wislizeni; assembly: GCA_023055345.1. Classification (NCBI taxonomy): domain Eukaryota; kingdom Viridiplantae; phylum Streptophyta; class Magnoliopsida; order Fagales; family Fagaceae; genus Quercus; species Quercus wislizeni. Next base: position 5,435,333 of record JALGQJ010000002.1, on the reverse strand, counting down.
GGAATGAGGTGAATCATGGTAAAAGCCGCAAACCAGCCCCTGTTCTAGCTCGGTGGACGAAAGAACTTCTGGAGGAATATACGTTGGCCAACCATTCTACACGACCTTTTAAAGACTCTGTGGATGAAAGGTGGCAACCTCCCAAACCTCCATGGTATAAGACCAACATGGATGGCGCAGTGTTCACCCAGCAAAAAGAAGCCGGCATTGGGGTGGTGATCAGGGACCATCATGGGGCGGTGGTGGCAGCACTCAGTAAGAAACTCAAAGCTCCATTGGGTGCCATTGAAGCAGAGGCGAAAGCGATGGAGGAAGCAGTCACCTTTGCGTGGGAAATGGGGATCCGAGACTGCCTGTTCGAAAGCGACTCCCTTACCGTGGTGAACTGCATGCTGCGCAACTACGATCCTCCCTCGTCCATCACAAATATTATTACTGGGTCTTTATCCCAGCTGTATAAGTTTCGGGATGTCCACTTTAGCCATGTGGTTCGGTCAGGTAATATGACTGCACATACGTTAGCTCAGTTTGCAGTAGGAGTGTCAGACCAAATTGCTTGGGTTGAGGAAATACCAGACTGCGTTGAAAAGCTGGTATCCCAAGATGTACTGTCTTGATGATAGTTTAATATAAAGTATTGCGTTTCACATCAAAAAAAAAAAAAAAAAAAAAAGTACAACATTTATTTAAATGTGTTATCTTTTATTCTTTTGTAAAATTGATAGACTATTAGATTAATAAAATAAATTATCAGACTATACACTTTTTGTTTATAATAATTATCAAATAATAAACTTAAGGATTTATGTATCATTCCAATTTTATCTTTGAGTAATTTCTAGATTTTGTTCTTTCATTAAGAAAGATGAAAAAAAGAGTTAGAAATTTTTTAAAAGTTTTTTATATAGTAAAATACAAGTAATTTTGGATTGACCCGACCCATCAAAATCCAAATAATTTATTTTTCATCAAAATCTGGATAAGGTTAATAAAAGTAGTGACTTATTTTAGTTCCATCAGTTTTTTGCCCGAATCTAACTCAAACTCAATCAAATTGAATTTGAATTTTGATTTTTTTTTTTTTTTTTTTTTGAGAAACCAGACAGAGCCTGGAAATTTTGCCAGGCCTAGAAGAGAGCAAGCAATAAAAGCAAGTTTTTTACACGCAAAATCTAGTGTTTGCGGGAGGGATGTTGGGTTTGTAGACGCAATTAACTTGGTCAAGCAAGTAACTTCAACATTTTTAATTTTTCAAATATGTTGCAAATTAACGTTTCTCTCTTCTTAGGAAAATCCAAAAATATATATTACAAGTGTTAGTGATTTCCTGTGGCGTTGGAATATATGATTCCAACCTCACCTCATCATTTCTCATTATCCCTACTCTCACCCTCTCACTTAGGGGTGGAATCATTATGGATATATCAACAATATATTTATATATGTATGTATGTAAAAGAAAAAGGTAAATTGGTGAAGATAATGAGGTGGTGACGAAATATGAGGATATAAACAAAAGGTCATTGATGAATGGAGACTGAAATGGAAAGTGACGGGAGCAGATAGAAACGTCCTCAGTCAAATACCAACTGGGAAGCACAGGTGCGGCTCCAGGGCCGTTGCACCTGCACCCGACTCGTTTCGATATGCCGATTCGCACTTAACGCGTCGATTCGACACTTTTTTTTTTTTTTTTTTTTTTTTGCCGATACGAGCTGATTCACGCTAATTCGGTCCGATTCGGTTTGGTTAATCTTCACCGACGCAACATTGTGCCTAGTCCGAGCTGTGCACAGTGCCATAATTCTCCTGAGGATTCTCTTCACGCGGTGTGGTATTGTGAGGCTATTACAGGAGTTTGGTCGATGTTGGAGTGGTTTCGCCAAACTGCACTGCCACATCCTACTTCATTCAGCGAGTTACTAGCTTGTTTCTTGTTCTGCAGAGAAGAGTTTAGAGCAGAGGTTTTTGTGATCATAGTGTGGCATCTTTGGAACAGACGGAATGTTATTCATTTTGGTCGCCCCCCTTTGCCCGTGGATAGTATATGCAGCAAAGCAGGCAGCTACCTGCAGGAATTTTTGCAAGCTCAGACCGAGGAGACTGTCCCACCTCGTCCTCCTCCTATGCAACAGTGGCGCCCTCCGGATCTTCATTGCTTAAAGATAAATTTCGATGCCGCGGTGTTTCGTCGATCAAGTGTGGCAGGTATTGGTGTTGTTGTCCGTAACAATGCAGGTGAAGTTGAAGGTGCTCTGTCCTCTTCCATTCCCATGGCCCAATCAGTGGCGGATCTAGAAGCTTAAGCATGTTTGAAGGCTGTCCAGTTTGCTTTGGAACTGGGAATCACTCGAGTGGTGTTTGAAGGTGATTCAGCAGTTGTCATTAACGCCTTACTACATGGTGCGGGTGCGTTCGCTAGTTTCGGCAACATTTTGGATGATGTACGCATGCTCTCTGCCGTTTTTCATTTTGTAGACTTTGTTTTTGTTAATCATCATTGTAATTTTGTAGCAGATGCTCTAGCTAAAAAAGCTAAGCTAATTGTTGGGGCTCAGGTTTGGCTGCATGAAGTGCCAGCAGACATTGCCCCTTTAGTTCTTCATGGTGTTCACTGACTTTGAGTTCGCTTTCAATAGAAGGTCCAGGTCCTTGATCTGGCTTCTCAAAAAAAAAAAAAAGGTTATGGTTTTATTTTTATTTTTAAACTTCCATGTTTGAAGGATCTCTTCTTTATATGATAATAAATGTTAATTCATTTTTCTTTATCAAGTTAATGCATGGCTGTTTAGGTAATATTTTATTGAAATTATTTTACTAATTTAGTGATTTACTTTAATGTGAAAAATTAAATTCAATAATTTATTTATTGTCGTATAGGCTTAATGGTCTTGATTTCTTGATTAGACAACAAAAATCGTGAGTCCAATTATAGGAAACCCAAAAAATTTATTAAAAGGAAAAAAACAAGAAGCTTATGTTCATGTTTTGAATGATTTCCTGATCTAATCAAAATAAAAAATATATATTAGTGCTTGATGGGGGAAACATTTTCCGGTAAAAGCTATAACAACATCACATGCCTATTTAATTACTTCTAACAATATCTATCATCAATTCACCCAACATAGGGTCCGTTTGGTCATAAAGTTTGAAAATTGTTGTTTAAAAAGTGTTGTTAAAAAACGTGTTTTTTAGTGTTTAAAAAACAAAAAATTGTGTTTGGTATCATAGTTTAAATAACATATTTCAGCATTCAAAAAACATAAAAATTGTGTTTGGTACATGTGTTTATTTTAAAAAAAAAAAGCTAAACATATGTACGAAAAATTACTTTTTAATCTGGACAAAAATCGAAAAAAAGCTGAACAGAGAAGAGAGGAGAGATAAGATAGAGGAGAGGAGACAAAATTAAAAAAAAAAGCTGAGCAGCAGTGGGTCCGTGGCAGAAAAAGTTGACTAAACGTGTATGATTTTTACGAATTTGCCATCAAAAAACGTTTGTTCAGTGTTCAAAATCACCTCCGCCCACATTTTAAAATATAGAGTTCAAACAATGATTTTTCAGCAACAATTTCCAAACAACAGCATTTTAACCCGTATGACCAAACACATTTTTATGCCATTTGGACACTAGTGTTCAGTGTTTAAACACTGAACACTGTATTTCAAACTCTATGACCAAACGCCTTCATAGTAGTCTCAAAACTATTGCATTCCTTTTTCAAATATTCGAAGGAACATGAATCAAGACATTGACAAACATAACAGAGAGCACCAAAGACTAAATATAACACATGCATTAAGTAATTATACCTAATAGAGGGCTTCCCTCTGATGCCTGCTGAAGCTCTGCAATATCTGAGATCAGATTCGAGTTCCTCATTGAATGAGAAATAAAATTTACCTTTTTTGTTTACATCAGCACTAGGCTTGGTTTGGAAATATACTTTCCAATAAGAAACAAGATCCTTGATATAATTAGGACCGAAATAAAATCTTTTTTAAACAAAAATTTGACTTTCACTATGGAAAATATTATTGTTAGAGTTATTCCTTTTTTGTAAATTCCAATTATTTTATTATCATTTTAACCCTCATTTGGATGGAAAGTATTGTCATTAGAAAATTATGCTAGAATAAAATATAATTAAAAAAAAAAAAGTAGCACAGATTCACAGACGAAAGAGGTAGCAGATGAGATCCTCCCCAAACTCCAACCCTCTCACAAACACACACAGATCCACAGTTGTGAAGCACTTCTTTATAGAAAAGTGAAGTTATATGCACTTTTCCTCTTATAAGCTTAGTCAAATTCAATTTATTCTCAACCATAGTTTCGCTTGGTTGATACATTAGTAGTGTTTTTTTTTTTTAAAGATCGGTCGGGTTAGGTCGGACCCGAAACCAACCCGAACCCAAGGCAGACCCGAATATTGGACTCGAACTCGACCCAAGCATCCTTCGGGTCAGTCGAGTGGGCCGGGTTGGCCGGGTCTATGCTCAATCCTACCCATGGTGGAGGTGGAGACAGTAGCGTTGTAGAATTCAATGTTGCGGGTGGCGTTGAAGGAGAGGTAAGCTAAGAGGTGATTGAGGTTGGATTGGTAGGGGGTGTTCATGGTGAAAGTGGATGTGTTCGGGCAAGAATGGTCACTATAAGTTGGAACAGCTTTGATTCTTGATTGGCTATGGAAGCTGACAATCAATAAGGAGAGGACCAAAAGGGTCATCCAGATGTTGATGGAAGGCTCGCCCATTATCATGACCAAACCAACCTAAGCTTTTTGCTACTATTGGATCCAGCAAGAATTGCTTAGATATAGAGCAAGTCAACATTGGAAAATAGTCAGATATAAACATTTAAGAAGTTCATTGACTCTTGTCAATAAAGCAAGTCAAGCAACTCAAATTATTCTAAGTCGTGTTTGAAGGTTTGAACTTTGAACGACTTCTGAGTGGAATCAATGCTTTCAAGCAAGTGGAGGAATGACTTCTGAGTGGAATATATCAATGCTTTTGACCTGACCCGTGGACGCATGATTAAAAATAAGCTAATCTGAAAAATATTAGTAAATGGTAATAACAAAATAAATAAAAAAACTTTTAACTAATGTAACTCTCAAACAAAATCTAATATAAATGTAAAATTGTAATATTTTGTCAATCTAATTTTTTATTATTCCATTTAACATATCAGCTTTTATTTATTTATTTATTTATCCAAGATATTACGGTAGGAACTAAATTGACACAGCACTAAAAAAGTTAAAGATCAACCTGATGCAATTGAAAAAAAAAAAAAAATGACCAAATTGAAATATGATATAAAAGATTGGGACCAACTTTATAATTTATTCTAAAATCTATTACCTTTTGGTTTAATACCAAGGACAAAAGCGACATCTATAATAATTATTAAGAAGAATGCTACATGGAAGATGAAAATATCAATGCTTTCCTGAACTGAACCTTGATCGTGAAAATAAACTAAGAAAGATAAACCTTAGTTTGGCCTTGACCAATCGAGCGAAATAGTTTAAGGCTTCAGAATTATTCGAAAATGTGTGCCTAATTGCTAGTAACAATTTTAATATTTTGAATGTCTGCAACTCTTCAATAGTGACCTTTCAATAGTGCTCTTTTATTAGTGACTCTTTGTTGTCACTCTCTCTATATATATAAAATAAATAAATACAAAACTCTGGAATTCTACATAATCCTATCGGTAGAATTTAGCAATTATGGAGAAGAAACTTTAGGTGTTTATATTTGTACTTATAATATAAATTTACATTGTAGAAACACAAAAAGTAACAAATGTTGTACGTATTTGCAAAAAGTGACAAATATTTTACGCTTTTTACGAATGTGTACAGTATTTGTCAATTTATATGTGTCTATTAATTCTCTAGTCTCTACAATGTAATTTACATTGTACCGCACAATTAAAACAAGAATTTCTGTATGGAGAATTCAAATTTTGTTATATCTTGAAGACAATTTGTTAGGAAAACAAACTCTCTTCTCTTTTTTTGAGTGGGGATATATATTGTTCATAACTATTCAATGCACCTCAAAACCAATCTTTCGTGATTTTTTTGTACTTTATTTATTTTCTTTACAAAATCCCCAGTCAGTAACAGATTTGGTATATATGTAATTATTCTTTACAGAATAATTGGATGCTTCCAATTATTTTGTCATTCTGAAGTCCAAAATCTCAGACAATGGTAAACTGGCAATAGAAAACTTACCATTCAGGTTCCATAACAAAAAAACTAATACTAATTTCTGTCATGCCCAGGATGCTACTTACTATCGAGGGTATACTTTAGTAATTGATGCCTCATCGACAGACGATAATATTGACTTTCCTTTAGATTGATCCGACTCCAACTCTAGCACGTTTTGCTCTGTTTTTCTTTGAAGGAAAAATGCTGGCCGTTGAGGTGATGACAGAGTAACAGAGTTACTATTTAGCATGAGAATTATTGAGTCCATTGTTGGTCTTTTCGCTGGATTTTCCTGAGCACATAGTAAGGCAATATGGATACATTTGTTGACTTCAATTCTTGAATAAGAATCTTTTATAGTCGGATCCAACAACTCCAAGGACGTTCCGCCCCTCCAATGCTTCCAAGCCTGAATCAAATGATCAAGTATTCTTATATTGTCACCTTTCTCTGCCTCTAATTTAAAGGTGATTATATATTCATTACAAAATAAGCAAAAAATTGCAAAATTTGGTTTACACTCACATGGCTCAAGAGGTTCTCGGAAGGATCTGATGTACAGAAAGAACTGTTCTTCTTGCCACTTAAAATCTCTAGTAATAGGATACCAAAACTATATACATCAGACTTAAGAGAGAAGTGCCCTTGCATTGCATATTCTGGAGGCATGTAACCACTAGAAACCAACATTAGCGACACTATTAATTAAACAATCATAATGAAATACCAGAAACATATCAATACTATATATATATATATATATATATTAGATTCAACTATGGATAAATTTCTCAAGAGAAAATCAATATCAAAACAAACATCACTTGTGTAGGAAACAAATAGTACTGATACTCAACTGTCAAAAGGACTATTTATGCAATGCTTGTAATGTTTAATCACATATATTCAAAGAGAATTTTTATCGTATTAGTGATAAGACGATTTTAAGAGCGTGAAAATACGTCCAGGATAATTGCAATGTGTTAAGGATTTGGAATTTAAACATTTCTTATAAATACACAACAATACAAATCTATGGATTTAAATGTTTTTTTAATTAAAATATACAATTACAGGAGAAAATTCCTGACTTTGCCATAAACATTAGAGGAGTGCTACATTTATAATATTTTCACAATACTTTCACAACAAATCACAAGGGGTAAGTTGTCCTATGGCCGCGTTTTAAAAACGCGGCCTCAGAACCGTTTTTTCGTAGTGTGTAAGTGTAACAACTCATAACAACATACCACTTACAATTTATTGTGAAAATATTATGAATATAATATCTTTCTAAACATTAATTATGTGCAGTACTTTATATTTGATAAAACTACATGCATAAATTCATGTTTGATAAAACTACATGCATAATGATCAACTTGTCTTGTTAGAATTATCAACTTGTTTGTTTTTCTGTGTTATTTTAATTGGATAAGAAAGAAATAAATTAACAATTGATCTAGACCCTTTTTTGGGCTCATATAGCATTAGATTTCATTATATTATTGTGTTGATTAGCCTTTTCTTAGGGTGTTCTTTAAATTAAGACATTTTTTTTCCTCAGATCTCCTAACTAGTTTCTTATGGAATTTTTCCTTGTAATTATCTAGTGTGTATTAATTTGATGAGAGGCTACACAAAAAGAATTCTGGATGGTCACATTTTTTTCTTCTCTAGTGGTAATTTGCCACAAAAATTTAATGTTAAGAAAGACTACTAAAATATAATGTACTTACTATGTTCCTGCAATCTTGAAGGTATTTTCTTGAGTTTGGTCATTTGAAAAGATTCTTGCCATGCCAAAATCAGAAATTTTCGGATTCATGTCCCCATCTAACAATATGTTGCTAGCTTTAAGATCACGATGTATAATTCTAAGCCGAGAATCTTCATGAAGATAAAGAATCCCTCGTGCAATTCCTCCTATAATCTTGTAACGTCTTGACCAATCTAATATTCTTTGTTTTTCAGGGTCTACATAACCATCATAATTCAATATTCAAGTTGTAATAAATGAATGAAATTCAACTTCAAATTGAAATATATACTTTAATTAAATTTAAAAAGACAGGTACAAAATGGGAATTTAATCTCTATATCTTCCATCATCATAGAGTCTTTAAAACGAGGAAGCAAAAACCCTCAATGGATAAGCTCCGTTTACAGGGTTATAATTAAGAATCTATAAATTTGTTGTAGAGTATAAAGTAAGGATAAAAGTGGTTACACACATGTTATATACAATTTTTTGAACTAAAACATGAGTTAAAGACACGATTTCAAGTTTAAAAAATCATATCTTTAACTCAGGATTTCAGTTGAAAATAATGTGTTTAATAGAGAGAGTGTAACAAATACTAACTAGAAAGTGAATAAGATTTTATGCTTTCTCAAACATGTGGAAATTAGAAAATTCTTTAGAAACAACATACCGTCTAGAAAATTGTCAAGACTTTTGTTTGGCACATATTCGTAGACAAGAATTTTTTCTTTTCCATCCAAGCAAAATCCAAATAGCCTCACCAAATTTCTGTGTTGAAGCTTAGCTAGAATTGCAACCTCATTCTTAAATTCTTCTGCACCTTGTGTAGAGTTTTTTGAAAGCATCTTCACAGCTATTTCTTGTCCATTTGGAAGTATGCCCTGATAAGTGCTTTTAAAAGGCTGTTAGAATAGCCTATAGAACTTAAAAATAAAGGTCCCAACATGAAATGGTTCTGAATTTTGAATTTTGCATACAATTCATTTGCCACTATTATTACAAAATATTATAAAAATAGAGGAAAATGCATTATACTAGCTTGATACCTTGTAAACCTCTCCGAATCCACCTTTACCGAGCTTGTTATCTTCTGAGAACATGTTTGTGGCAGCTTTAAGCGTTGGCAAATCAAATAGCAAAGACTCTACAGTTATATATAATTTCTTAGATTAGCAGCTACACAATGAAATGGTAAATGTAGGGAATACTCTTTATATAATGTAAAAGCAACATGTACAGTCATGAGGGAATCAAATGTCCAATGAAATCGATAAAAATTGTCCATTACCATTTTCCTCCTCCATAGGGTACTTTTGTCTTGCACTCCTTCTTTGGAGACAGTAAACCATAGCCAATAGCACCATACAGACAGCAATTGGAGTAACGATAGCAATGATTGTTAGTAATGAGACTTGGCTTTTTCCTGCTTAATCAATAAAGTTTATAGGAAAGGAAAAAACAAAATCAGTGATTGTTAATTAGCTTTAAGAGGAATTTAAACGCTTTAGGCCCAAACAATTAGCTAGTGCGTTTCAGTTTTACCATTGGATCTTGGGACCGAATCTGGTGGAGCTATACCTGGAGGAGGAGGTGGTGGCGGCGGCGGTGCAGCGAGCATCCGGTAAAATGGGTACACTTCGTACCTAACATTACAACTAGGAGTTAATTCTGTTGCCCCTTTCCTTCCACCACAATGAACCGGCAAATTTGCAACCCGTCCCCGAAGACACGTATCACAACTGGAGCTTGAGATGTCTGGCGTGCACTGTACAAGGCTGTAGAGAGTTATGGACGAAGAAAGGTTGGCTTCTTTGGTGGCAAACTTGGTAGCACCAGGCTGACCAGCAGCTGTGGCCCGAGTGACCGAGTCATTCATCATGGATCCCAGTAGCTGAACGAATCCGTCTAGCACAGTAATGTTCTGGTCATGGTCATCGCAAAGGTAAGTTGTCAGCCAGTCATTCATGATGGAGAAGAATGATTCATTTGAGTAGCGTAACATGCACTCATCGTACCAGATAATGGCCTCAATTCCTGCCGGACAGTATTGCTGCACTACCACTTTTGCTGCCGTTGCCACGCAGTCTTGGCAGACATCGGTGGTGACATCGCCACGGCAGAGAAAGAGGCCGTAAATCTGGTTGGGTGAGTTTTGTCCGACGGTGGTGTTATAGAAACCACCTTCGCGTGAGGCATTGGATGAAAGGGAAGAGAGGAGGTGGTTGAGATTGGACTGGTAAGTGCTATTGGGGGTGAAATTGTATCCATCTGGACAGTACCAGGAGCGGATATTTGGGGCGGCTTCACTAATTATGACCAGGATACTAATCAAGCAATGGACCACAAAGGTAACCATGGAAGGTAAACTCATTTTGATATCATCTATTCTCTCTGGTTCTCATTATGGTAAGGTGGGGGGGAAAAGTTTTACAATATAAATCGTTTTCTAGTGTGTTGTTCTTTTCGTTTTATGTTTTCTTAAAGAAATACTAATCAATCTTAAGATTTAAAAAAAAAAGAAAAAAAAAGAAAGTAAAGGTCATATAGACTTGACTGGTAAAATTTTGAACATTGACACGGTAGACGTTAGCTGTAGGCGTGTGAAGGCACTACTCTACTGCTGAAGTAATATCCTTTTCTGATATGCGGAAAATATGGCATAGAATAGTCGCCGATGGGGAAATAACTGGTAAGCTAGTCATGGCTGATGGCTTGGACTTTCATGTTAAGTTAAAATATTATTTTGTTCCTTCAATTTTATTAAAGATTTGTTTTTTATTCTTGAACTTTAGAAAGTTCATTTTTCACTCTACTGTTAAAAAGTTTATCTTTCATTCCTAAAGTATTAAAAATGTTTTATTTATGTTTTTAAACTTCACTAAAAGTTTGTTTTCATCCTTAAATTATTGAAAAAAGTTTTTTTTTTAATCCCTATTTTTGTCTCTAAACTATTGAAAAAACTTTTTACAAAGTTTAAGGATTAAAAAAGAATTTTTTAAACTTCCTTTTTATTAAAGTTTAGAGACCAAAATAGTATTTTAACCTTTATCTTTTATAAAATTTTTATTTTATTTTTAAACTTCCTTTAATAAAGTAAGGTTGCAGTTAGGGGCCTCTGGTGACATCAATTTTTTTCCCAAAAATTTTTTTTATTGTTTACTGGTTGCTAATCTGTGCAATACACAAAAACATTTGACAAAAAATATTTATATGATAACTTTCAAACAATTCAACGGAGTCAAACCTCCCAGATGAAGGAGGAAGAGAGGAATTATAACAATGCACTTGGAATTAGTTTGATTTATACATTTTTGAATCAAACATCCCAAACAGAGAAAGAGAGAAATTATTACAATGTAAGTGTTTGCAAATTTTGCTGAAGCATCCGCTACAACATCCTTATTGACCCAATTTTAAGTACCAAAACTTCTAAGATGGACCATAACATTTTATCTAAAGCTCCATTGAGTGCCTGAAAGCATGATTTGGCATTTTCTTTCAATTGATTGTGTCTGTCGCATTCATTGTTGTGACTAAGAAACATGGAGTAGTAAATAGTTGAACTCGTAACTGTTTGCAATATACACAACAAAACCAAATAAAAAAGAAGAAAGCACTATTAAAAAGTAAATATAATTTTGTTAGTATCCTCTCTAGATGAGGATACTAACAAAGAAGTATATAAATCGAGTTGCATAATTAATTAATTATATGACTATTTGTCTTTTTCACCTTAAAATAAGTATATAAATCGAGTTGTATAAAAAATGATAAAGTTTAACTACAAAATTGGTTGTTGTATATCATTAATATTATTATATATTTCGAAAACCTAATCGTTGGATTGCATATTCTTTACTCTCTTAATATACATGTCAAATTCCATACCAATTGGATATTATTTACTATATGTTTTATAAAATTATATTCTATGCATAATTTTAAACTACAAAAATTTGTAATTTTAAAAATTTATTGATGACATAAATATTGATTTTTAATTTTCTAAAAATTTTGCAAGTATAGAAGATATAAGTAGAAAATATAATTCAATAGTACATTTGTTAAAATTTATCTCCGATAAAAAATATTGAATAAAATTGTAGTATAAAGTTACAACCAATTTTATCAAAAAAATAAAATAAAATAATGCCGAAAGAAAAGTGAACTTGGAGTGCCAGTTAAATGGGCTTATGTGATGTGATATTTTCTAATGGAAATGTTAGCAAGAGTTTCACGATCCATCGGTAGAAAGACAATTCTACAAATGAGATATTTTCGGGTGAAAAAAAGGGGGACATTCCCACCCCCCCGCCCAACACAAAAAAATAAAGGCAGCTACTGTGATTGACTTACTTTTGTTAAAATATTTATAAAAAAAATAACTAAAATTAAATTTTCCCTCGGCACTTGACGTCTCAAAAAAAGAAGTGACGTAATGTTTACTACAAAAATATTTTTCTAAATTTATATTGTATACATTTATTTAACATATAATGTTTAGTAAATTATTGTAGAAAACTTTTTATTTATGAAAAAGTTGATAACTTTTTCAAAAAATTACAATAAAATATTCTCCAAAACTTTTTTTCTTTTTAATGGGAAAATTCAACTTCATTAAACATCAAAGTGCAGATTACATTTGTCTTGAGCACATGCATGCTCTATCAAGCTAGGACATTCCTCTAGCCATGCAACATAATCCTCAACATGCTGTGCATGTTGGGCTAGTATATGAGCAGGGACATTTCCCTGTCGTTTGATGTGGGACACCTTCCACTGCCTAAAGAGCGAGGCGTGGTTCAAAAAACCTATGAGGACGTTGGCTACTGAAGTGGGCGGAGATGCCAAACCTTGCAAAACATTGCATACCACCAACGAGTCTCCCTCAAACTCCGCATCTCGGATTTCCACGTCCCTAGCAAAAAGACAACTTCCCACGCTTTCGCTTCGACCTTAATGGCCCCCAGCGGGTAATTCCAACGCTTGTTGAGAGTTACCACCACAAGTCCCCCACCATCTCTAATAATCACCCCTACTCCGGCTTGCTTCCTTTTTGAGAAAACCACCCCATCAATATTAACTTTATAATGCCCGTGACTTGGAGGTCTTCATGAGACCAAGACAGGAGGTCCTGGCGAGTGCTCTGTTTTGGGTTCGTTTGTGGCCCAATATTCCTCCACCAACTGCGAGGCGTTTCTCAGGATGGACCGACCAGCCTTTCCTTTGCCACCCGTCCATAGATCATTTCTGTTTTTCCAAATTCCCTAGTAGATGTCGATGAACAGTTCCAGCAGCCCAGGTCGAAGGTGTTCACACCTCAGGAGTTCCTCAAACACGTCCAGGAACTTCCACGTTGCTGAAATCTCAAAAGGTAATGCAAGCTTACTACACTTCCACACTTCCTTGGCGTGTTCGCAGAACCACAAAGTATGGCCAGTTGTCTCTATGCCTCTCTCGCATAACTCGCACACTCCATCCAGCATTATTTTCCTCTTGGCCAGATTTTCCTTTGAGGTGAGGATGTCCTGGCTCGCCTTCCAAGTGAAATGCTTAATCTTCTGAGGGAGATGTAGTTTCCAAATTGCCTTCCAGAGCATTCTTCTTGCCATGGCGTTGGAGCATTCCGCCATGTCCGACTTCTTTTGTTCCTCTAGCGCCAGAGTGTATGCGCTTTTCACAATGAATTTTCCGCTCTTGTTTTCGGCCCAAACCAGCCTGTCACTGGTGCTGGTTATGCTCAAGGGAATGCCCAGTATCGCATCCCTATCTTTGGGGAGAAACCATTGGCAAAGTACGTCAATATCCCATTCATTGGATGCTCTGTTTATGAGCTCACAAACTAGAGCATCCTTTGAGGTTTGCTTTTCTGGTGTAAGGACCTTGTAGGTGCTCAGCCTAGGGACCCATTTGTCCCTCCACACCCTTATTTTGTTTCCTGACCCTACCTACCACCTCATACCCCTTTTAATTATTCCCTGAGCTGCCATTAAACTTCTCCAGGCGTATGATGGGTTTCAACCGATTGTTGCCTCATCAAAACTACAATGCGGAAAATACTTGGCTTTGTAAACTCGGCAAAAAAGAGAGGTGGAATTGGTTAGCAGCCGCCACCACCCCTGTTTTGCCAAGAGCGCCAAGTTAAAGCTTCTCAGGTCCCGAAAGCTAAGCCCCCTGCTGTCCTTTGGCATGCACATTTTGTCCCAACTTAACCATGCACATTTCTTTTCATTTTTCACATGACCCCACCAGAATTGTTTCATCATTCCTGTCAATTCCTCACACAATTTCTTAGGTAGCAGAAAACAGCTCATTGTGTAAGAGGGTACAGCTTGGGCAACTGACTTAATTAGCACTTCCTTTCCAGCATGCGTTAGAAGCTTCTCCTTCCACCCCGACACTTTGTTGGCCACCCTCTGTTTGAGATGGGAAAAAGTGTTGTTTTTTTACCTTCCCACAATAGATGGCAGGCCAAGGTAGGCTTTGTGGGTTTTGATGACTTGAGCACCAAACATGGTTTCCACCTTATCCCTTTTTTCGTTGTCTGTGTTCAGGCTAAAATACAGGGAGGTTTTATTGCTGTTCAGTTGTTGACCTGAGGAGAGTTCATAGACCTTGAGGAACTGTTGGATTTCCTTGGTGTCACTCATTGATGCTCTTCCAAACACCAAACTATCATCGGCAAAGAATAAGTGGGACACCCTAGGACCCCGAGCTGAGGCAGCCACTCCTTTAATGGCTTTCTTATGGGTGGCCTAATGCAAGAGGGTCGATAGGCCTTCGACACAGATGAGGAAGAGGTAAGGCGACAGTGGTTCACCTTGCCTAAGTCCGCAAGTTGGTTGGATGAGGCCACATGGCTACCCATTGATCCGTACCACATACTTTACTGAGGTCACACACCGCATCACAATGCTAATCCATTGTTTATGGAAGCCAAGCTTCTGCATGATTTGTTGTAGGTAGTCCCATTCAACCCGATTGTATGCCTTGCTCATATCCAACTTAACAGCCATCTCCTCACATTTGCCCTACTTTTTCTTACTTATGTGGCTCATTAGCTCGTGTGCCACCAACATGTTGTCTGTGATGAGATGTTCTACCACAAATGTGCTTTGGTTTTCACCTATAATTTCCTGCAAAACCGATTTCATTCTGTTCGCCATAGCTTTTGAAGCTATTTTGTAAGCCACATTACATAAGGATATTGGTCTATAATCAATCACTCTCTCGGGATTCTTGGTCTTTGGGATAAGTACAATGTGAGTATCATGGACTTTTAAGGGAGCAATACCATGGTTTAAGAAATTAAGTGCAATAGTAATAACAATGGACTTAACAATGGACCAAAAATGATGATAGAATAGGGGTGGCATACCATCCGGGCCTGGTGCAGTTAAGGGGTGCATTTGTTTTAGTGCCTTTTCCACCTCTCCAGCATGGAATTCTTTGATAAGGGTGGCATTCCTTCTCTCTGTGACCTTTGTATAGATAGCATCTAATAGCTCCCTCTCCACCCTTGGCCGTGAGGTAGTGAAGAGTTGGTCAAACTAGTCCACAAAAGTCTGCCCAACCTGCTCCATATCCTCATGCCACACGTTATTTGCACCTATAATCCTGCTGATGGTATTCCTTCAAAGCCAGTTTAAGGCCTTTGTATGAAAGAAGGAAGTGTTCCTGTCTCCTGCTTTCAACCAATTATTTTGGCTTTTCTGGTGCCACATTTCTTCCTTAATGCCCAACCACCTATTCAATTCTTTTTTTGTTGCATGGACTGTTTCTGAGGTCATGGTATCACCCTTCATGGAGTCAAGATATTGGAGTTTCCTTTGTAGCTTAGTAACCTGTTTTCCCACATGGCCGAAGCATTGCTTGTTCCAAGTTTTCAAGGAGGCTTGACATTCCTCAATGCATGCCTCTATTGGCCATTATGAGTCCCTGATCCACCCTCTAGCCTAGGCCTCTTGTACCACACCTTCACACCTTGCATCATCTAGCCACATGGATTCAAACCTCCACACCTTGGGACGTTGCCTTTGTTTTCTTTGGTAGCTTATTTCCTTGAGCACTAGGATGCAATGATCCGAAATCGACGTGGCAGCATGGAAAAGCCTCATTGCTGGGAAGGACTCTGCCCAAGTCATTGATACCAGTGCCCTATCTAATCTTTCCCGGACCCAACCCCGACTCCCAAGCCTTCTACTCCATGTATAATCTGAGCCTACATATCCTAAGTCCCTTAGTTGGCATTTGTTAATCACCTCACGGAAAGCCCGCATCTGTCCATCCGGCCTTACGCCACCACCTTCATTTTCCTTGGCATGCATGATCTCATTATAATCCCCCATGCATATCCATGGCAAGTCGCTTTTATGACTGAGACTTTCCATTAGTTTCCACGATTCCTCTCTTTTTCCGGTCTCTGGATGTCCGTAGAAACCTGTGAACCTCCATTTCTTTCTCCCCTGTTCTTCAGTTACTATTGCATCAATGTGCCGTGGGGAGAAAGAAATGTCAGTACATCAACCTGCATCAACGTTTTCCATAGCAAGGCCAGACCACTGGCCCGTTTAATGCTAGGCACCACCAGGCCTTGCTTCCTTTCTACCTTCCATTTTATGCTATCCATTTCTATAGTATCCAGCTTAGTCTCCATGAGGAAGACTAGTGTGGGATCTTTCTCCAAAACCACCTTTTGGAGGGCTTTAACTGTTAGGGGGTTCCCAAGCCCCCTACAGTTCCAACTGATAGCACTTATTGCGTCTGGTGGGGCTGGTTGCCAGCCTCTGCCGATCCCAAATGTTGTGCTAGGAGTTTACCCAGCTCTTTTACCTCCCCCTCCACTCTAATTTGTTTCCCATTACCTTCCTTATTATCTAGTTTAGATAGTGGAGACCGCGCTTTCCTTTTTGTTCCCACTTCTGAAAGATCAATCTCCATATTTGTCTCACTACTTTTGTCGTCAACTTGTGCATGTTTCCTTGTCCCGCCCATAACTCTCTCCTTCCCTGTTGGGCCTTTTTTTTCTTTGTTTCTCTTCTGATCACTTCCTTTTGGTTTTCTCATAGTTTGGGTTTTTAATTTCGTTGGGGAAGCTGGGCCCAACATGAAGTTCGACCCATGGTTTGATAAGCCTAAGTCTGCACCCTGCGGTTTCCTAATCATGATAGAAAGGTCTTGAGGCCTAAGAGAGTCCAGTTGATGTTGGGCTTCCTTAGCCGGCCCACTTCCATTAATCGGTTCCTCCTTTACCCATGTTGCATCAGTCAAGAGTTACGCGTTCACCTTCCCTGTCACAATCTCCTCTTTGCGTGGTTCAGAGTACAAAGCTAGCGCCTTCCCATCAATTGCGACATCGATATCCCGGACCTGTTGCTTGAAACCAAGGCTTGCTGGAAATCCGAAGATTTGAGGTTAACGTAAGTTGGTAGGTCACCTACTTTCACCATGTCAGGCCTCGGGATTCCCACCCCCTCAGCTTTTCCTGAATGGTTACTACCCGGCGGCGCCTTCGCCAGCGTAGGCTAGTGCTTGTGGTCCCATCGGCCTTTCGGTTTCTCCTGCCCAATCCCCACTAAGCTTGGTTCTCTATTTTTCACCATTGTTATCATCTAGGGTTTTTGAAACTTGTCCGGCATCGCATGTAGCCACTGGCCGAATTGCTTCTCCTTTGGGCGTAGCGTGTCGTTGCTTCGAAGCCCTTGCATGCAGTCCCTTTCATCATGATCCACTTTCCCACACAGATTGCAAAAGATTAGGAGTCTCTCGTATTTGAGATCCACCCACTTCAGCCCATGTTCACCGAGACGCACTTTGCGACCTCGACACAGTGGCAAGGTTATGTCCAGGGGCACTCTAATGCGTAGAAAGGTTTCCAAGCAAAAACCTTTCCTGTTCGCATCCATTTTCTCCACTTCTCCCAAGGTTGCACTGATGCTCTCTCCCACTTCCTTCGTTTGGCACATTGTGGGCAGCCTATGGATTTGGATCCAGAATGGAGACTTGTCGAACTTTATGTCCTTCACCGCCTCGCCACGTACCAACTTGCGAATAATCAATAGATATTTATCAAAGGACCACGGGCTAAGCAAGAGTACTCTCTCCATGTCCTCCGTTGTTTGGAACAGGAACATCACCTTGTTCTCGCCAAGATCGTTGACTTCAAAACTATGCTCCGCCTTCCATACCGACTTCAGTACCCTAGCCACTGACTCCAGGTTTACTCGGAGCTTCGTACAAAACTTCCCAATGAGAACTGGGCCATCCTCTATCAATGGCTAATTTATCTTCACTTCAGCCTCTTCTTTCAATGATAACTTTAGTCTATCTCTCTGTGATCTCATCCATATGTTCTCCAATGTAGACTGTTCTACCGCTTGTGCGGAGAGAGAGTTTGCCTGACAGCAGCCCTTGTGCTATGAAAGCTCCTTTTTTTTCACCTCTAGAGTTTCCAAGGAAACCTAGAGAGAAAACCTATTTGGCACATTAATATTATTATATATTTCGAAAATCTAATAGTTGGATTACATGTTCTTTACTCTCTTAATATACATGTCAAATTCTATACCAATTGGATATTATTTACTGTATATTCTATAAAATTATATTCTATGCATAATTTTAAACTACAAAAATTTGCAATTTAAAAAATTTATTGATGACATTGCTATTGATTTTTAATTTTCTAAAAATTTTGCAAGTATAGAAGATATAAGTAGAAAATATAATTCAATAGTACATTTGTTAAAATTTATCTTCGATAAAAAATATTGAATATAATTGTAGTATAAAGTTACAACCAATTTAAAAATATAAAAAAATGCCGAAAGAAAAGTGAACTTGGAGTGCCAGTCAAATGGGCTTATGTGATGTGATATTTCCTAATGGAAATGTTATCAAGAGTTCCGCGATCCATCAGTAGAAAGACAATTCTACAAATGACATATTTTGGGTGAAAAAAGGGGGACATTCCCCATTCCCCCTCCCCCCCAAAACACAAAAAAAATAAAGGCAACTACTGTGATTGACTTACTTTTGTTAAAATATTAAAAAAATAATAATTAATTAAAATTAAATTTTCGAAAACCTATTGACGTCTCAAAACTCAAAGAAGTGTCGTAATGTTTACTACAAAAATATTTTTCTAAATTTATATTGTATACATTTATTTAACATATAATGTTTAGTAAATTATTGTAGAAAACTTTTTATTTATGAAAAAGTTGATAACTTTTTCAAAAAATTACAATAAAATATTCTCCAAAACTTAGTTTAACATTGGGAGAGCCAAAGGGAAAAACTTTTGCCTTCTTGCTACAGTGAATTATCAAAGACTAGCAGTTCACTTTAGCAAAAAAGTATAAAAAACTTATTACTTTATCACTTTAGTTGGGTTTGATGACAGAGAAGAAGTGAGAAATAAATTAATAAAAAAATGAATAGTATTTGGTTGATGGTAAAAATAAGATCATTAATGTAAAGTGTGTTATAAAATTGTGTGTTAAAATAGATAAAATAGTTTTTTGGGTGTTAAATGCAAAAAATTTTAGCTAAAATGTGAATGCTCTAACAAGGCCCCAACTTTTACCTTTTTTGTTCACCTCCTTTCCCTTCTCCATTTGTCTAACAAATCCCTACTCCTCCCTTATTTGGCACAATGTCAAGTCGATCAGTGGAGATCGATGTTTGGTGTGAGAATTGACGTGATGGTGAGCACCATCATCACCCATTAGTGGAGCTTTGTCACGAACTATCAACGGAGCTTTGTCGTTGCACATGCTCCGCTGCGACCCATTTATGGAGCTCTAGACCCTACTCATGGGCCGACATTGCAGGGCTCTGTCGCTACCATGAAACCTTGATTTTTTTTTATAAAAAAAATTTTGCATGTAGTTATTTTTAAAAATATGTAACTAAGTAA
The DNA here is from genome assembly GCA_023055345.1 of Quercus wislizeni. Classification (NCBI taxonomy): domain Eukaryota; kingdom Viridiplantae; phylum Streptophyta; class Magnoliopsida; order Fagales; family Fagaceae; genus Quercus; species Quercus wislizeni. The sequence continues at coordinate 5,415,412 of JALGQJ010000002.1, read as the reverse complement.
GGCCCATTTGGTAGAGCATTTCAAACACCAATTTTTAATCTTTAAACAACATTACACACATTTTCACACATTTTTTCACTCACACGTATTTCAAAAAACTACAAACAACATTACTCAAACTACTCTACCAAACGGGTCTTAAATTTTTTTAGTAGAAGTTGTAGATATTAACTACAACATTACACACATTTTCACATATTTTTTCACTCACACGTATTTCAAAAAACTATAAACAACATTACTCAAACTACTCTACCAAACGGGTCCTAAATTTTTTTAGTAGAAGTTGTAGATATTAACTACAACTAAGTTGAGAAACAAACACACACATAAAAGAGAGAGAAAAGAGTTCTAGCACAAAGATACCAAAAAAAAAAAAAAAAACTACAACCAAGTTTGTAATTCAAACTTTGTCTACGTATGTATACACAATTAATAATAGGATTCTCTATTTGGATTTCAACATTTTACGTGCTAAAATACATTCACACAAATTCTTAAACTCTCTAAAATATCCTTATCTTTTAGTTAAATAATTTTAAATTAAAAAACACAAATTGATTAAAAGAGTAATTTACTATATATTTCTAAGTTTTAGGTTTTTTCTTGTATCTTCTCCATTCGGCCTAAAACTTAGGAGGGACACTATTTCTTTCTAATTTTTAAAGCAGCAAATGCATAATGAAAGAATAATAAAGTATCTATATTCTGACGCACCTTTGCCAACTTATAATTATTGGTAAAAAATAAATAATGAAGGCTTAAGGTTAAGAATCAAGAAATATCACCATCAACTTATAATTATTTCGAGTAGTCCGTTGGTAGTTAGAGTTTGGAGAGCTCAAATACTTTGGGTAGCTTAAACTTGGAGAGACTCTTTGATTATCCTTGTACTCCAACTTATTTACTAGTGCCTAATGGATCATTTCCAACTTGGAGAGCCACAGAGAGGTTTTTACACCAAGTTCTTCAATTTTCCCCTTTGATAATACATCGGGTGTTATCTTGGGTTTGACATTCTTTTCCCTACTGCCATTTACTTTATTGCATTGCACTTTTATGTTCATCCATGCAATTGTTAGGTGGTTCAGTTGATTAATCAATTAATTACGTAAATTCTGCATTAACTGTGATTGGCTTAGAATTAATCAAGTTGTATTTAAAATTTGGGGTCATATTCGCATCTAGTGATTAGACTAGTGCACTTTCATGCTAGATAGTGCATCAAGTTTATTCTGCACCTAGTGATTAGAGTCATTAGACTAGTGCACTTCATGCTAGATAGTGCATCAAGTTTATTCTATCCATTTAAGGCAGTGACGGACCTACAGTAGGGCAGGGGGGAGGGGCCATTGCCCCCCCCCCCCCCAACCCCCCCCCAAAAAAAAAAAAAATAACTGGTATACATATGTAATCTGAAATGTTTAGATATTGACCCACAAGGAAAAAAATAAATATGGACTGAAAATATAACATCAATAACCAACAAACTCTCATCCAAAAAAAAAAAAAGACAAATGTGTTGAAATGTTTAAGAAACACTTATTTTATATATAGTATTTTGTTGAATATGAAATAGATGTTAGTTTTTATTTCATAAAAAAATAAAAAATAAAATAAAATTGTTTTAAGCTTTGGCCCCCCTCAAGTTCGAATCCTGGTTCCATCCTTGGATTTAAGGGCACTAATTCATTTATCATAATGAAGTTATTACACTTATGAGAAAAAAGAATAAAAAAAATAAAAAAGGAATGCAATAGATATATCATATATCTACCAATTGAAGAAATTTATAAGTAATTCTTTATGAGAATAGTAAGTTGAATCATTCAATCAACATGACACGATGTGTTTATTCCTCAGCTTTTTCATATACTTGCTTTTGTTAACATATTGATTTGTCTCTTCAAAACCAACATTATAACATTCCGGCATTTTAAATAATTCAAAATACATTACTTTACTATATCACCATCAGTACTAGAGTCTTTTGTGTATGCTATAGGTAAATTTATAACTAATCGTGAAGAAAGAGTAATGTTCAGGTATCATATCCCACGTACTTGTTTCATCATGAAGAGAACCTTCTGGTTCTTCATGAAGACCTTGGTGGTGACCTTTCAATGATTTCTTTGTTAACAAGAACTGGCCAAGAGATATGTGCACATGTATCATAGCCGATCCTCTGCCTGCTGATTCTTGAAAATCAAACTTGGAGTTCAAGTCTCAAATCCCTGAAGTTCGACTAAACTGTGAACAAGGATGGCACATCAACATGATCAACTTTGCTAGCTTTGGTACTCCTAGGGGAAACTGTGGTACATTCACTCCACGGATTTGCCATGTAAACGTGACATTAATTGTTCAGCAGGTAAAGACAGTGTTGCTTGTTCATACATAATGAGACAATGAGATAATGAGTAACAGTCACCAATTTCGTTTTTAATAGAACTAGTTGCAAATCCATGCGATACATGATAATATATAATTATTTTGTAATATGATATAATGTATAATTTATTATCTAAAATTTATTGAAGATAATTTGTTGTCCTCAAAAAATTGAACTATTTTTAATAGTATTATCCATATATTATCCAATTTTATTATTATTATTTAGTTAAACCCAAAATCAGCCCTATGAGCCCAATGTGCACATCTCATTCTTTTGAAAGTCGAAGACTACTTATGCATGGAAATATTTCATAATCAAAGCCCATAGTTTAAACCTATGAAAATTTTATCAATAGAATTCAAATCCAATAATCAAATCCCATAGTTCAAGCTCATGACTATTTATTTATTAAAACTCAATTCTTATTGGTAGCATCAAAGCCCATTGCTACATGGCACCATTTAAGGTCAATTCTTATTGGCAAGACAACATCAAAGCCTATTGGCTATTACTACATGACACAATTAAAGCTCAATTTTTGTTGGCAACATCAAATCCCAATTTTTATTAGCACCATCAAAAGCCCAAGCTAACTACTTGGCACCACTAAAGCCCAAGCTAATTATTTGTCACCATTAAAAGCCCATCGCTACATGATACCATTTTATCAAAAGCCTAAGGTTATTACCACTTGGAAAATACTATATCATAAGTATTTCACTTAAACTCTAATGATGAACAATGTTTTAAGTTCTTAAACCTATTACTATAATATTAGAAACCCATGGAATCTTTGGAAATGATCTAATCTCAAAACTCATGACAATCATCTTATAAAAGCTCATGGAAAGTTATGATTATTTATGTTAAACTTATGACATTTATTTATTTTGTACCATATTATAAACCCATGGAATTTATATAAGAACTGATGGTCACTATTTATCTTTATATCACAACATTCATAATATTTATTTCTAAAACTCATGGCAATTATCTTTAAAAAGCCCATGGAAAGTCATAGTTATTTATCTTAAACCTATGATACTTATTTACTTCATAACTTATTGAAAATCTATGGAATTTATCTTGAAAAATCTCATGGTTACTATTTATCTTATTTCTCAAAAACTCATCTCTATAGTAATTATATTCAAGACCTGTTAAACATAATTTAACAAATTATGTTTAACAAAAATTGTTAAATTATGTTTAACAAAAACTATCAAATTATGTTTAACAAGACCCATGGTGATTATTCATCCTACAAGCCCATTATGATTATCTATATAAAAACCCATGAGAATATCACATTATTTCATAATAATTGTCTACCGTATCACATTATTTCATATATGAGCTCTACCCTTGTTAATTGTAATAAAGGGTCTTTCCTAAGTGGGATAGAGTTAGGCTTATAATTATGAGACAGATTCATAATGTTAACAGCACCTTTTATAATAAACTTCTTTCAGAATTTGTCGTTTTATACTTTTATCCCCTCTGTAACTATTGAATTTTGTTATGGGGACCAACTCCATGATATTATATAAATGATATTTTTATCACAAAAAGTTATTTTCATTCTCCATTATTTATTTATTACTAAAAAGACATGATTACTAATTGCAGTTCAAAATGACATGACGAAGTAGCTATTGAAGACATAATAAGAGTTTGTATGATTTTTGTATGATTTTCAGATTATACTTGAACATTGGTTTTTGTATGATTTTCAGATTATGTAGATATAGGAACAAAAACTCCATGGTAGTTATATGTCAAAATATATTTTGCTTCTTCCCTTGCGTGCCATTCTTAAAGTTATCACTAACAAGGCAACACATTCTTGCAGTATATTCCATCAAACGGACCCTTAATATCTAGAAAACTAATTTGATGTTATGAAAATAGCAATTCTTGTCCAACTCTTCCCTGATTTACAAAAGAGAGTCCCTACAAAATTATGTTTTCTAATATCCATTAAATTCTGAAAACTGTCTCGGACATCAATTGCTGAAATTGTCTTCTTAATTTAATTTTTATTTTGTACATGGTGTCTTATTTCTCAAATACAAATGTAATCAAAATTGATATTAATTAGTCAATTCAATTTGCCACTACCAAGCACATTGATTGGGTTTACCATATTTCAAGTCCTAATTATAAAAGATAAAAAAGCATGAAGAAAGAATAATTAAGTATCCATATTCTAATGCATATTTGCCAACCTATAATTATTGATAATAAAAAAAAAAAAAACAAACAATGAAGGCTTAAGTTTGTGAATCAAAAAGTACCACCATCATAATTACTTTCATTATAAGTTTTAATATTATTGTTAATATTTGTTTTATTTTGTTTATGTTTATGTGTATTGTTATTAATACTAAGGTTGCTCAATAGGGGCAACTCCACATTATGGTGAGGATGCACCCTGACCATAATAAAATATATATATATATATATATATATAATTTTTGAAATATTTTTCTTCTGTCCATCATAAATGAAAACTGAACGCCCTAAATTTAAATAATAATAATAAAAAAATATAACATTTTTATAACACTTTTACATTATATTTGTAAGGACACGTTTTGCAAACCAAGTCCAAGATGTATGAGGACTTGACCCAGTGAGCCCTATATAATAAATTTGTAGAGAGTGAGTCGAAAAACTAGGTCTTAATGAATTTGACAACTGTTAATATGGATTTAAAAGTGATCAAGCAAGAACAAGGAAAATAGAGCTGAATGAATTCAATGTCCGAAGAGGTATTTTGTCATACAAATCAATTACAATTGAGTACAAGTATAGTTTTGATGGCTATAGTATTCTTTCTATATTTTTTTGATCCCCTTCTCATGGAGGTCTCTCACATTATATAGCTCCTTTTGGACCATCTTGATCCAACACTTGTTGATCATCTGAGTCCTTATTTGAGTACCTATTCCATTAGACACTCTCTTTGGCTTTCTGTGAGTTGTGGTAACTAAGGCAGCACTGTTCAGAGGTCTTCTCCACATAAATGCGGCCAGAAAAGTAGCTGCAGTGCATTTAATGCGGTGGTAACAGTTTTTCCTTAGATATTTTTGGGTTTCCTTCATTCTCATATATTCATGAGGCACGTCCCTATCATTGGAGCTTCTTGAAGGGTCACTCTAATTGTTGGAATACATACTTGAGCTACATTCATCATAAAAATAAAAATCCTTAACAATACTTGAGCCAAACTAAACTTGACATTCCTTAACAATATCATTGACCCTTTTAAGCAAAAATAAAAATCCTAAAAACAAATTTATTTGTCTAATATTTTGTGGGGGGGGGGGGGGGGGGAAGCAAACAACAAAAAATTAATAGTTTGTGATCTAAAATCTCAAGGGGAAAAAAGTCCAACATCAAACATACCACTAAAAAGTTAGACAAAAATTTTGACAATGAGAGAGAGAGAGAGAGAGAGAGAGAGAGAGAGAGAGAGAGAGTTTTAAAAGACAAAGTCATATGGCTACCACTCTGATTTTTTTTTTTTTTTTTTTTTTTGAATTTAGTTAAATTGTTAATAGAGTAATGCTATGAATATTATAAAAACTAGTAATTAAGTTATTTGTGCGATACACGGATAATATTGTAAGCTGCTATATAAGAAAATTAAGTAGCATGTTGAACACATGTTAAAGTAATAACATGAAGTAACACATTTTTATCAACTCAAAAAATAATTGCAACTAAAAAAAAATTGCGGTTAAATTTTCAATTAGAATTGCTTGATATAGCATTTATCCTTGACTTCAAAAATAAAACAAAACTCACTTGAAGTTAAATAGGGGCAACACTAAGTGTCCTTTAAGCGAAACAAATTGTAGTTACATGCTACATCAATACAATTTTCCATTAACATAACGTTTATCCTTGGATCCACAAACTGCAGATGACTTCAATAAAACAAAAAATGAATTACCTATTCACTTTTAGTTAAATAGGGGCAACACTAAATGTCACAAAACAAAAAATAAAAGAAGAATGTATTGGACTTAGGAAAGTACTAATAGCATATGCTACTTGTGATTAGATTCCAATGTTTGAAAGCATTAAGCACCACCATAGATGATTTATCTGTACAAAAACACAAGAAGACATATCACTAACATAATTATTATGAAAAAAAAAAAAAAAAAGACTAATCTTTGCATAATAACTGAAAAGAAAAAATTTAAAATTAACAAAAAAAAAAATATTGAGCAAAACCGAAACCGATAAAAGGAAATCAGAAATCTTGATATCAAAGACATGTAATTCATCATCTTTGTCTGAGACCCTAGCATTGCCATTCACTTCCAGAGTTCCAGTGTAGCGAAATCCCTCTACATGTGAACTGCAAACACGAGTGTCAAAAGTCAAAACCCATCAAATTTTGCCCACACAACTAAAAAAATAGTACCTAAACAAAATAAGTTGACATTAAGTCCTTAACATCAATACAATAAGCAAAAAAAAAAAAAAAATCTGAGAGCTTTAAAAAATCCGTGCATTCTACTTTCACTTCTTCCATTACCACACACAACAAAAGGTTTCTAAGCTCGCTCTATAGTGCAAATGGTTCAAATGCAATAAAGTGGAGTAAAGCTTAATTAAGCTTAGACTTTGTTTCATGTGGAGATTTATATAATTTCATCCTATCATTCATTTATATTAGGGGTTGGTAAAATGAAATAGGAGGTATGTTATCAAAAATCTTTTATTTTTTTTTAAAACAAAAAACTCAGGAATTTTAACACACGCTTTGCGTACAAAATACCCATTTGATATTCAAGTAAACAACAGAACTATTTAAATAATAAAAAAAGAGAGAAAACAATAAAAGGCAAAGAACACCTTGTGTTTAGCTAAGAAAGAATGAAATGTAGATCTAAGTTTGGATCAGAAGCACAGCTATCAGAGGAAGATATAAGCTTCAAAGCATATTGGCATTGAGTGAGAAAGAAAGGGCAAAGTGGGAGAGTAAAATTAGAGGTTCACTTTTCTTTGTCAGCTATAACATGATTTTATAACATGCAAATAATGGGAGAAATTCTTTGATTTCATAAATATAAATAAATTAGTAGTGGAAGAGTCGAATAAGTTGTATAATTATCAAAAAGAATATGAAAAAGTGACTAAAGTCCAAGAGACTAAAATGCTGAAATCTTTTAATCTTCAGAATTTATTGATTAAACCGTTCACTACATTGAGACTGCAAATTATTATTTTGAAAGGAGCAAAACGTGGGAATACAATCAACTGTTTAGTGTTTACTCTAATCTATACGTGGGGACAATCAACTGTTTAGTGTTATTATTATTATTATTATTATTATTATTGTTTTGATAAGAATTGTTATTATCAATAATAGAGTTAGCTTGGGCTGTAATTTGCTCTAATTTTTCACCTTAATGGGCTTCTGACTTTAATGAAGTTTATAACATTTTGAAGAATAGTGCAAAGTTAGAGTGCCACATGGGAGAATCTCATGCACCTCCACATGAGGTCTCTGCTTAGATATATATATATATATATATTGATTGATTAAAGTATTAAGAAAATTTCTTTGTAATAGAATAATGTTATGAACACAACAAAAATATTACAACTACAAAAATTAAAGTTAGAGTTGAATTTTCATTTCAATAGAAAGAAATGGTAAAACTGTGTGTGTGTGTGTGTGTGTTTTGGTGGTGATGTCAATATATTCAAATTCTTTTTTTATTATATTTTGTATGATTTAAGTTTCTTAATTACCACTCTAGAAAAAATTCTTAGAATCGCCATTGTTGCTCAATATATATTGTAAAATTATTTCTACCATACCAAAATGGAAAATAATATAATCTTTCTCAAGAATTCAAAAGGTAAGTAAGGGAATATATTCATTTCTTAATGATAGTTATTTATAACATTTTGTGCATCATTAAAAAGAATGTTGGAAATTGGAAATTGTAAATTAATCTTTTAGTACTATACTAACATTCTCAAACCCTTCACTAAAAAAAAAAATTTCTCAGACCCAATTTTTTTCTTCCTACAATCCAAAACACCAAAAATATATCTCAAAAATTGATAAAACTCAACAAAATTACAAGTCAAAACCAAAATGCAAAAAAATTTACTACCACTCCCCTCATGTGACATTAAGATTGAAGTTGGAATAAGAGACAAAAAGAAAGAATTGGGGAGCAAAAAAACTTTAGTATGTTTTGGAATCCTTGTTGTTTTTCCCATTGAGAATGCATGATTAAATTCAAAATTTTTAGCAAGGTTTTGAAGTAATGCAATAAAAATAGGCAAATCCCAAGAGTGTTAGTTGTATCTTTATACATGATAATTGTAACTCTTATTCATTTAAACCAAAAAAAAAAAAAAAAACCTAAGGTTCAATTCCAAAGGGGAAAAAAGGTAAGGAATTAAAATATATATATTTTTTCATAAAAATGAATAAATTTTTAACACAAAAAATAAATTTTTTTTCTTAAAAATCTCAAAGAAGACAATAATGAATTAAGGAAGATGATGATCAAAATAAAATACTTAAAAAAATCACTTAGACATCTAGGAATATCATATGACAAAGGCATACAATTTGCTACTAATTTTTCAAACAAAATATTTAAACATGGTGAGGAAATTGCTCAAAATTAATTTGTGTAGACCATTTTCTTTAACTGCACAAATTGTTCCTCAACATCTTGTTATACAAAATAAATTAAAACCTGACAAAAACATGAAATAAGACACATTATAATCTAATTTTCTCCCTACTTAGGTCAACAATAAACACCATTCATTAAAAGCATTCAACATTATAAAGAAAATCCTTTCAAAAAAAAAAAAACACTTGCATTATAGAACACATAATAATTATTTAAGGATAGAACAACAAGGGTACAACCTCACCTCCTCCCTTCACTTCCTCTTTGCGTACATTTCTAGCCCAATATCTAAATCAATTCATATTAGCTTATTATTCACCACAATTAAAAATAATAAAATAGTCTCTCTCATTTTCAATGTGGGATTAAACATTTTCATTAACTCCTCATCTTCCATATTACTTCCACATCTTTACATTTATGTTGAATATAAATCAATTTTAATTCATTAATATTAAAATGTTCCAACAGGTTGTATCATCTCTATCATCAAATATTAAGCAGGATTTGTAAATACCTTTTTATAAACAATATTTTCATTGATTTCATTATTTATTTATAAACATCGAATTAAAGTAGATGAATATGTAAAAGCAAAGTCATATGTAAAATTAAAACCACCTAAGATGATATGTATAGAAAATATATTTTGCCAAAGGCCTTGTTGCTGAATTGGCACCTCCCCATGTACAAAGTGCTTAAGGGTTTAGGGGGGGAAAGGATTCAAGCTAAGGGGTTAGCAACATGTTGTAATTATCTCTCAAAAAAATAAAATATCTTTTACTTTTTATTCTTCATTGATTTCAATGTTTAGTTATAAACAGCTAAATCAAAGTAGATGAATATTTAATGGCAAAGTTTTTGATTCTTCACTCATTTCAATTTTTAGTTATAAACTTCTAAATTAAATTAGATTAATTTATAAAGGCAAAGATATATGTATAGTTTAAACCACCCAAGCTCAAGATGAATGTGTGAATTTCATCTATTCATTTATTTAATATTGTTTAAAAAAAAAAAAAAAAAAGGAGTAAAAAAAAAAAAAAAGAATGATAATGCTACTGATGTTGTGGTAGATAATGTGACACAATTGAAGTATAGCAACATTAAATGTTACACTTCTATTTTTATATATAGCATATACATATGGATATAAGAACATAGATTTGGAACCTGACTAGGGTTTGATATAGAGTGTACGAGCAGCCTATCTCACTTCAGCCTAAGCTTGTCTTCTGAATTATTTGCTTTGTATTGATTCTCACATATTGAGGACTTGCAGGCTTGCATTGGTCAGGACGGGTGTGCAATCCCAATCTCCACTACCAAATTTGGTGACCCATGTCCTCAAGTGCTAAAAAGCTTAGCAATTGAAGCTCTTTGCAGTGCTTGAATGTTTCAATTACTTCTTTAGAGGAGAAATCAAAGCAAACAGATCCTTGATCACAAGACACTCTGGTGCTTCGGACAGTTTTCTTGAATGCTCTGATTAGGCTAGGTGTCATTGCCAAAATAAGCTTCCTAAGCCAGTCAATCTCCAATTTTTTTCGAGGTTTTTTACTTCTATATTTTGTACTCCCTTTTATTTGAACTTATAAGCAAGATATATTTACGATTTCTATTTCATATGGTGTCTTGCATCCTCTTTCTTTGAACTTATTGGAGAACCGCTTAACTACAAATTAAACCAATAATTTGAAGGATTGTGTTTATTGATGTTTAACATTAGGGCAAGTAAAAAGACTCCTATGTGGCAAGCCACATATATAGAGTATAGAAAATCCCTACATGGCATTAGTGGCATCATTTTGGGTGGTGGGAATCTATCCATTTGAAGGTGCAATTGTAAAGCTTCTTGCCGGTGATGGGTTTTGCAATGGAGGTGAGGGCTAGCAGCTCATTTTATTTCTCTCTGTTGCATCCCATTTTTGCTTTCTGTCTTTCCTTCCACTTGTAGTGTCATTGTCTAAGTCTACCATCTTCCCTCTTTCTTTTCTGAAAGATGGTTAGATCACATTCCCTGTGTGCAATTTTTTTTTGCCATCTAATACTCTTTGTCCAAAGCTTGGATGCGAAATGGAGTTTGATAATTTTCCGGCCAGTAAAGACTAAAGAGACATTGTTAACGGGTAGGAAAAATTTGATATTTCATTTGGCTAGCTTATTTTCCTTTCCATTTTCTCTCATTCATTAGGCAGATTTGTATTGGACCCCTTTTCAGTCCAACCAAATAGAGGAAAAACAAACAGCCAACGATATTCTCTTCTCTCTTTTCACCAAAACCAAACACAACCTTAAAGTCCTTATTGAACTTTAAAATAGGCACTACATTCAATCATGTCATTGCTAATATTAGAAAGCACAACTCAATTCCACAGGATTTTTTTTATAAATTCAAAGTAGGTAGGTAAAGCTGAACATCCAAAATCCACTACTGTTAAGCTTGCTTTGTTCCCAGGTTACAAGACTATAACACATAAAAGCATTGCCACAAAATATACGCACAGGGTCTTAAAACCATATCATCATCCATCTGAGCCACAAGATCATCCACTGAATTGAGGAACAAGCAGTATCTTTCCGATGTGACCACTGTTTTCCATGAGCTGGTGAGCCTCTGCTGCATCAGATAATGGGAAATACTTATATATCACTGGTTTCACCCTGCCTGCAACTATAGCAGGCCAAACATTCTTCTCAACCTCACTAACAATCACTGCTTTGTTTTCTCGACTCCTGTTTCGCAAGCCAGCCACTACATACAGTATTAAGAGAGAGAGAGAGAGAGAGAGAGAGAGAGAGAGAGTATTATATGCTTGAAAAAAAGCATTGAGAAAGTATTTACTCAGGAAAAAAAATCACTTCTCAATACAACGTTTATCCACAAAAAATGACTTTTACCATCAAATGTGGAGCTATACATAGCAGCAATGCAACATGAAATGTAAAATAGAAACATGATGAATAATTAGAGGATAATGAAAGATAATGAGAGAATAAAATATCATAATTGTGAATGCAAAAAGAATCCTAACAAAATGGACAAAAATAAAGAAAAAGTCTTCAAAGCCTAAATTAAAGAGGTTCATTTATTGTGAAAACATTAGGGAACCTGAACTCCATGTTTTCAATAGATTTTTTCATCCTCCCTCCCTCCCCCCTCCATCCCTTCTCCTTTTCTTCAACCCAAAATTAAAAATACTCATACAGGAAATCCTTAATAGGAACTTCCAAACTAAGATTTCCAAAACTTAGAATGAAACACTCCATGTTTTGGACACATTTTCTGATTTCCCCCCCTCCACACTTTTTCTCAACCTAAAGAGAAAAACACTCATACTGGACATACCTGTTTAGAACAGCCAACAACAATTTACAGAACTTAGAATGTGATCTAGAGATGGTTTTCTAAACTCCTCCTTAGAAAGTAATTTAAGGTAAATACAGTAACCCCTTGATGGCATAATTTTCTTGGTACCCAGCAATGTTCACATTCTAGTGACGGTGCATCCTTCAAATAATTTACTATAGCATTGTTTGTCGGTAAGTTTACCTAGTATCTATATTATGTAGCTCGGTTTACACAGATCATACATTCCAACACAAAGAGCTACATTTCAAATGCCATGTTTTACTTCGCATAAATGAATATATTTCTGTCATGATCATGGTTGAATGATCATGACAGAAATATATAGATATTTGGGTAGTAAAACATGACACCTGAAATGGTTGAATGATTCAGTAGTTGTTCATATTATATAACTTCAAACAAAAATGAATGAGAGATAGCAAATTCATCCTACTCCTAAGCTATGGTACTAAGACCTGATATCAAGTGTCATACATTGCACTGTGAGGCGCTTCGAAAGCAGAGCACGCAGATCAACCTCTGTAACAGAGCCACCCATAGTTCCAATAATAAAAAGCCTCCCATCAAAATTTAAGCTCTCAATGTTTTTCTTTAAGTAGGATGCTCCAATATGATCAAGAATAACATCAACTCCTGCCATTGAACATTTAGTTAGTTGTTCTTTTTTTTATCACCAATAATCATTGCAAAAAGAATAATGAAAAACATTAATCTCTATAAACATTGAGGAAAAGTGAGGTTTTAATATTAAAGAAAATACCTTTTCCACCTGTTTCTTCCTTCACCCTTTTAACAAAGTCCTCTGTCTTGTAATTGATGCACACATCAGCCCCAAGATCCTTGCAAACAGCTAATTTTTCATCACTCCCTGCCAATCACAATCTAAAAATGTATGAATACTTGGAAACCAAACATATGCATTACAAGAAAAGTGATACTGGACCTGCAGTAACAAACACTCTTGCTCCATGGTATTTAGCTATCTGAATTGCAAATGTACCAATCCCACTTGAGCCTCCATGAACCTGAAATTTTAATATACATCAGTTTTGCATTGGAGACACCATGTTGCAACAAACAAAAAAGATAGAAATTATCATTTTAAGCTTGTATCATGCATAAATTATCAAACCATTTGTAAATTGGACCATATTTATACTAAATTATCATAAAGGCTCAGAAATTACCAAAAATGTTTCCCCTGCAGATAGCTGACTCATCATAAAAACAGTTGACCAAACAGTGCACGCAACCTCAGGTAAGCTAGCAGCATCCTTGACAGAAACACCAGGTGGGATAGGAAGAACTTGTCCAGCCAGAACAGTAACCTTCTCGGCATACCCTCCTCCGCTAAGAAGAGCACATACCTATATATATACCACGACTAGTTAATTTGATACAGTGTACTAATACTATTCAATCATGTTAAAATGCTTACTCTATTTGTAAGCACCCTCAAAGAACCTTACTACAGTGCTCAACTCTCCTATACTCTGATTTATAAGATCAAAGAAACATTGCATTTACAAGTGGCTGACCTACCAAGAAGTGGGATGCAACACCTGAGATTTTTAACTTCTTATAACTTTTTAATTGTAAGGTAAAGTTGAGACAGGTTTCGAAGTCAGATCAGAAAATGTAAATCGTAGAAAAACATTTTTCATGGTCAACAGAAAACGACCCCAATATGGCAGACGTAAAACGTTTTCAGGATCATCACATACTCAACAAACCATCACAAATAAATTCTCCACCCACATGAGTGTTTTCTAGCTGATTTTCAAGGTCACAATCAAACACGGGACAACTTTTCTAGAAAATGTTTTCAAGAAAAACGAGTCTTCGAAAACAAATGGAGGGATTAACCATTTTAGAGCCATCTTATTCTAACCAATTATATTGTAACTAATGAAACTATACATATGTAGTTTTAGTCACATAAACTTTTTAATAAATCATATAACTTACTTAAATAATACTCATATATAGTTTTATAAATCAACACATAATGGATTTAAAAAAAATAACTTGAAATGTTTGGAGCTAAACTTTGACCAACTAACATTAACAAACCCAATATTACATTTTTCCTTCTCATTCCAAGAGAAAGTAAAAAACTCATAAAATGAACATGGCAAATGAAAATAACAGACCTGATCACCGATTTTCCAGCGGGAAACGGATTTACCAAGGGCCTGGATGGTCCCAGAACATTCAACACCAAGGTAGTGACTGGCACCCTTGGGTGGTGGGTACGCGCCACTCCTCTGAACCGTATCGGCCTGGTTGAGCCCCGAGGCCTCGACCTTGATGAGAACCTCATCATCTTTGAGTTCTGGCTCATCCACTTCTTGTAGTTGCAGCACTTCTGGGCCCCCCGGACTGGTTATCACTATTGCCTTCATTTTTTGGGCGTTGACTTCACACTTTACACACAGCTTTCGAGTTTGGAGTCTTGGACACACTCGTTTGGCTAAAGGTAACGAGCACTGATTAGTGCACTTTACCTAACACACTCACACTCAAGGGAAAGTGTGTAAATTTTGTAAAATGCAAAAATCTTTGTTACACACTCAAACTCATGTCTTGAAAACATGACAGGAAATCAGCTGACACACTCTTGTAGCACACACTCCCGTCCCATAAAATAAACACGACAGGATATCAACTGACACACACTTGTTGCACACTCCCGTCCCATAACATTGTGTTTTGAACACACCACTGGATACCAGCTGACGCGTGCAAAATATTGACATTGTATAAACCGTTGTACATTAAGAAATGTAAAGACAGTCCCTACGTTACTGAATGTTGCACACATTGTGTATGTATGTACACACACAGGGTGCAAACGACAGAAAATCGTGATTGTAAATTTTCAGTTCTTTGCATGCAATGTGTGTACGGACACACTGTGTAACAGCTTGATGGTGATGGGTATGGCAGTGAAGGTGAGGGCTAGTAGCTCATTGTAATTCCCTCTATTACTTCCCATTTTTGCTTTCTTTCTTTCCATTTGACGGGCCATTGTCTACATGTACCATCCTCTTCCCTGTGTCTTTTATGAAAGATGGTTAGATCACATTCCCTGTGTGCAGAATTTTTCTGTTTAATACTCTTTTTGCAAAGCATGATTGCAAATTGGAGGAGTTCGATAATTTTCTGGCCAGTAAAGACTAAAGAGACATTGAGCATGTATGAGCAAAATTGATATTTCATTTGGCTAGCTTATTTTCCTTTACATTCTCTCATTAATTGGGCAATTTGTATTTGTAGACCCAATTGGATTTTACCAGTTAAGTTAATTGAAATCTACCCATTTTCAGTACAGCCAAATAGAAGAAAAAACCAACACCCAACAATTTTCTCTCTTCTTTTTCACCCAAACCAAACATACCCTTAAATACCTTGAACTTTAAAATACGAGCTAGATTCAACCATGCCATTTGCTACTATTAGAAAGCACAAATTCAATCTATTCAACGTAGGTAGGTAACATGGAACGTCCAAAATCCATTGCCGTTAAGTTGCTTTGTTCCCAAATTACAAGACAAAAGACGCACATAAAAGCATTGCCACAACATATATGCAAAAGGTCTTATAACCATATCAACCATGTGAGCCACAAGAATATCCACTAAATCAAGGAACAAGCAGTATCTTTCCAATATGAACGCTAGTTTCCAGGAGCCGGTGAGCCTCTGCTGCTTCCGATAATGGGAAATACTTGTATATCACTGGCTTCACCTTGCCTGCCACAATTGCAGGCCAAACATTCTTCTCAACCTCACTAACAATCACTGCTTTGTTTTCTGTACTCCTGTATCGCAAGCCAGCCGCTACATACAACAAAAAAGAAAAAAGAAGACAATAATTATATGCAGGGAAAGAAAAAGCATATACTAAGAAAGTGTTTATAATCGGGGGGGAAAAAACACTTAAAACTTTACTTTTACCATCAAATTTGGAACTATCCATAGTAGATATGCAGGATGAAACGTAATACAGATACATGTCAAATAATTAAAGGATGAAAAAAGATGTGAGAGAATTTGCATAATTATGAATGCAGAAAGAATCCTAACAAAAAGATGGACAAAAAATTAAGAAAAGTCTTCAGAGCCAAAATTAAAGAGGTTCATTTATTGTGAAAACATTAGGGAACCTGAATTCCTTCATGTTTTGGATAGATTTTTTCATCCTCCCTCTTCTTTACAGGAAATCCTTGATAGGAACTGCCAAACAACTATTTCCAGAAATTAGCATGAAATACTTCATGTTTTGGACACGTTTTCTGATCCCACTCCACACTCTTTTTCTCAACCTAAGAAGAAAAACACTCATACTGGACATACTTGTTAGGAACAGCCAACAACAATTTCCAGAACTTAAAATGTGATCTAGAGATGGTTTTCCAAACACGAACTTAGAAAGCAATTTATGGTAAATATAGTTTCCCCCTTGATGGCATAATTTTCTTAGTACCCAGCAACATTCACATTCTAGTGATGGTGCATCCTTCCAAAAAATTTACTATAGAATTGTTGGTCAGTAAGTTTACCCAGTATCAATATTATATAGCTCGGTTTACACAGATCGTACATTCCAACACAGAGCCTCAATTCAGATGTCATGTTTTACTTCCCATATATCAATATATATGTCATAAATCATTATCATGACAGAAACATATTCATATATAAGAAGTAAAACATGACATCTGAAATGGTTTAATAATTCAGCAGTTGTACATATTATATAACTTAAAACAAAAAAGAATGAGAGATAAAAAATTTATCCAACTCCAAAGCTATGGTACTAAGACCCAATATCAAGTGTCATACATTGCACTGTGAGGCGCCTCGAAAGAAGAGCACGGAGATCGATCTCTGTAACAGAGCCACCCATAGTTCCAATAATAAAAAGCCTCCCGTCAAAATTTAAGCTCTCAAGGTTTCGCTTTAAGTAGGATGCTCCAATATGATCCAGAATAACATCAACTCCTGCCATTGAACATTTAGTTAGTTATTAACCTAATAATCATTGCAAAAAGAATAATAATAAAAACATCAATCTCTATAAACATTGAGGAAAGATTTTTCAATATTAAAGAAAATACCTTTTCCACCTGTTTCTTCCTTTACCCTTTTAACAAAGTCCTCTGTCTTGTAATTGATGCACACATCAGCCCCAAGATCCTTACAAACAGCTAATTTTTCATCACTCCCTGCCATTAACAATCTAAAAATATATGAATACATGGACACTAAGCTTATGCATCAGAAGAAAAGTGACACTGGACCTGCAGTAACAAACACTCTTGCCCCTTGGTATTTCGCCATCTGAATTGCAAATGTACCAATACCACTTGAGCCCCCATGAACCTGAAAATTTAATATTAATCAGTTACGCATTGGAGGCACCATCTTGATAAAGTCAAAAAAGATAGAAATTATCGTTTAGAGCATGTATCATACACAGTGGTTAATACTATCAATCACATATGTTGTTACCATAGACATTTCAGATTTCATGTGGGAACGAAAAAATTTAAAAGAAAATTGTGTATTATAATATTTAACCAAAAAAAAAAAAAAAGCTGCACAAGATGGTCCCAGTGATTTTGAACCATTTATGATTGGGACCATAAATTATGCTACATAATCATAAAGTGAAATTGGAGAAAGTTGGCTTAGAAATTACCAAAAATGTTTCCCCAGCAGATAGCCGACTCATCATAAAAGTAGTTGACCAAACAGTGCCTGCCACCTCAGGTAAGCTAGCAGCATCCTTGAGAGAAACACCAGGTGGCACAGGAAGAACTTGTCCAGCTGGAACAGCAACCTTCTCGGCATACCCTCCTCCACTAAGAAGAGCACATACCTATAATATTATGACTAGTTAATTTGATACAGTGTACTACTGCTATTCAATCATGTTAAAAGGCCAACTCTACCTGTAAGCACCATCAAAGAACCACTCTACAGTGGCTCAACTCTCATATACTCTGATTTATATTAACAAAAAAGCATTGCATCATTTTGATGGAAGAATAGTATTATAAGGCTTAACAAGTAGCTGGCCTACCAAAGAGTTTTGGTGTTGCGTCACTAAACCCATTAACTTATAATTACATTACTGTATCCGATAAAATAATCTAATATCCCTATCTGTTTTCTCTTCTCATTTTTAAGCTATAAAGACACACAAAGCCTTAAATCCTTGGTCATAACTTTCTTCACCACAATTAAAGCACTGTAAAATACAAAATAAACCAGAAAAGTCCAAGGAACATGTGCATGATATATATTAGTTAAATGATTAAGTTCGACCCGAACATGAGAGGAGTGTCGCAATATTAGTTAAATGATCAAGTTCTTCATCTCATAGCTTAAGCTTTTTGGACCATTAATAATTTATCATATGAACAAAACTTAAGTACAATTTCTTAAGTGCAATACATTATGTTCCCCATTTAAATTCAAACAAGTCTACATTGATCATAATAGCACGATCACATTATCTTTCCAAATTCCAAGGAGAATTATATTCAATTATCATAAATAACCTTTTTTTTTATTTTTTTATTTTTTATAAATAATAAGAGTTTTATTGATGAAAATGAACAATGTGTTTATGACTGTAAACTCACTGCCCTTGAAACAAATACAAACAAATCATAAGGAAAGACTAAGAGAGATAAGGAAATCAGACAAAGAACTACAATGCGTAAGACCCCAAATACGAGACCACTTGAACAAAGTCCTAGCAAGCAAGTTCTTCAACATATCTATAGGTCTCTCAATGTCCTCAAAAGTTCGGGCATTGCGTTCCTTTCATACTAACCACATAAGGCATGCTGGTATCATATTCCAAACCTTTGAAGAGTAAGTTCCCAACCAATTCCTCCAAGCAAAAAGAAGTGAAACAATAGTACCCGGCATCACCCACTGAACCCCAAACATAATAAGGACCTCACTCCACAAAGCAGATGCAAACTTACAATGAAGTATAAGGTGATCCACAATTTCCTCATCACACCTACATAGACAACACCAATTAACAAGGGGCAAATTCTTCTTAACAAGGTTATCTATTGTAAGAATCCCACCCCTAGCAGCAGTCCAACGAAAGAAAGATACCCTTTTAGGTACCTTTACACACCAAATGTTCTACCAAGGGAAAGAAACGGAAGGGGCTTTCAATAAAGCAATATAAAAGGATCGCACATCAAAAACACCACTGCGATTCAACTACCAAATCAAGATATTCTCACCCTCCCCACTAGGTATCCTGGCAGAGACATGCTCATAGAAAGAATAAAATCTCCGCAACTCCCATTCATTAAAATTGCAACGGAAAAGGAAGTTCCAACTCCTACCTCCCCCATCTGGTGCAAAAATAACCATGTTAGAAATCAGAGCTTCTTGAACCACAACACAGGCATTCAATTCCGGGTATAATTCTTTCAAAGGAATAGAACCACTCCAAGGGTCGTGCCAAAACCGAATACGATTGCCCTCTCCCACTGCATACACCACATGACCGAAAAAATTGTCTGCACCTTTTCTAATATTCTTCCATAACCCACAACCATGAGTCCCTCTCACAACTCTAGTACACCAACCTCCACTACCCTCTCCATATTTGGTGGCTATTACCTGACACCATAAATGGGTAGCTTCCTTCCTTCCCTCTCACAATTTCTTTCTTATCAAAAAAAAAAAAGTACAATTTCTTAAGTGCAATACATTATGTTTCCCATTTAAATTCAAACAAGTCTACATTGATCAAAATAGCACAATCATATATCTTTCCAAATTCCAAGGAGAATTATATTCAATTATCATAAATAACCATTAACCAAACAAAACTAATTTATGGGTTGTGCCTCAGATTCTTCATTACATGAAACTTTCCAAAACATTATTCTAAGATAAAAGAAAAACAGAAAAAGAAAAACCCACTAGACCTCAACCAAGCTAAATCCAAAATTCCCTCAAATTTTCAACCTTTAAACACACCCAATATTCCATTTTTCCTTCTCATTTTCTCATCAACCAAAAGCAAAAAACCCATCAAACACACAAAACCCAAGAAAGAAATGAACAAACTCTCGAGAAAAACTTACCTGATCGCCTATTTTCCATTTGGAAACGGCTTTTCCGACAGCTTCGATGGTCCCAGAACACTCAAGACCAAGGTACTCACTGGCACCCTTGGGTGGTGGATACACACCTTTCCTCTGAAACGTATCAGCACGGTTCAGCGCTGTGGCCTCGACCTTGATGAGAACCTCATCGTCTTTGAGTTGGGGTTCATCAACTTCTTGTATTTTCAGCACTTCTGGGCCTCCAGGACTGGTTATCACTATGGCCTTCATTTTTGGTGGGGGTGTTGACACAGTCACCGCTTTTTGGAGTTTGGAGATACACTTTGGCTTGGGTTGTTTATCAAACAGCTATTAAATTATTAAGATTCATAACATGGTTTCATTTTTAACCACAAAAAAAAAACAAAAACTTTAGTGAATGTTTATCAAAATCACAGCCAAGTTCACTTGAGTTGGTTTTATTTATTTTAAGGTATTTTAGTTTTTGTTTTTGTTTTTTTTTCCTAATATTTTAAGGTACTTTATATAAAACAATTCAAACCCCCCTTGAGGTTTGGCTAAATTTGACTTTTTTTTTTTTTTTTTTTTAAGAGTTTCAATTTATAAATTCTATTCTTATAATAGTTTTTTATCAGATCAAGAAACTAATTAGTTTTTAGTGTAGACAAGGAATTAAGGATTGAATCACGGATCTTTTATACAATTATCAAAACTTTTACCAATTGAGCTAACTGAAATCTACAAAATTTGACTTGAATGAAATGTCACTTTTTTGGTTGAGGCTTGTATGAATGAAAAATATTATAAGCAAATATCCTTACATAATGTTACTTTCCAAATTAAATACTTAATTCTTTTTTTTTAAGTTTTTTTTTTTTTTTCTAAAGCTTACTAATTTATACAAATCTTTAATAATAGGTGTCATTTATCACCTATCTCATGGAAGAGTGTAATTTTGTTCATCGTGTGATCTTTTTTTTTTTCCTTTAAAATAAAATATTCCATTAAAAAAGTCATATGATAACTGAGCATGGTTGTAACTATTACATTTATACAAATCTTAAAACCAAAAAAAAAAAAAAAAAAAGTCCACTCATAAAACCTGAAGAAGTCTAAAATCAAGCAATAGCTAATTTAAGTTAACGTTTAATTTATATATAAAAAATGTCAAATTTAAAACTAGTTAAACGTCACAGCCTGCAACAGTTATATTCTGACCTTATCGGCAAGGTGCTGTGAAAGAGAGAGCAATGTAATGAGCCCAAAGATGCAAACCAGCCCAAGACCCATCAAAACCAGCCCATCAGTGCACAATACGCACGCAGAGGACAAGACATGAGATTTGGATCAAGAAATTAGTGCAAGACTAACTCGAACAAAGTTAAGGCCATCTTTGGTTTGAGTGATGAATTCTCATCGCCCATTATACTTTTTGTGGGACTCACATCATTTCAACTTGTTTGGCTTGATTTTCTTTCTCACTTTTCATCACTTAGAACTCAAAAAAATGAGTTAAAGTGATTGAAAATGAGAACAAATTTTGTGTTTCTAGATTATGAAAACAGAGTTACAATGGCTTTAGTACTTACTTTTTCCCTATATTCTAATTACTATCAAAGTATCAAATATTTCAATTCCCAATCCTTTAGACAACAAGTATGTATTCCAAATTCAATTCATTTCTAAGTTCCAACGGTGTATCAATGTTGAGCAATAACAAATTGAAATTCCTTTTTCCTTGTTGAATTGCACAAATTTAGAGTTGCATTGATCTCAAAGGGAATAGATTTTCAAGAAGCCTGCCCTCGTGGATGTGAGAAAGCATGTCACAAATTTGGATTTTAAGCCTAAAGTCCAACATTACAGTGGATATATTCCTAAACAATAATGCTTTCTACCAATACTTCACTCCCTAGATCTTGCACATAACAAGTTTTCTGGACTAATTCTCAACTGTCCGGCAATCTGAGTACTTTGGTCTATGATAATAGTAGTTTTGCTTAGAACCATAGTCTATTACACAAGCATACAACAATATTATTACAAAGAGATCCTGACTGCTGCAGCAATCTAATGCCATAGACCTCTCTGGAAATAACCTTATAGGTAGAATCCTTGACGAGATAACAAGCCTCTCTGCGAAAAGTAACTTGAATTCATCCATTAATCTAACTAGGATCATCCTGAAAGGTTATGCTTCTATGCTAGCATCGGACATGGATTTGTTTACAAGCTTTTGGAATTGAGGCATTGGTACTTTCATTTCTGTGATGATATCAGATATAGGATAGCAGTAATAATTGCATTGAAAGTTGTTCACTTGAGCTCGAATATGTATAATACAAGTTTGCAGATGGAAAAACATTGTAAGCTGTTCGCTACTAGGGTCAAGCTTTATGCTTTATCTTGTAATGCATAAAAACTATGGAGTAATGTTATAGCCACAAATTATTGATGCCGCAAATTTTTACTAGTTCTCATTTGAAGACAACAATATTTTTCTTATCAATAATCTTTCACTACATTAGCAATTTGTAAAATAGTTTGTGGCTTTAGCATTTTCCAAAACTATGATATAAAATAAGGAATTATTGTTATTATTATTATTATTTTTGAGGAACCGCTAAGAAAATATAAGGCATTACTTACATGGATTATTATTATTTTTATTTTTTTATTGGGGTTTTAAAGAAGAAAAATAATATGAGACAAATGACTAAAATTAGCCCAAAATTTTTTGGGCATTTGCATAATCACTCATTTGAAGCTAATGTCTATGTTCACTGCAATATGTACACAAGGCCACACTTAACTGGGAAGCAGCAAACCTTTAAATCTCCACTCTATCAATTCCACTGTCATCTTCATTCTCTGAATTGAACTCCCCCCGAGAGATCATATTCATGAAGGTCTTTGTCGCTTGGCCAACAGCAAGAGAAGTCTTCTTCGCAGCTCCAGCAACGACAGGTTGCAAAGAGATGATGGGCAGGCTTGCTCTCTCTTGAATCATTGCTGTATCATACAAACATAACAGTCCTCAATATAGGAAAGGGGAACAATATTAATAACCAGAAACAAAATTGAAAAGGAGATTTGGGGTTCAAGAGAGAGAATGTGTGTGTGTGTGGGGGGAGGGGAGGGTCGCTTGAGGTAAAGGAAGAAAAGTTGCAGCTCCAACATACAGATAGTTTGCTGGCGAGCAACAGCAGCAATTTGTCGAATTCCAGCTTCTGCTGCTTGCACGGCTTGAGTAGATTTGCTGACCCCATCAGCTATCTCTTGGCTGAGCACCAAATGGAATAAACACATATTAATATCAAAGCATCATCGATGAAACAGCAGAAGTGAGAATAATACAAACATAGAGTACAACAATCATTTCCATAATAAACTATTCAATTAAATAGCAAATAAGAGTTTTACCCAGCAAGATGGGGCTACAGGACTCCTAGTTTTTTCTCTGGACTATACACAGATACCATATAACCCTGAAGAAGGTCAAGGTAACAGAAGGGTTCCCGTTTACAATTTATGAGAACATGGTAACAATTTAAGGTCCTTTAAGATTACAGAAGGAAGTCCATGTATAGCTTATGATAAACATGTGCAACAGAGCAAAAAAAATTATGGTACTTTACCAGTAGCATTCCACAAAACAACCAAAAATTGAAATAAAGGAAGAAAAAAAAAATTAAAAGGATAATCAAAAGTAGGGAGCTTATTATCACCTTAAATCACTTAGTTCCAGTGTAAGGTCACTGATTTCCATGCCAGAGAGCCTAATGGCAGCCATAGTACTAGGGAGCTCCTCACGAGCTGTATCTGCTAGCTTTGAAAGAGACGTTGCAGCTCTCCCCATTGCCTTAAGGATATAAAGGAAAAACAGATGCATAAGAACCAAATGTTTAAAGGAGAAAAAAACTTTGTCATCAAACTTCAGAAGATTTAGATATCTACAATCAGAATCTACTAAAAATAAGAGAGAGGGGAGAGAGAAAAGGTGAGAAGGGGGGGGGGGGGGGGGGCGGGGGAAGCAAGAGACAATTTCCAAATTATAATCTAAATAACTTGAAAACCTCTTCAAAACATGAAAGGGGATGCTTTGCACAATTCTTATGCAAAAAAAAAATTAGCTTCAGAGTTATTAGAATGCCATCAACAGATTATGATACAAGAATAAAGACACTTTCAAATTTCTATCACAATTGCAAGACTCAAATGATCAAATGTGCAAGAAACAGATTGCAAATTGAAATCTGATAAACATTATTAATTTTCTGATCAAGCATGCAAATTTTAGGAACATGAAGTATTGGCCAAATAAAAATTTAAGACCATCTAGAATTCCTATATCTGGGACATAAAAGAAAACTCACATTATTATGTCAAACCAGAGAATCATGAGGGCATAAGCCCGACACAGATAGCAGCAGTATCTCCAAAATTTATCATTATATGATACTACCCACAAAAAATTTTCTGACGTTGTTCTCAGGCGGTAGTATATCTGAATATCAATAATCAAAATCATATCTTTACAACTCTGGACTTAACGTTAGAGCCTAGAGATCTTGGTGTTGCCCCTAAAATTTACAGACTCATAGACTAATCAATATAAATAATCAGATCATTTAAACATAAAAAATTTGGACATGTTTGAGGAAAATATTATCCAGAGAGCATCAAATTAAATTAATGTAAACAATACATCAAAACCCTCAGCAAGCCCAACTATCTAGCAACCGAAAAGCCAGTTTTCAGAGCGTGGCCTCAAAAGCAACATGTATGGAGAGCTTCTTCATTACTATGCACCACCAAGCTTCACATTAATGTTGACCAGCCAACAGTGAGCATAAAGCAAATTAAGCTACATTCTTATCACCCAAGGACGTCATTTGACTAATTGATTTACCAATTTCTAAAAGATTGCCCCAAAATGCAGCACCAAGGGAGAGTTTTTCCATTACAATCCCCACCACAGCTGTGAGACAATATATTTCTGGAGATAATCTACAGTGGCAAAGCCAACCTTCTTACAATTCGAGCACCACAAGCATTTCTCAAACCATCTAACAACCACCAGATACGTCTCAACTAAGAGGTAAAACAGAGCTTTTTTTTCCCCCAAAGGAAAAAAAGGAGGGGGGGGGGGGAGGTAAGTTTACAAGAATCAATCGTAAAGACAAGACTATAAAAGGAAGATGAGTAAAAAGCCGAAAATTCATTACAAGACACAGGTTGAGTGGGATCCTAAAAAACTGAGTGTTGAAAAGCACACACAGACACACAGATATATAGATAGACATCTTAACTGAAATATAAAAACAGCGTGGTTAAATCTAATTATTAGAAAGAAGACAGTTATGGAGGAGGTGTTGAGCAGAACGTTGGTGAGAGCTATGGAGGATGCATATGCATCAGGCTTTCGAGCAAGAAATAAATTTCCTAATAGCTTGTTAATTTCTCATCTTTGATTTGCTGATGATAGCAATATTTTCTGTGACATAAATGTAAAATGCTTTCTTTTATAAATCATTATTACTTATAGAGAGAGAGAGAGAGAGAGAGAGAGGCCAGAAGCACCTAAACCAATGCCTCCTACAATAAAAATGACACTCAAGTTTTCTTCTCTAGGAGACATGACACGAATGTTAAAATCTCAATTTTCATACCCATAATTTAGAGTAAACAAAACCTACCAAGAAAAAAGTGTAAAATGTGAAAACAGATAAAATTTCAAATTCCTAATGATGCATTAATCATTCTTTATTCAAACACTCATGCACAAACACACAGTGGAAAAAAACCTTAACTATTAGAAGGTAGGGTGTAAGCAAGCTTAGCCTAGTATATCATTTTTTGATTTAGGCAATCAAAATTAGAAGAATATGCATACCTACACAAATTAGCACCTATTGTTATCTTACATAAACCAGATTTGACACTATTCATCTTCCATATCAGTCTGATATAGAGCATGTTCGTGTATATCATGTGTTAGAAACAGTTAGTCAGGAAACAAGGAAAGGTAGAGTTGTTACTGGCTACTAAATCTACTGGCAAGAAGGAGATTAGGTAGCTACTGTGTAGTTGGGGGTGGATCGAACTGTAGCAATTAGCTGAAAAGAGCATGAGAAAGAAAGCAATTAATCATAAAGGAAGCAAAACATCTTGTTGCTTATTTCAGGCCTAACAAGGACCAGAGGCAATACATTTGATCAGCTTCTCTGGGCCCAATAAGGCAACAAGGTCAAAAAGAGGATGGATGAAGATGGCAGCATAAACTGGTAGTACGTTAAAACTGTTGAAATTCTTAGTCACATAAGAGCCATAAAACTTATAGAAATCATCAGAACAAATACTTAACCATTCAACTCGTATTTATCCAATCTAACATTCTAAATGCAAAAGAATAGGTAGTCAAATAGACAAAAGTGAAACCTATTAAGTCTCACACATAATGCTAGGACATGCAATATAAAGAGATTCTTAACTAGAACATAATGTCAGACATAAGACAACTTACATATAGTGTTGGCACAGCAGCAATAACAAGACTAGTAAATGCCACAGAAGTCTGCACATATTGAAAATTATTCATGATTATTAATAAGAGAAAATTAACATAAACCATAGTCAATTCAAAAAAATTTAAGCTAGCAAGTATGTCCCAAAAAAAAATGCTTAGTATCTACTACAAGTTTAAATCAAAGCATACTCAAATCATAACCAATTTTTGTCATATACACATATCCCAAAGATTAAAAAAAAATATATATATATATATATATATATCAATTAATTCTAAGATACATAACTACCCGCAAATTAGAATGTAACATAGCTTTCAAGATTTTAACAACAATCATTTTACTGCTCATAGTAATGTCCAACTTTCATTGAACTACTTCAAACTTTCAAAAGGTAAGTCATTAGCTGAAAATGTTTTCCACTCCCTTGTAAACTCCCAATAACATCATTGCTGTTTTCTTTCTTTTTTTTTTCCCTCTAGGGACTATGAGAATACCTAAAAAATTTTGATTAGTATGAAGAACTAAATTTTTTTCCTAAAGAATAGATATATCTTTATGGTTATGGGTCTTCAAAAATCATTGTTGTTAATTGCACAAGTCATTAGCGTTACAACCATCATTACAATATACATAAAAAAATTTAAGAAAATAACCCCAACCTCCTTTAAGATATTAAGAAATGATAGCAACCCCCAAATTTTTGCAAAAATGATAACCCCCTCCCTTAGATTTATGGTAAACATAACAAATACCATGAAATGCATATTTTGACCTTTTAGTTACCAATTTAAACATTCCTCTTTTTTGGAGAATCAGATGAGAAGGGGAAAATAAGGATTTCATCTATTAGCCAAAGGCAAATTAGGAACTTTATCACTCAACCAAAGCAAGTTACTCCACAAAAATAGGGTAACTCAAGGGTGAAATAGGAATTTCATATGTACATCTTTATATTTATAAAAACGTTAGGAAGGGGAACTGTAAATTTTGCAAAACTTTGGATGTCATTCTCATTTCCTTATAAAACCTGTAATTTGTTGAAAAAGTTAAAATCTTGTCATTAAATGCTTCATCTTGTTCTGAATAGCGATTAATTTTCACTTCCAATACAATGGAGAATCAAAATGATCCATTATTATATTCTAATGGGGCAACCAAACATGTCTTAAAACAAACAAAGAAACCCCCATTAAAGCTATTGAAAGCTGCAAGCCTCACAACACAATTAACACTAAAAAACTGGAAACTTCGTACCGTGCAGGCAATGAACGCCAATAGCAAGAAGGCTTGGTCGCTCAAGCTCAATTTGACAACATTGGCTGGAACAATGGGGTTCCCCACTTCCACATTCCACTGGCTTTGTGAATTTTCATCTTCAACAATGGTTTCTTCACTCAACACCTCCTCATCCAACCTACTATTCTCCAATTCGGCATTGGATGGTTTAGCAGCACGGGAAGCACAAAGCGCAACTAATCTGGATGGTTTAGAATGAGATGTTTTTAAGGAGAGTATGGTGGGCAAAGTAAAGGGTTTGCAAAATGTTGTAATTGGATTTAGATTCTGATTCTGGTTCTGATACTTTGGCTTATAGTTAGAGGATGTGTAGGCACAGGCACAAAATGGAGCAAATGGGTGTGTGGAATTAGTGCTTATAAGAGCAAATTTCATTGTGAAATGTGAATTCTAAGAGCTAACAGTGAATAACAAAACCCCCAGTCATTCAAGTTTGATGTCACCCATGTAATCAATAACCTGAAAACAGATTCAAGAAACCCAAAACATAAAATCTCAACATAGGAAACCCAGTTTGCAGAAGTGAAAACATAGGACAAGAGAAGCAACAAAAGGAGTTCATAGATACAGATTTATTTTGTCGATAACACACCCATAACATGAACTTAGGTAAAACCCCAAAAAAAACGATGAAACAGTTATAAGAATTCTTACACTTACTCGCTACTACTAGTTTCTAGTCTCTTCTTCAAACTCTGTCTCTTCTTGAAATGTTTGAATTTGCACTGTCTATTAATGAAAATGTAAAATGAATCTGTTCTGTTTATTTTTAAGTGGTGAGGATTTTTTTTGTTTTTGTTTTTGTTTTTTTCTTTCTTTTTCCGAATAAAGATTATTTTAACTAAACAGAAGCTGAAAAAAGCAACAAAATACAAACAATAACGAACGGGCCCGAGGCAGTAACTTCAGCTTCTCTATTAGCTCAATTTTAACTAAAAAAACAATTTAACCCAAAAAAAAAAAAAAAAATACATGAATCCTTTTTGCACTTTTTTTTTTTTTTTTGAATTTACGTTTCCCCTTACTCCCTAATATATCTCACGGTTTGTTTTTTTTTTTTTTTCATATCAATTGTTCTTTATTATAAAACTGTTATTATAACTTCGGTCCAACAATTCGGTCCTATTTGGTCAACTTGGCTCTATTTAGTCCATTTCGGTCCTATTCGGTCCACATTAGTTCTATTCAGTCCTCTTAGGTCTTTTTCGGTCCAAATTGGTCCTATTCGGTTCTATTTAGTCTATTTTGTCCACTTTCATCATATTCAGTTCACATTGGTCCCATTCGGTCTATTTTGGTCTTATTCAATCCACTTAGGTCTTATTCGGTTCATTCGGTCCCTTCATGTCTTATCCGGTCCATACTGTCCACTTTGGTCCTATTCGGTTAGTTCGGTCTTATTCTGACCACTTTGGTTGTATTAGGTCCTATTTAGTCCACTTCGGTCCTATTGGGTCGATTTGGTTCTATTCGGTCCATATTGATCCTATTTAGTCTACTTCGGTTCTATTCGGTCCAATTGGTCCAATAAGGTCCACCTATGTTCTATTCGGTCCACTTTGATCTTATTCAGGCCACTTCGGTCTGCTTTGGTTCTCTTCGGTCTACTTCGGTCTATTCGGTCCACTTTAGGTCTCTTCAGTCCACTTCAGTCCCATTCGATCCAATTCAGTCTATTTGTCCACTTTGATTAATTTGGTCCATTCGGTCTAATTCGATCCACTTAGGTCTAATTCAGTTCACTTTAGTCCTATTCAGTCTATTCGGACCACCTTGTTTCTATTCGGTCCAATTCAGTCCACTACGGTCCTATCCGGTCCACTTTGGCCCTACTTGGTCCACTTCAGTCCACTTCAGTCCTCTGTGGTCCAATAGGTCCAATTCGGTCCATCTGTCCACTTTGGTTCTATTTGGTCCATTTGGTCTTATTCGATCCACTTTGGTCCTCTTAAAACATATATATTTTAAGCTACCCTACTAAATGAGCTCTAATGCTATGTTTGGATGTTGGGAGAAGGAGGGAAAGTAGAGTAGAGGGAGGGAGAGTAATTAAATTACCTTGTTTAGATATTTTTTAAGGAAGGAGGGGGAGGGCTTTGGAGGAGTTTGAACTACTTTTAACCCTTCATTTTTAATTCCCCCAAATTAGAGAGATTTGGAGGGCGAGTGGAGTATAAAAATGCTTTTCCAAATTTGCCTTTACTATATTAACAAAATTACAAATGAAAAGACTAATTATTCACTTCCTCCTTACTTAATTTTAAAAATATCCAAACAAGGTGAAGGATGATCATTCTCCTCTACTCTCTTCTCCACTACTCTCCTTCCCTCTACCCTCCTCTCTCTCAAAACTTCCAAACATAACATAAATCTATTTTAAATTTTTACTCTATTATCATAAATCTTGTTTAATGGAAAAATTTATAGGCACAAAGTTTTCTTTCAAAATCTTCACGCCCTATCTCTTTTTTTCTTTTTTTTTTTTCTTTTTTTGTGGTGGTCCAAATAAAGTGAGTAGCTAAGACTAAGAGTAAGGGTGGCAATTTTTATCCAAACCCATGAACCCACCCATAACCCACTTAGTTTGGATAAGTCTTGACTCAACCTAATTAAATATCTGGGTTAAATGGATAAGACTCAAATGGGTAATTCAATTAAATGGGTTTTGATGGGTAAACCATTGGGCACCCAATTACCCATTTAAAATTTAAAGTTTAATACTTAAAAAAACAAAAAGCCAAAACCCGTAACAAACAAGAAAACATCACAGTAGCTGTAGCCAACCGCCTCTTCTTGTATCTAATGTAAATATTTTCTCCTCCATTTTCTAGGTGTTTTCTTAGATACCAAACTAGACAAAATCTAAACACCTTTCCCTCTTCGACTCTACCTTGTAAAACACCCACAAAACCTCACTTACTCACATAGAAAGAAGATCACAGAACAAAAATTGGGGGAAACATTGTTGGTTTATGATTTGGATTCTTGGCGTCAAAATCAACATTGGAGGGATCCAAGACAATGTGCTATGATTCGAACTTCATGACATCAAAGCCATGGATCTCATCCACTCGAATACGTCTTACCAATCTGTAATTACTCTATATTTTCCTTAATTTTTTACTAATCCTATGTTTGTTTGCCGAGAAAAGTTAGGAGAAAGGGAAAAATAGCTATCTTAGGTTCAGTTTGGCGTTTGTGTATTTGCTATTTTGCTCTATTTTAGGGCATAATTTATTTTGAGGGAAAATATTTTCTAGAGAAAATTTGAATTTGTTTTGGATTGAAAAATCTATTTGATTTGCAATTTTGCACATTTTAGATCAAGGTGGATAGAGACTTGAGAATGATTCATAAATTCTTATGATTTAATTAATATTTTTTTTTTAACTTATCCTCTATCTGGTTGCCAAGAATAGTTAGGAGAAAAGAAAATCTACAGGTTAGTTTCAGTTTTAGCGTTTTTATGTTTTGAGGGAAAGGTGAATTAGTTTTTCCCGGAAAAAAAATTGTAAGAGAATTTCTTGTTGAATTGCTAAATATGAGTTTTATAATGGGTTAATTGGGTGGGTTGGGTAGATAATGGGTATTTTTAAAAAAATTAAATGAGTCATAAATAAATAAGTGGGCAATTATATACCCAACTCATTCATAACCCAATCCAAATCATACCCAACCTGCCCAATTGCCACATAGAGATGTTTATAGTAGAATTGTTTTTCTATTTTACAAACTGCATTTTTTAATATTTATATATTTCCTTATTACTCTTTTTTTTTTCTCTCCCAAAATATAATTTATTTAGTCTGTGTTGGGCAGGACTTATTTGATACTAGCTTATTTACTTACAGGTTGGATAAAAAAAGTGATTCCAAGTTCGTTTCACAAAGGGAAGAAAAATGGAGATGGAAATGGCCTCGAAACTGTTACAAAAAGGAGCCCAAGCAGCAAGGCCCAAATTATGTGCAGATGAGAACGCTAATACTGCTGCTTTAGCTTCGGCCCATAATGGATCTCCACTGACTTCAATACCTCTCTACGCATAGATAAAATAAACACTTTTTTTTTTTTTTAAATGTACCATTCATATCAAATCTTAACCCTTTTTTTTTTTTTTGCATAGATTTACTATTGATAGCGTAAGGAAAATCTCGTCTTATATCGTCCAAATAGGTCGTCCGTGATGAAAAGGATACTACTGGCCAACTGATGAAAAGGATGGGAGATGGGAAGTCCATGGGACAGGTATGAAACATGGGACGAGGTAAATATGCCCCATAACCTCGTCCTCCTCATGCTCGTCCCTACTTTGAACATCCCCGATATGAATGTCGTCCATCCTTAATAATCAACAGACGAGATTCCATGAAAATTCGTCCATCGTCATGATGACTTACTCGGACGAGCATTACAGGAATATGTATAGCACCTGCAGAGCCGTCCGTGATGGTCTCGTCTACCCTTAGTAAATCATAGACGGGTTCATCCTTCGGGACTACTGTGCACCAAGTTCTTCATTGGTTGCTATAGAACAGAAACACGATTGAAATAACTTCTATAGCGGTTACACTCCTCAACCATAGCAACGATTACTAAACAAATAAGTAAACGTTTTGTACATACTATATAAACACTCTTCGATGAGAAGGTAAGATTGATTCAGACATTTGTTCTTCTAGAAAAACTCCCTCTCCTTACCGAGAAGTATAAGTTTACTAACTTCATCATCGGAGGACTTTTGGCCGGTCCCCACCGATCTCCTCTGACTTATTGTTTGCTTTCAGGACTAAGTCTTGCAACCACCAGCGTTCGATACTCACCAACCTACTGATTTTCGAAGGAATCATCAGTTGGCGCCGTCTGTGGGAAAGATTTTTTTATAGTTTTCTTTTCCGTGACAAAAGGTTGATGGTTCGAACCAGATCGAGGGCTACTAGCCCAGGCCATCAGGGAAGTAGAAATGCTTCAAGCAACCCTCATCGTGGTCCCCAATCTGCACCGACCATGCAGATATCATCCGCCCAGCATGTGCAGTCTATGGCAGCCGCAATGGTAGAATTGACTCGACAAAATTAAGAGTTAAGAATGGAGATTAATCTGAGAAGGCAGGCGCATGAAGAACGTGAAGGAGGAGGACAAACACAGAGTCATGATGATAGAGAAAATGTCGAAATTGAAAGTCAGTTACGAGGCACCACTTCACGAACGGTACCACACTTGAAGGAGGAAATGGACCGAATGAAGAGAGTCATGGAGACATGAAAGAAAATATGAGAAGGGCGAATCTTATAGAAGATCTGGTCCACAGAACTGATTCACCCTTCACGGCTTCCATCAATGGCCATCCTTTACCTCCAAAATTCAAGATGCCTTCTCTAGATTCATATGATGGAACACGTGACCCGTTTGATAACATAGCAACCTTTAAGATGACAATGCACCTTCAGGGGGTTCTAGATGAAATTATGTGTAGAGCTTTCCCTACCACCCTTAAAGGTCCAGCACGAGTCTGGTTCAGCAAAATTCCCCCGAATTCTGTAAGTTCTTTTGAAGATTTGAGCAAGTTATTTGTTAATAATTTCATTAGGGGATAAAGACACAAATGCTCCTCGTCCAACTTATTAACCATAGAGCAGGGAGAGAATGAGAGTCTACGGTCATTCATCACTCGCTTTAACAGGGAAGCCCTGAGTGTGGACGAAGTGGATGATAAGCTCCTGTTGGCAGCTTTCCACAATGGGGTTAATTCTGATTTGTTTATTCACAAACTCTACGAAAAAGAGCCTCAGTCCATGGCCGAGCTCGTCCATTCGGCTCAAAATTTCATGAATGCAGAAGATGCTATTATTGCTAAGAAGAGGAAGAGATCTGAAAGAATAGAAGGAAACCCCAGTTGTCATTCTGAGCAGGGCCCTCGTCTAAAGAAGGGACGGACGGAGGACAGGAAAGAGTGAGATAATAAGAAGTCTGGCCCTTCAGCATGGAATCAACAGTACACTCCGTTGAATGTGCAACTTAAGCAGGTTCTTATGCAAATCAAGGATGATCCATCCTTGAAGTGGCCAGAGAAAATGAAGGGAGATCCCAACAAGCGCAATAGGAATAAGTATTGTCGCTTCCATAGAGATCATGGGCATGATACGGATGAGTGTTTCGACCTAAAGCAATAAGTTGAAAATCTTATAAGACAAGGAAAATTGAAGAGTTTCCTTGGACGAGATTATAAGGATGAAAAATTGAAGGGTAAAACAGAGGAGTCGTCGCGACCACCGCTTGGAGAAATCAGAGTTATTATAGGGGGAAGTTCAACAGGCCAGTCGTCCAAGTCCAAAAAAGCATACTTGAAAGTGGTGCAGAGCGTTCAACTTTCTGGACGATCACCGAGGGCAAAGTCTATGGACGAGCAAGCAATCACTTTGACAGATGAAGATGCTGAGAGAATCCACCATCCTCATGATGATGCTATCGTCATCACCTTGCTTATTGCTGATTACACCACTAGAAGAGTGCTTGTGGATAATGGAAGCTCAGCAGATATTCTGTACTATCCAGCCTTTCAGCAGATGAAGTTAGGACGAGATCAGCTACGCCTAGTGAACTCCCCTCTGGTAGGTTTTGGCGGGATGAAGGTACAACCTGCAGGTGCTATTTCCTTGCCGGTGGTGGTGGGGGCATACCCATAACAGATCACCAAGAATGTGAACTTCCTTATAGTAGATTGTTCATCCTCAGACGACGCTATAATTGGAAGACCAACCTTGAATAGTTGGAAAGCTATCACATCTACCTACCACCTGTCAGTTAAGTTTCCAACAGAACACGAAGTAGGGCAAGTACAAGGAGACCAACTAGTTGCAAGAGAATGTTACCTAGCCATGTTGGCCATGGACGAACAAGTCCAGACCATGAATATTGAAGAAAAGAGAATTGTAGCAGAGCCCACCGAAGCATTAGAAAATATCCCCTTGGATGAACGTAACCTTGAGAGGTATACCAAGGTTGGGGCAGATCTAGAAGGGAAGAGTAAAAAGGACCTCGTCCAGTTCTTGAAGAAGAATATTGATATATTTGCTTGGAGTCATGAGGATATGCCGGGTATAGATCCTAGTGTCATCACCCATCGTCTAAACATATGTCCTTCCTTCAAGCCAGTACGACAAAAGAAAATGGTGTTTGCTCCTGAGAGGGATAATGCTATAAAAGAAGAAGTTCAGAAGTTGATGGCGGCGAAATTTATACGAGAAGTGTATTATCCAGATTGGTTGGCTAACGTAGTAATGGTCAAGAACGCAAATGGCAAGTGACGGATGTGTGTAGATTTTACTGATCTAAACAGGGCTTGCCCCAAGGACAGCTATCCATTGCCGCGTATTGAACAACTGGTGGATTCTACCGCATGTCATAAACTACTGAGTTTCATGGATGCATTCTCGGGATACAACCAAATAAAGATGGACGAGGCCGACCAGGAGAAGACGTCCTTTGTTACCAGTCAAGGCTTATTCTGTTATGAAGTAATGCCTTTTGGATTGAAAAACGCTAGAGCAACATACCAACGACTGGTCAACCACATGTTCCATCCTCAGATTGGGCGAAACGTAGAAGTCTATGTGGATGACATGTTGGTGAAGAGCCTGGACGAGGGGAAACATCTGGATGACTTGCAAGAGACATTTAATACACTCAGGTGGTACAATATGAAGTTGAATCCCAGTAAATGCGCTTTTGGAGTTGCATCAGGAAAATTTCTTGGATTTATGGTTTCACACAGAGGAATTGAGGCAAATCCGGAAAAGATTAAAGCAATTTTAGATATAAAGCCTCCGCAGAATGTCAAAGAAGTCCAGTCTCTTACCGGACGAGTTGCTGCCCTCAACAGGTTTGTTTCCAAAGCTACTGACAAGTGTTTACCATTTTTCAAGGTTCTGAAAAGAGCATTTGAGTGGATGGACGAGTGCCAACAAGCCTTTCAGGACTTAAAAATATATCTCGTTGTGGCACCACTGCTGAGTCCATCTGTGATGGGAGAAGAATTGTTTTTATACCTGGCAGTAACTCCACATGCTGTAAGCTCGACACTGATAAGAGAGGAAGAAAAAATACAGAAGCCAGTGTACTATACTAGCAAGGCATTGAGAGGAGCGGAAGGACGATATCCGCTGATAGAAAAGCTAGCTTTTGCACTCATCACGGCTTCCAGGAAGTTGAGACACTACTTCCAAGCACATGTAATCAATGTTATGACAGACCACCCGCTTAAGAAAGCCATGAACAAGTTGGAAGCCGTAGGACGATTAATCCAGTGGGCAGTTGAACTAAGTGAATTTGACATCCGATATCAACCAAGGCATGCCATAAAAGCTCAGGCCTTAGCAGATTTTATTGCGGAATTCACACCGAGCTGTGATGACATAGAGCGAATGGAAGATAATAAGAGATGGGTCATCCATGTGGACGGTTCGTCCACACAACATGCAGAAGGAATAGGAGTGGTTTTGCAATCCCTGAAGGAGATAAGTTGAAGTACAAGCTCCGTCTACAATACCAACCGACCAACAACGAAGTTAAATATGAAGCCCTCCTTAAAGGGTTGGAATTAGCTAAGTCTGTGAAAGTAAGGTCAATACTTATCCTGGGTGATTCTTAGTTGGTCATGGGTCAAGTGAATGGGACGTATGAGGCAAAGGAAGGGCGGATGAAAAAATACTTGGAGAAAGTATTACTTCTTGTGAAGAAATTTAAGGAAGCTAATTTCGTTCAAATCCCAAGGGAGGAGAATGTAAAAGCAGATGTTTTAGCAAAGGAAGCCTCAGCGACCGAACCCATGAATGAGTTCGATGAAGTTCAGTACGTCCCAAGTATAGATCTTCCGGAAGTACAGCAAAAAGAAGATAGAGAGAATTGGATAACTCCAATAGTATCATACTTAAAGGATGGGAAGCTTTCGGAGGGGAAGGACGAAGCCAGAAAACTCAGGGTAAGAGCAGCAAGGTACGTCCTTATAGATGAAGTCTTGTACAAAAGAGTTTTTCTCAACCTTATCTTAGATGTCTAACTCCGGATGAAGCGAATTATGTGTTAAGGGAGAGTCATGAAGGAGCCTATGGAAATCATTCGGAAGCCAGATCCCTCATCCACAAGGTCGTCCGTGCAAGATACTATTGGCCAACTGTCCAAGCTGATGCGAAGGCTTACGTCAAGGTGTGTGACCAATGCCAACGATTCAGTAACATCCCAAGGCAACCATCAGAATATCTCACCCCAATGACGGCCCCGTGACCTTTTGCCCAATGGGGCCTCGATATCCTAGGTCATTTTCTAGTCGAAACTAGACAGATGAAGTTTCTAGTGGTGGGTATTGATTATTTTACCAAATGAATGGAGGCTAAACCGTTAGCAAGCATCACACAGCAGAATGTTAAAAATTTTGTTTGGAAGAATATTGTGTGCAGGTTTGGAGTGCCCAAGGTGCTAGTGTCTGATCATGGACGACAATTTGACAATATAACCTTCAAAAACTTCTGTACACACTTCGGGATTCAAAATCATTACTTCTCACCTGCCCATCCCCAAGCAAACAGTCAGGCTGAAGAAGCAAACCGATCCTTGTTAAAAATTATCAAGACTCGACTTGAAGGGGCAAAAGGAGTATGGCCAGATGAATTACCAGGTGTTTTATGGACGTACAGGACGATAGTGAGAACCCCTACGGGGGAAACTCCTTTCAAGCTAGCATATGGGAGCGAAGCAGTCATACCTACGAAAGTGCACATGGCCAATCGTAGGGTGATGATGTACCAAGAAAAGGATAACACTGAGCAACTCCGTTTGAACCTTGATCTTATAGACAAAGTAAGGATGGCTGCAGAGCATAGGACAGCGAAGTACAAGAACCTCATGGCTAGGCAATATGATGCAATGGTGAAGCCAAGACGTTTCAACATAGGGGATCTCGTCCTGAAGAAGGTCTCTTTGGCAACCAAGGACCCATCTCATGGGAAATTGGGCCCCAATTGGGAAGGACCTTACAGAATTATCAACTGTAAAAGGCAGGGGTCTTATTACTTGGAAACCCTGGACGGGAGGAAATTAGAACATCCATGGAATGTTGAACACCTGAGGAGTTACTACCAGTAGAATGCCAGCCTAAATGAGCTCTCTTGGACGAGCCTGGAGCCTGGAGATTCACTTATCTACATAAGTTTGTTTACTTACGTATCTTTAATGTTGCATTGTTATTACTATGTTAAAGTTATGGACGAAAATTTGGGTTTGGTTTGTATTTATTTTCCTAGTAAGGCATGACTTCTAAATATATGCCTCGTCTGTGAAAACAATATTTTATACTATGTACATAATGTTGTGTAAACTATTTATGCTGTGTACATAACATTGTGCGAGCTGTTGGTTTCCATATTATTTAAATCAATCATAAGGGGGCTAAAAAGCCCAAGACGAGAAAATTCTCTGGACGCGGAGATGTAAAGTCTAAGCAAAAGCTTGCTCGTCCAAATAAAAGGACGAGGAAAAGTCTGCCTTGAGCAAACCACAATAAGCCCGAGGCGTACTCGTCCATACAGTGGACAATAAATATAATGCTATCCATGCTATGGATGAAGAAACGTCTAGACGAGTGCTTTGAACACTTAAAAGCAGTCTAGTCTATGGACGAACAAAATGCAGGGTTTAACCATTATTAGATATGAGTATCAGCCAAGTCTAAGGACGGGTAATGCTGATAATTGCCATTTCACAGATGAATTACACTTAGTGAAATTCCCATAAGAATGGTAAAAATATAGATATGAAACGTAGACGAGCTGGGCAGGAAATCTTGCATATATAAAAATAAAAACTCTCGTCTATGCATATATAAAAGGAAAATAACATCATTCATTCAGTTGTTTCAAGGGCGGACAACCAACATCCAAACACCCTTGCAAAATTAAAACTATTGTTAAAACTCGTCCTTAAACCATGGACGAGCTCAATGTACTTGAATTACATAAAAGAGTGCATTAAGATGTTTTCTACACTGGAAGAGCATCTACATTAGAACCGTCCTAAGGCAGAGTTGTGGCATCGTCCTCAATATTGGCGTCCTCGGAGCCGGCATGAAGCAAAGAACTTGTGGCAGCAGCATTCAAATTGAATATAATGGAGCTGAAGTCCATGTTAGGGAACTTCTCTATAGCGTCCATCCTGAAATCTTCAAAACCCGCTGCATAGTTGGTGTCCAGAATATCAGTATATTGTTTGGACGCTTTAAACTCAGCCATTGCGTCTTCTTTCACCTTGGAAAGAAGAATACTCTACTCGTCATTCTTCTTCTGCAGCTCCTCAAGATGAAGATCTTTTTCCATTGCATTGGCCTTCAACTCCTCAACCAAAGTTTTTAAACCCTTCGCATCGTCCTTAGCTTTGGCAGCCACTTCAGCCCATTTCTTGGCCTCGTCCTTCACCTCCTGAATCCTCGTCTTTAGCAAGACCCTCGTCTTATCCAGTCCTGTGGCTTGCCTAGACGCTACTATAAACTTTGACATGGCAAAAAAAAAAAAAAAAAAAAAAAAACAAACAAACAATAGACAAACAACAAATGAAAGTTAAAAACAAAACATAAAGGAAAAGAAGAAAATTCCTTAATAAAGACGAGGTAGAAATGTTACCTTGAAAAGATCATGAACACCAGAGTGTTCAAAATCTTTCAAGGACATGTCATAACAAGTATTTATATCTTCGTCAGTGACAGCATTCTTGAAATGTTCCCAAGCCAAACTTTCGTTCTCAATGATATTTGAAGAAACTTTCTGAGAAGGTTGAGATAAGGTAGACAAAGTAAGTTTGGAAGGAGGAGTCTGGGATGGGGTGGTTTCAACAGGAGTAGACGAATCAACATCAAACACTTGGGCAAGTTGATGGGACGAAGGAGGATTAGACTTGACTACTTGGGACGAGCCATGCCTGGTTTTCTTGCTTCGTCGACTGGGGAGATTTTCTAAGTCCAAGTTCTTGGACAAAGTCTTCCTCTTATCCCCAGTCGACAAACGGACCTGAGATTCAACCTCATGACGAGCCCCCTCACTAGTTACTTCTTTTCCTTTGTTTCCTTTCATGGTCACCATCCCTTTAAAAAAAAACAGAGAGAGAGAGAAAGAAAGGAGGAAAATTTCCTTTAGAATTGATGAAAGAACAAACAGTGTAAAGAAAGTTCAGAATTTAAAACTTACTTTTTCTCACTGTAATTTCGTGTGCAAGTGCTTCTTCGGACGGGATAGGGCCTAATCCCCACTTGGCAAGTCGTCTTAGACTAACCGAGGAATGAAAATCCCTATCTGAGTGTAGACAAGCCCTGTGGACGCGGTCACGATGCAATTTACTCAATGATGGTCGTTCAATAGCTGTAAGAAAACAAATGAAGGTCAGAAATTAATAATAATAAATAAAAGGGGAAAGGGGGAAAGCTAAGGGACTTACCCTTAGGACGAAGGTTCCCTAGTTCCCCAACATAACGACCAAATGTATACCGGCCAACGTCCATAGGATTTCCAGCCCAGAAGCCGGAAACGAAGAAAAACTCCATCTTCCACTTTCTGTTAGATGAGGCCAAGGATTTCACTAGCCTACAATCTCTACCTCTCGCTGTGAATTGATAAAAGCCAGGGGATTGATGAATTTCTGAAGGTTTATAACAGTAGAGGAACTCGTCCACGGTAAGAGGACGGTCCCCTCCAAACACTTCCCTCCATAAAATTTGCATAGAGATAATCAATCTCCATGCATTTAGGTTAAATTGACATACTCCTAAACCTAACCTGACCAATAATTCCTAGTAAAAGCATTTAAAGGAAACCTAAGACCCCCTAAAAGATAAGCCTCATACACACCTATCCTAAAATAAGGGTTACAACACCACTCTCCACAGACGGGCAATCTGGGATTAAACTCGTCCGGGATCTGATACCACTCCTTAAGATTGTTTAATCTTTGCTCGTCTGTCTTAGAGGGGATATCTACAGCACAATTGTACACGGTTACCTCCGCCTCGTCCAAAGGAATAGACGGAGAGGTGAAGGATGAGGTGCCTGCTTGGGACCCTGAAGCTTTCCTAAGCTGTTCTTGAACTACTTCTACGGGAAACCCAGGGACACCTAAGACATACTCCTCGTCTGTGGTATTCCCCCCACTACTATCACTAGTGCCACTAGAACTATCGCTACTCTCGTCATAATATTCATCTATGGCTATTTTTGTACTATTGCTAGATGAGGAAACAGCTATTTCTAACATTTTCTTGAAAAAAATTGGAGAAACCTAAAAGACGAGGAAAGAGGGAATACCTGGCTCTAGGAAGAACAGAGACTATGGACGCGAAGAAACTCCTAGACGAAGCTCTAGACGATGAATGTCAAAGAAGGAATGTATGAAGGGTAGTGGAGGCATTCCACTATTTATAGATAGCTGACTTGGGTATATGAAACGACTCAACTAATCAAATGATGACACGTGGTCTTCGTCTCGAAAAAATGAATCGACGAGACTTGCCACCAGTAAAATAATGACACGTGTCACCAAGCACTAATATTCAGGGAAAATAATATTTAATTATCCTTTCCCTAGGATAACCCATATGGACAAGGGGGCAACTGATAGCGTAAGGAAAATCTCATCTTATATCGTCCAAATAGGTCGTCCGTGATGAAAAGGATACTACTGGCCAACTGATGAAAAGGATGGGAGATGGGAAGTCCATGAGACAGGTATGGAACATGGGACGAGGTAAATATGCCCCATAACCTCGTCCTCCTCA
The DNA here is from genome assembly GCA_023055345.1 of Quercus wislizeni. NCBI lineage: Eukaryota > Viridiplantae > Streptophyta > Magnoliopsida > Fagales > Fagaceae > Quercus > Quercus wislizeni. The sequence continues at coordinate 5,373,203 of JALGQJ010000002.1, read as the reverse complement.
TGCTCGTCCCTACTTTGAACGTCCCCGATATGAATATCGTCCATCCTTAATAATCAACAGACGAGATTCCATGAAAATTCGTCCATCATCATGATGACTTACTCGGACGAGCATTACAGGAATATGTATAGCACCTGCAGAGCCGTCCGTGATGGTCTCGTCTACCCTTAATAAATCATGGACGAGTTCATCCTTCGGGACTACTGTGCACCAAGTTCTTCATTGGTTGCTATAGAACAGAAACACAATTGAAATAACTTCTATAGCGGTTACACTCCTCAACCATAGCAACGATTACTAAACAAATAAGTAACCTTTTTATATATACTATATAAACTCTCTTCGATGAGAAGGTAAGATTGATTCAGACATTTGTTCATCCAGAAAAACTCCCTCTCCCTACCGAGAAGTATAAGTTTACTAACTTCATCATCGGAGGACTTTTGGCCGGTCCCCACCGGTCTCCTCTGACTTATTGTTTGCTTTCAGGATTAAGTCTTGCAACCACCAGCGTTCGATACTCACCAACCTACTGATTTTCGAAGGAATCATCAACTATTACATAAAATATAGGCTCAAGTACAAATTAAAAGTTACTATGACTTTTGAGTGGAGTTGTGGTGTGCCTTTATGTTAGAACGTCTTTCCCTCTTCCTGTGTGTGTTTATTTCTATATAAAAAAAAAAAAGTACAAATTAAACTCTTTAACTTTGTCTAGAATTTTATTTTCAATTTTATAACTTTTAATTTGATCGATTTAATCTCTCAACTTAAACTATTATTCAATGTAATCCTTCTGCCATTGCCCATTCGAGATGCGGGGGTAGTTGTAAAGTTATCTAAATAACGACATATTTTTAATTTTGACTAAGGGCAAACAGATTGTCCAAAAATAGGATGTGGATCAGATATAATTTAATATCCATTAGGTATTTTGAAAACATGATTCATCTAAAATCATAACTCTAAAACACGATTTTCATTATTTTGTCTTACTCAATTTTACAAGCGTGCCAATATTGCCATAACCATAGGCTTGACAAAAATTAATTAGATATCACAAAGTAATTTTATACGTCTTGCACAAAGATTTGGCAACACATCTAGTTATGAACCTTAACAAAATAAATGTCAAAAGCCTTGTAGCTGAATTGGCACCTCTTTGTGTACAAAGTACTTGGGGTCTAGGAGGAAAAGGGGGATGGCAATTTTTCCCCGCCTTGCTTAACCCACCCCTCCCGCTTCGCCCTGTGCGGGTTTTCCCCGCCCCGCAAAAGTGGTGGGGCGGAGATGAGGCAAGCTTTTAGCCTTGCACCACGGGGTGGGGCGAGGATGGGTTTAAACTTTTTAGACCCACCCCACCCCACCCTTCCTAGTCCCCACCCCACCCCACCCCACATTGTTAAGGGTTATAATTATAAATTTTTCAATATAAGCTTATTTTATTCTGCCCAATGTAATTCTCTGCCTTTATTTTGTTATGTGTTATACTATGAGGTTTTTTTATTTTTATTTTATTTATTTTTTGAATGATTGTCTTGTTAAACACTTAAATATATTATTCAATTTTTTCTAAAAATTGATTTGATTTGATGGGATAAACTTAGGTGTAATTTCAAGTATATTTTTATTAATGAAATAGATTTCATTAAAAAAATTGTACTAGTTGTAGGGCAAATTAACAAAAAGTAGAGTTATACGGGGTGGGACGGGGCTTCATGGGGCCTCAAAGGGTAGGGACGGAGTGAGAAAGTTTTTCCTGTTATGCGAGGTGGGACGGAGATGGGGTAAGACAAAACCATGCAGGGCGGGGATGAAGACCTCATCCTACGGCCCAGTCCCGCCTCATTGTCATCCTTAGGAAAATGATTCGAGTTGTAGGGTTTAACAGCATGTTGTAATTATTTCTTAAAAAAATAAATAAATAAATTAATTAATTAAACATACTTGACCAACACACCATAAAATTTCAATAATTGATGGCAGATTCTTTTAAAACAAAATTGTATCAAATAATGTACAAGAAATTGCCTTTTATATAGGAAGTATATAAGTGTTGCACAAGTAGTAGGAATATAGTATAAATAGTACATTGGGTCTAAGCCCATTGAGCTTATATTCTAAGAGCTGCCATTTGTTATTCCTCCTGTGGTCTTGTTTGTGACTTTTGAAAACTTCTAGTGAGGTGAAAATGCTCTATCAAAAGCCAGACGTGAGTAAGAAACTCCCCACCTTTTCTAAGTAGTTGAGCATGATTATTTCCTTGACAAAGAGTTGCAACGTAAGCTAGGTTCTCCACCCAAAACTTACTCAGTATCTCCCACTTTCCATCCATTTGACTTAATTTGTTCAAGTAAAACTGCTAAAGGTAACAGAGAGTCTTTCAACAAATACATGTCTACCTCATTGCTTGAATTAAGCTACATATTCTGAGATCAACCTTGCACAAGAATTGGCTTTAGGCAACCTAGGGAGCTTTTTCTCTAGAAAAAAATTCTCAACGGATGAGCAAGTGTCTTCAAAACTGAGTATGGCATTTCCTGTTGACAATACAAAAGGACACGTCACAAGAATATACATCATATAATCTGATATATCCTTGCTTACTTCCAGTAAATTATTTGTAGATTCATACGCACTATTATCTGTGTAAAAGCAGAGATCTGTGGCAATGTGCCAGATGATAATCCTTTGGTAAATTTCCACATTTACACTTCCGTAAGAGATGTAGTTGTCGTAGTCTTCCGAAAAACCTTCGCTGTTTGAACTAAACTTTTGCCGGAATGTGCTGTACACCATGTCTTTCAAATCTGCAGAGACCTGCTTATGGGTCCTATACAAAAGTAACTCTAGTTCTCCATTTAGTTTTGGCAATATTTGATTGAAGACCCATTCTCCCAAGTTGGCAAAAAGTTTTGGGGTTCCATGCCAACCTGATCAGACTTATCGTTGAGGCACAAGTTAAGCAAGTTAAGTTGAGCTATTGAATTAGACCACCTTTGTTTGCTAGTCAGTTTTGCACAACGGTTTCTTATAGGAGCAAATAGTGCCTGAAGGTGTTTCACTAACCCATTATGATCAGGCCAAGGCCAATCGGAGGCACTCCGTAAAATGACGCCATATATCTCTATAAGAATAGCTCTAACCAATAATCAAATCCATTTGTGGGTGCTTGTGCCTTTCTTTTAAAAAGAAAGGCACAAACACAGAAAGGAAGGAAGGGCAATGTATCATTCAAATGGGATGTTTAAGCTTGATGGACAAGAATTGTTCCTAGAAGTGGAAGACAATCAAATGAACCGTTCAAATTTTACGGTATTTAGAATTTATACGTATAGAACTAGCTAAGCTCAATATTCAATTATTCTAGTTCAAACCGATCGGATTGTCCAGTACAGTCTGAATTTAGTACATTGTACTACGACTAGCACTCCATTCCTGTTTTTACATAGAATCTGGCTTCTGTTCAGTGGCCAATGCCATTGGACACATTAGATTGCAGACACTTGTCCATTCCCTTTTACATATTATCAAATATTCACTTACAAACTTAAAGAATTTTTTGAGATATGCCGAAACAACTTCATACATGAGTTGAGAAATTTTAGGTCAAGCATAGATTTGAAGAACAATTGCTGGTATAAACTGTAATAATGTTATATATTAACAAGACAAAATGGTTTAAGGTTTGGAGATTTTGATCTAGCAAAAATACCTGTGATGTTATTGATTTGAATACTATTTTAGATCAAATCATTTTAAATCCACGTATTAATAAAATGAAATCCATCTCTAAATTTCATCATGTACACATAGTCTCATATATTATTGAAGTTATTTAAATTTAAAAGTAAAATTCAAATCTCTCATTTTAAATATATCTATCCAAATGAACCGTTAAAGAAATTGATGGATTTATAAACTTAAGTTCAAAGCTGTGGAACCACATCTTAGCAAATGGTGGCATCTTGCAAGGTACATGGAAATCAAAAGCAGAGTAATTGAGTTAGAAAGCAAGAGAGGACAAAACCCCACTTTTTTTTTTTTGGTAAACCATGAACTTTCATTAAAACTAGCAAGAAAATATTCTATTACAGCAAACATTAGCTCTATCATGAGTTAAGATACTATCCACCACAGGTGTTGGAGTCCAAAAAACAATAAAAGAAGTTAGTGAACCAGCTCCCATTTTTGCCAAGGCATCAACGCATTGGTTGGCCTCTCGGTAGGCATGGACCACTTGCGTATTAGGGAACTCCTTCAATAGGTTCCTGCAATCAGTTAGTAAAAGTTTCATCAGCAAATTACAAGCATTGTTCTTCATAAGCAAGACCACACTTAAAGCATCAAGCTCTACAATAAGGTTGTTAATGCCCAACTCCTTAGCCAACAGTAGCCCATCTCGCAAGGCCCAAAATTCAGCCATGCAACTGTTGGTTCGCCCAAGAGGTCTAGCGAAACCAGCAATCCATTCTCCTTCTTGACCCCTGATCACGCCTCCACCTCCAGCCATAGCGGGATTCCCCATCACTGATATGTCAGTATTAAGCTTAGTCCATCCTTCATGCAGCTTCGACCAACCAACAGGAATCACCGCTTTACTTCTCTCCGCTTTAGCATTAAAGCCTATAGCATAAAATTCTGCACTTTCTCTAATGCATTTCTTGAACCAAGAGTGCTCAACCTTGCTAGATTTAAAGACATAATTGTTTCGATGCAACCACAAATGCCAAACCCCCATAGGAAATAAGATTTTCCATGGAATGCTCAAAAACAAGGAGCTAGCCTCGCTCCTCCAAAACCCCACTTTACTAAAAGAAGGTAAGTACTTTTATATCTTTTGTCCTGAGGTGAAATTAGTGTCCAAAATTGGGGACTTGATAATGAGAAACTGTTTGCAGATGCAATTATAAATTGAACAAGATCAGACATCAAAATAAATAAATAAATAAAATAATAGCATGACCTCATAATCACAGAGATCCCCTGCTTAAGTAGAAGAAACAAAATTAAAACCATATATAGCAATTGCTCAAATTGGTCAATTGGAAGCATATGATATTACGTTTCACATTTGATATCATAACTCTTAACTTGAATTTTAATGGAAAGCCATAAAATACCATGGAGAAAAACCTCTTCAGCCAATAACCCTCGTACTCTCAAGCTAGTAATGATTTTGCAACACTAAGGGCCTGTTTGGTAGAGCATTTTAGTAACATGTTTTCAGTTTTTAAACAACATTACATGTATTTTCACACTTTTTTCACTAACACATATTTCAAAAAAATACAAATAATATTACTTAAACTACTCTACCAAACAGGTCCTAAGCAACACACACATATCTATACTATTATTTAAGAGGCTTCCCTGTTTGGATTCCTCATTTTTTAGTTCAAAAATACCCTTACACTCCTATGTTTAAGTAGAGACAAAATTAAAGGATAATCCGATAAAAATGTAACTTTAACTCTCACTAAAATATTGCCTAAAAAATATGATCATTCTCATATTAATTTTCAAATTTATTTATTCACTTATAAATTAAAATTTCAAAATAAAAATTATATATATAAAATTAAAAAACACAAATTTTTTTTTTTTTTTTTACAACTCTAACATTGCTTAAAAAATACAACTTTAACTCCCACTAAAACATTGCCTAAAAAATAGGGTCACACTCCTGTTAATTTTTTAAAAAAATTCTCCTATTAATTTTCAAATTGCTTTATCTATACTATTATTTAAGGGGCGTCCCCTATTTGGATTCCTCATTTTTTTTGTTCAAAAATGCCCCTACATCCTTATACTTAAGTAGAGACAAAATTAAAAGACAATCCGGAAAAAATACAACTCTAACTCCCACTAAAATATTGCCTAAAAAATAGGATCACTTACAATTCTAACTCCCACTAAAACATTGCCTAAAAAATATGGTCACTCTCCTGTTAATTTTTTTTTTTAAATTCTCCTATTAATTTTCAAATTGCTTTATCTACTTATAAATTATACCCTCAAAATAAAAATTATATATAACTAGCCTCATCACACGCGCGTAGCGCGTGTGGTGAGGCTTTTTTTTTAGCAAAAAAAAAAAAGTGTTTTTATTTTGATAATCTAATTTATAATTTTTTTTTTTTTGAAAAATGAATCTAATTTATAAGTGGATAAAGCAATTTGAAAAATTACAGGAGAGTAGTCCTATTTTTTAGGCAATGTTTTAATGGGAGTTAGAGTTACATTTTTACTGGAATGTCCTTTAGTTTTGTCTTTACTTAAATATAGAGGTGTAGGGGCATTTTTGAACTAAAAAATGAGGAATCCAAATAAGAAAAGTCTCTTAAATAATAGTATAGATAGAGTAGTATCTATACTATTATTTAAGTGGATAAAAAAATTTGAAAAATTACAAAAGAGTAGTCCTATTTTTTATGCAATATTTTAGTGGGAGTTAGAGTTGCATTTTTACGGGAATGTCCTTTAGTTTTGTCTCTACTTAAACATAGAGGTGTAGGAGCATTTTTGAACTAAAAAATGAGGAATCCAAACAGGAAAAACCCCTTAAATAGTAGTATAGAAAAGTAAAAACACAAATTTTTATTTTGCTACAAAATACTAAATAGGACCACTAAAATAAAATTAAAAAAAAGCCTATATATATATATATATATATATGTTGGAAACACTTCCCATCTTATTTAACCTAGTTATTTAAAACAATATCATATTTTATTTAGATTTTTATGTCATAAGACTCATAACACAGAACTGTTTATCTAGAACAACATACACTCAAGCCCTAAACCACAGATTAGCCAGCATTGGCTTGACTTAAAGATATGAATTAATACACTAATTTATTTAGTAAGGAGAATGCTGGCACCAAAGTATACCTTTAAAGTACACTTCATTGGTCTTTGAGGTGGTACTAGCTAGCATTCGCACCTGACACTGCAGCAGATCTATTACCAGAACCCTGTCCATAACCAGATTCAGACACTGAGCCAGTTGCTCTGCCACCTGACTCTGACCCAGGACTAACATTTACTTCTTCCTTTTTTGTTCTTGGACGTGACTTTTGAAAACTTTCTTTGAGGTTGAATTGTTCTATCAAAAGCCAGACGTGCGTAAGAAATTCCCCACCTTTTCTGAGCAGTTGAGCATGATAATTTCCTTGACAAAGAGTTGCAACATAAGCTAGGTTTTCTACCCAAAACCTACTCAATATGTCCCACTTTCCATCCTTCTGATTTAGCTCGTTTGCTAGTTGACTTGCTAAAGGTAACAGATAGTCTTCCAACGTTTTCTTTAATAGCTCAAAGCCATGAGCTTTATATTCTGATATAATTTCTTCACAAACTTGGTCTTTAGGCAGTCTGGAGAGCTCCCTCCGAAGACAATAGGACCTAACCCGTATGCAAGTATATTCAAAACCGAGTTTCGCATTTCTTGTTGAGAATGCAAGAGGACACATCGCAAGAATATACATCATGTAATCTGAAATATCCTTGCTCACTTCCCGACTTAAATTAGGCTCGTTCCTATCACTATCTGTGTAAAAGCAGAGATCTGTGGCAACGTGCCAGATGATAATGCTTTGATAAGTTTCCACATTTACAGTTCTATTTGTTATGTATTTGTCGTACTCTTCGGAAAACCCATTGCTGTTGGAACGTAGTTTTTCCCAGAACGTGTTGAACACGAAGTCTTTCAACTCAGCAGAGACCTGCTTATTGGTCCTATAGAAGAGCATCTCCAATTCTCTATTTAGTCTTGGCAACATTTGAGTGAAGGCCCACTCTCTCAACCTAGCAAAGACTTTTGGGGTTCCATGGCCATCCTGAAGAGACTTATCTTTGAGGCACAAGCCAAGCAGATTGAGTTGACCCATTGAATTAGACCACCTTTGTTTGCTAGTCAATTTTGCAAAACCATTTCTTAACCATCCATTTGTATACCAGGAAATCGGAGGCACACAGAGGCCAATCAGAGGCACAGAGTAAAATGACAGCATATATCTCTATAAGAACAGCTCCAACCAACAATAAATAAGTAATAATCAAATCTATCTGAGGGTGTTTGTGCCTTTCTTTTATAAGGAAAAGCACAAACACAAAAACGATGGAAGTAAAAGAGAAGAGACGAAGAGGAAACCCCAAGCTGTGAATAACAAAGGAGCCTTGGTGTAGTAAACATCATAAGCATATCCGAGTTCATCCTCAATCGTCTTCCAAGCGGTTTGAGAATTAGGAAAATAGGAGTAATATCCAAAATGACTAATAAAGAGGTCGACCTTCTGATTTAAAAAGAGAGAATTAAAAATTTTAAACAATAAAAATGCATCCCTTATTTCTGCTCCAGTATTGGATTCATCCCATGAATACATGGATGGATCTCTTAAATCAAATATGTCATGTGGACCTGACACTCGTATCCTCGCAGGGATTGGATTATTTGCTGATTTCAAGACCCATGTCCTTTTGGCATACTTGATAAACCCAGCAAGAAACATTGGAATAGTTAAAAATGACAGCCAACTGACCTTCCAAGACAAGAGAAGGATGTAGAGTGCCACTCCTGATTGAACAACTAGTCCAAGCAAATGTCTTAACCACAATTCATTGTCTTGTACTGCGTAAGCTGTAATTGTGTCCTGGCCGCCAAGGTGCAACAACAGAAACGGTGCCCAGAATGCCATGAGCTCATTCTGTACTTGGGAATCATTGCAATCACAAGAATTTCGGTTTCTTTTATTATTGGAAATGACTCCTAGTGCAACAGTTGCCACTGAATCAGCACCTAGGTACGCAAGCCAGAGAAAGACCCTTGACCAAGTTTTAACACTATATCTTCTGCGACTGCCAAAGTGAAGAAGAGATAGTTGCAAGGTGAGGCTAACAAGAACCAACACTCGTAGCTCCCAATCAGTCCATAATTTCCGCACATGCTCCGGAAACAATGGCGTAAGCCTTCGCGTCTCCAGGAAATTAAAACCCAACTGTTATAAACTTCAACAGGATTTAAATGAAAGCAAATTATTATATGTTGGCAAGATTAGCATATGCCTCAACAAGGTAATCACATATGGAAAAAAATACAGAAATTTTACTGAAATAAGCTTATCTATTCCAAGTATATATAACTATGCTTGTAATGCCTCAGCCAATTTAAATAAATAAAATATAAAAAAATAAATAGTGAAAAAAGAAAGGGTCAGATTTTTTGATCCGCACGGGACCCACCAACACAATCATAAATATCTCCCTCTCTCTTGGCCGATTAATAAAGTTTTTATGGTTACCTACAAAATTTAGAATTAAATTTCATTTTACATAAAAAAATCCATTGGTATATTGGTATAATATTAAAAAATTATTAGAAGAAGTGAATGACATACATTAAAAATCTGTATAAAAAAAAAATTAGTATATTTAACTTTGATATTTTGAGACACATCGTCACTGTCTTTTATGCTAAAACTGCGGCCCCCACTCCAAAGAATATGTTAAGGGTTACACGAAATTGGTCTGAAGATACAACAAAGTCTGGATATTTGCAAACAGCAACCCCGAAAATGCTAATGAACTTCTATAGAAAATGTGTGCTGCACAAAAATTATAAAAGTTACTGGAAATAACTGAACTTGTCCTCTTTTTCTTTTTCTTTTTGAATTTAGTGAGGATTTAAATGAACTTGTTGCAACCCACGCAATGAAAAATATATAACTATTTGTAATGAGGTGTAATATTTAAATCAACTTGTTGCAACCCTAATGAACTTGTTGCAATCAAGAGAGTCAATTTCGTATCGAAAATTGTTTCGATTTGATCAGGAGAATGGAATATTTCAGTATCGGTTGATGTCGGTACTGAAATATTTGTATTATTTATGTAAGTATAAATTTATTAATTTTTATGTTTACCAACATAAAATTTAAAATTCACATATTTTATAAACCTACATATTAGCTTAGGTACAACATTAACTAATATATATATAAATTCACATGTTTTGACAATTTTTTCAATTCTCAATAAAACTTTTCTAAAAATAAATTTGTTAATATGTGTCGTAAGGACATATATTAACCGGTTTTAGATAATGGTAAATTGTTTTCTTTTTTAAAAGTGGCATGTGACATCGTAAAAAAAAAAAAAAAAAAAAAGCACAAATGAAATAAAGAAAACAAAGAATGCTTGAAAAAAGCATAAATGAAAAAGTAAAAAAGAAGTAAAATGAAATAAAGAAAACGAAGAATGCTTGAAATTGGAATGACCTTCACATGTATGGTTGTGGTTGAAGCACGTAAAACAAAAAAGCTTGTATGTTTTTAGACCCCTTAAAACACAATTGGATTAACCTAGTTAATTAGCCAAGTGATTACTTAGTCCAAATTATCAAATCTAGGTTAACACAATCATATAATCATATCAATGTAAAGTGCAGAAAATAAAAAACACAAAGATATGATGATCCAGGAAACCACACCGGTAAAAACCTGGGGAGGATTTAATCTAACTATCCTCAATGTAAACTGAATACACTATGAAAGAATTGAAATTTTATGATAGTGACTTAGACCACTAACATCCTATTGCTACCCACCAGTAGAAAACTTACTGACACGACCACGTACAAGTTTTGAGACCACGGACTCCTTCTTTCTTGGATTCTCCAGCAAGTACAAGCACACTCACTTGTGTTTCTTTAAACTCTTTAATGCAGCAACTGAATGATCATCAAGCTCTTAATGAAATCTCCTTCTTGATAATCCTAAGCATGTGTGAAGGCAAACACCTCTAGATCTCACAAGAGATTCACACATATAGCAAATAGAGCAACCTCAAAAATGTGACTAGGGTTTCCCTTTTATACTTAGGGCAAAACATAAAACCCTACACGTCATATGGACTTAGGACTGAGTTGGAAATTCTACAGAAAAAAACATTTTGCTCGACTTTCGATCGATCAAGTCTAATTCTTGATCGATCGAGCCAGACCGAATTGCACAATGAATTCTGCAACAGCTCAATTCCAACTTTACACAAAAGACCTATACTTTGAGCAAGTCTAAAAAGGACTAAAAACCTGTTTTGATTAGGGTTTGCCAACAATACAAATTAGAGTTCTAATACATTAGTTCCTAAGTACTTAGAACCTAACAAAACTAAATGATAGAAAGAAACTAAAGAGGCAAATTGACAAAGAAACATAAGAAATACTATGAAATAAGGGGCAACGGGTGAACAAAGAAAGAAGAAAAAGTGGAGGAATAGATCCGCAAAATGGGCTGAAGAAAAAGAAGAAGAAAGGGCATTTGGTTTAGGAAACATGGCGGAAACATTCTAATAGAGGCGGTGACATGAGCACAACAAGCCAGTAAGTCACTGATAGTTTCAGATTCTAAACTTGAGTTTTTTTTGTTTCAGTCTGGTATTGAATTGGCTCCATTGGTTGCAACCCCAAGGAATAGGAAATATATAAATATTTGTAATGAGGTATAATATATATATATATATATATATATATATAAAAGTAATAATATTTTTTTTTTCAAGTATTGTCTCTCTTTTTTTTTTTTTTCCTTTTATCTCTACAAAAATATCATTCTTTTTTTTATTAATAATTTTTTGAGGTGATTCATGTTCTTCTAAGTTCTATTTTCTATTATATTTTGTTATGTTTTCCTAATATATAACTAAATTTTATAAGTTTCAAATTTATTATTTAAATTTCACATCTCTTAAGAAATAAGGACATGATCATGATAATCAAAACTCATTACAAAATTACAATATTATCTTAACCAAAATTAAAATGAAATCAAAAGAATAAAACATAGATTTTATAACAATTTATATTTATATGTATCTATCTTATTCACTTTATTCCATCAATTTGTAATTTATATCTAGGTAATTTGTCATGTTGTTAGTGCTAGTTTACAGTTTAATTTACTGCTTGTTTGTTTGATCTTGCTGAACTAACTATTATATTATCTTTGTTAATCTGCAGAAATTTTCACTTATGTTCATCCAAAAATTTGTTCTTTATATATATATATGAATTTATACAAACATGTACATATACTGAAAAAGATTATATTATATCTATGAATTTATACAAGCATGGACATAAACTTCAATAAATTAATATTATGGTGAAATTTATTTTATTGGTCAATGCTATTTTTATTGTATTGATCAATGCAGTCATATATTTGAATTTAATTAAAAAACTTAAAGCACAACACCTAATAAACTAAATAACTATACCTAAGTTTTGAAAATAATTCTATTATAAAAAAATTTTAACAACAGAATTTGGTATGGAACATATTAGCCAATGTAATGTCTAATTTTTGTTAACATACCTCGCTAGCAGCATCCTTCAGCCTCTAATTCTTCTTGATGCAAGCCTAGGATGAGAGAATTTTGGACGAGGGTGAAGTATGCATCATTTGGATTGCTTAATGCCTCGATTTATAATTTATTCAAAAGAACTATTCATTTAAAAAAAAGAAAAAAAGCATTCGAGCATATTACTTCCTTGCATGTTGAAAAAAACATAAAAGTACAAATACTTATCTTATTCCATGGTCTATGTAAAAATGATACATAAAAGTGAAAAAAAAAAAAAAAAAAGGATAGAGAGATAGCATAAAAGCATATTACTTGCATTCATGTTGAAAAAGACATAAAAGTACAGATACTTACCTTGTTCCATGGTCTATGCGAAAATGATACAAAAAAGTGAAAAAAAATAAATAAATAAATAAAAGAGGATAGAGAAATTGCATAAAAGCATATTACTAACTTGCATGTTAAAAAAGACATAAAAGTACGGATACTTACCTTGTTCCATGGTCTACGTGAAAATGACACATAAAAGTGAGAAAAAAAAAAAAAAAACACAAACAAACAAACAGGATAGAGAGATTGCATAAAAGCATATTACTTCCTTGCATGTTGAAAAAGACATAAAAGTACAAATACTTACCTTGCTCCATGATTTATGCGAAAATGATACATAAAAGTGAAAAAAAAAAAAAAAAAAAAAAAAAAAAAAAAAAAAACAAAGAGAGAGATTGCATAAAATCATATCACTTCCTTGCATGTTGAATAATACATAAAAGTACAGATACTTACCTTGCTCCATGGTCTATGTGAAAATGATACATAAAAGTAAAAAAAAAAAAAAAAAAACCCAAAGAGAGAGATTGCATAAAATCATATCACTTCCTTGCATGTTGAAAAATACATAAAAGTACAGATACTTACCTTGCTCCATGGTCTATGTGAAAATGATACGTAAAAGTGAAAAAATAAATAAATAAAATTGTATAGAGAGATTGCATATATAAAGGCCTATTACTTCCTTGCATGTTCAAAAAGACATAAAAGTATGGATACTTACCTTGCTCCATAGTCTATGCGAAAATGATACATAAAAGTGAAAAAAAAGAAAAAAGAAAAAAAAAAAGGATAGAGAGATTGCATAAAAGCATATTACTTCCTTGCATGTTGAAAAAGACGTAAGAGTATGGATACTTATCTTGCTCCATGGTCTATGCGAAAATGATACATAAAAGTGAATAAATAAATAATTGGATAGAGAGATTGCATAAAAGCATATTACTTCCTTGCATGTGAGAAAGACATAAGAGTATGGATCACTTACCTAAGCTTGCTCAACGGTCTATACGAAAATGGTGCATTTTTTGGATAGAGAGATTACATAAAAGCATATTACTTTTTTTGCATGTTGAAAAAGATAGAAGTATGGATCGGTTGCTTTGCTCAATGGTCTATATGAAAATTGTATATGAAAGTTTTTTTTTTTCCTTCTAGGATAGAAAAATAGCATAATAGCATATTACTTTTGCACGTTGAAAAACATAAAACAATGGATCGGTTGCCTTGTTAAGTGGTCTCTTCGACAATCATATATAGTATATTAAAAGTTAAATCCTAAAAACTGCGATTATGTTAAATGGATACCCTATCAACATATATATATATATATATATATATATATATATATATATATATATATATATATATATATATATATGTATATATAACATGTATACTGCTTTAAATAATAGCTTTGATATTAACATTATTAACAATTTAATAATACTCAATTAGATATAATTTCTTTGTAATTATTTCCTTCTACTATAATTTTTAAGTTGATATATTGGAAATTGTAATTTTATTACAATTAAAAAAATTTCTTCTAATATGAATCCTTTTGCTATAATCTTTTTATTAACAGTTTATTAATACAGATAGAGCTACATATCTTTCCATGAATTAGAGTATCATCAAGAATCTCAAGCCTCCATGTCCAACTAAGAGATATAGGTTCGTTCTCAGCTTTGTTTGATTTCTTTGCCATCATAGCTAGAAGTTTATATGAGTGTTTACGTAATATAATTATAGACAAATACGTTAGTTAATCAAAAAATTCTTTTACTATTTTATAAATAATTTATTTCAAATGAAAAGTATAATATCGTACATAGATTGCCTTTGTAGTTAGGAATTGGAAATTTTGACTTGAAGTATTTTAACTTGAAGTTAGATTTTAGTTTGAATCTCACGTGTGTACATTTGTGTGTGTAAAAGTTATTTCCCTTGCAACTATATGCTTCACTTTTACAATCTAGAAGAATACTAATGGACCAAGCAGGAAAAAATATATTCATTCCTTTAAAAACTGATTGTAACACAAAAATCTTATTTGTTCTTATCTCCTATAATATCCTAAGTTTGATTAGAAAACCTAACTGATTACAACTCCAAATTCTTCAATTAATAGAATTCTTTTTACCGTTAACTTTATGTTAACAGTTTATTAATACACGATTATGTATACTTTCTTTTGTTTTTATCAACTTTCTATTAGCAGTTTTTCTATTTAAAAATTCTTTTAATACACTTAAATTATTTTTTTTCTTACATAACAAACTTTGACAAACTTTGATAAGGAGTTTAACCTTTAACGTTTATCAACCTCAAATCACACGTAATTATCTAACTCATAAATTACATGGACAACGGGTTTGTGATATGATACAAGTCACTTAGTCATTAACTTAACATATGAATTAATTTTAAGGTGTTTAATGCAATTTTAGATTCATGATAACTATATTTACTAGGTTTTTTCTTATGCCGTCTATCAATATTTAGTACCTACCTTCTCGTTTCTTCTATAATTCCTCAATTAATAAAAAATATTAACTTGATCACAATTCAAAATTCTACATTTAATAGAATTCCTCCAGGTTTAATATTTATGCTTCATTTTTCTTCATGGGGTGAAATCAACCTGAGTTCCTCTGCTCTTCTAATGTCATTCTAATTGACATGTGAGTCTCAATCTGCTTAACTCTGGCTCCATTTAAATAATAATAATAATAATAAAATTGTTTCTAATAATGTACATGTTTAAATTTAGGGCTTCTTCATACAAGCAGTTGTGGAAGTCTTAATTATGAGATATCCGGTATATAAATTATGTAATAATCATTCATTTAGTTATTATTTCTCAATAAAATTATATATTCTATAAGTTTTTTACTAAAACCTTACAACACACTAACCTTAAACTAGTCGTATATAAAATTGAAACTTTTTATTTTTATATATTTTATTCAAAGATAGAAAGTTATTTATATTATTAACATTACACATTGATCATATCCTCAGCCACTAGCTGATTAAGGGTGGAGAAATTTCTTCTATCCAAACACATTGTGATGTACAAGATAAAGCAACCATTGCTTTGTTGTATGCAAGTTTGATGCGTTTAGCAGCTGAACATTCAAAATTAAAATCTATACAAGACCGGGCTAGCTAGCCACTTTGCTTCCATCTAACAAATGTCCATTACTCACAAAGCACACCAATGAAGAATTGAATGCTGAGACTTAAACTCTATTGGACCCAGCAAAAAAAAACACTTTCAAGACCCAACTCAATGGCAAAACGCACAGCATGAACTGCAGCCAATGCTTGTGTCTCCTTCCCATTACAGTATGGGATGTTAAGCTTGATGGACTAGAATTGTTCCTAGAAGTGGGAGGCACAATCAACCCACAAACCAACACAGTTCAGATTGTATGGTGTTGAGAATTTATACTTATAGGATTAGCTAATTAAGCTCAATATTCAATCATTCAAGTTCAAACCGATCGGTCTGTCCAGTACAGTCCGGTCCGAATTTTAGTACATTGCACTACAACTTGGACTCCATTCCTGTTTTTACATATATTACCAAATGTTCACTCAGGAAAAAGGTTGTTTCTCTCTCTCTCTCTCTCTCTCACACACACACACAAAAAAAATTTTGGAGTATTTTTTTTTTTCCCTGCATCTTTGCTTAAGTTGATAAATTTTTATGTTTGTTATAACTCTACGTTGGGTTGGTATGATTTAATTTTGTGTTTTAAGTTTTTTTTTTTTGTTCTCTTTGATTGTTAAATATTATACTATTTCATTATAAAAAAATTAAAAAAATAATATATAAGAATATAATATATATTATTCTATTACATAACATGATTTGGGTAATTTGAAGTTTATTGTTTTATATATATATATATATATGTAAGGACCAGTTTTGACTTGAACCCAGAACAGGAATGGACCCAGGCCCAAAAAGCCTAAACAATAAATTTGTAGAAAGTAGGAGAAAAATCTAGTCTGAATCTAGGATAAAGATATTGATATACAGTGTTAAATGGAAAGAGTCACACATGCATACATACAAAAAGTATCCTCGGACATGACCTGTCAGTATGATCAATAACGAAGAACTCTTCCTTTTTACTATTGTATTTCTTCAATTTTTTCTCTCTTTTTTTTTCTCTTGTATTTCTTTTTTTGTCCCTTTTTCTTCAAATCTTCTTTCGTGTTATATACTACTGTTTTTGCACCATTTCCTCCATCTACGTGTGAGTCAGGTGTTGAGAGTCTTTTCCCTTTGTTCTCCCTCGCCTCTCCTTGAACCTTCTACTCTTAGCTGTAAAGCTGCTTGTTTACTGTTCAGGCATCACCTCCACATTAATGCAGCCAGAGAGTTAGCTAAGCAGCATTTAATGCGGGGGTGACAATACTTCCTGATATTTGTTTTTCCTCATCTTTATCCTTTATCTGATATTTTTCTATCCCCTTTGTTGTAAAGTCCTTCTGAAACGTTACCTTAAGGGACTAAGAAGTCTACTGGCCACCTCGGACAGAGGTTCCGAGGTGGTCATTATCCTCGGACACGGTTAAATTCTACATAGGTATTCTTTTCCTCTTTTTAGGGTATAGTTTTCATCTCTTCCTTTGTTGGTCATCCTCGGATACTCTCTTATTCTCGGACTGGGTATTGGGCTATAGGCCTAGCCCTTTCCAATGCAAATTGTACCTATGAGATCAATTAGCCCCCACAATATATATATTTACTTTTTTAATCTTATTTTATTCAATATTTAAACTCAGCCATATCCTCCATATAATTAAATTATTTATATTTTCTTTTTTTAATTAAACATATAATATTTTATTTAAATTTAAATAAATTAAATTGTACTCAATTTTTTTAACATTTACACTTTCTTTAACCTTAAGCGTAGCGTTTAATGTTACTGCGCTCACGTTGAGCCACATGAACATCTACGTCATTATCCTTTTTCTTTCCAATTTTCCTATAATTATTTTTTAACATTTTTTTTTAATAATTGCACTTTCTCCAACCTTTCTCATGCTTTTACATTTTCATCTCCCCACTACCCTCAACCTTAAATCTTAATGTCACTATTCATCTTTCCATTCATTTTCCTTTATTTTGTCTCTTCATATTCACACCATCTTCAATAAATTTGTTACTCTCTTCCATTCTTTGCATAGTTTTACATCACAAAAAGGTTGTTTCTCCCTCCCTCTCTCTCTCTCTCTCTCACACAATGATTTTTGGAGTATTTTTCTTTTCTTGCATCTCTGCTTAAGTTGATAAATTTGTATTTGTTACAACTCTACGTTAGATTGGTATGATTTAGTTTTGCATTTTAAGTTTTTTTTGTTCTCTTTGATTGTTAAATATTATACTATTGCATTATAAAAAAATTAAAAAAGATAATATAAAAGAATATAATATATATTATTCTATTACATAACATGATTTAGGTAATTTTGTGTTTATTGTTATATATATTATATTTTTACTTTTTTAATCTTTTCATCTTATTTTATTCAATATTTAAACTCAGTCACATCCTCCATATAACTAAATTATTTATATTTTCCTTTTTTTTAATTAAACATATAATATTGTATTTAAATTTAAATAAATTAAATTGTACTTACTTTTTTTAACATTTACACTTTCTCCAACCTTTCTCTTTTCCTTTACACTTTCATCTCCCCATTACCCTCTCTCTTAATATCATTCTTCTTCTTTCCCTTTATTTTGTTTCTTCTTATTGTTATCCTTTTAGTATAAATTTGGCATTCTCTTTTCCATTATATGCATAATTTTTCTTCACAAAAAAAAATTATTTCTCTCTCTTTCTCTCTCAATTTTTGGTGATATATATATATATATATATATATATATATATATATTTATATTTATTTATTTATTTATTTATATTTTGCATCTCTTCTTTAGGTTGAGAAATTTTTGTGTTTTTTTAGAACTCTTCTTTAGGTTGATGCGATTTAATTGTGTTTTAAGTTTTTTTTTTTTTTTTTTTTTTCACTTTGGTTGTTAAATTTTATCATATTGCATTGTAAAGAATTAAAGATAGTATATAAGAATGTAATATTATAATATTACATAATATGATTTAAATAATTTGGTATTTATTTAGAGAAAATTAATTTGGTGTTTATTGTTATATCTTTTATTTTTACTTTTTTTCTTCTCATATTATTTTATTCCACATTATTATTATTATTGTTGTTGTTGAATTAATATATTAGATTGTATATTTTTTTAAAGTCAATATATTAACTTGAAAGAAAATGAAAAACCAACTATTAACCAATAATAACTAAAACAATAATATTATCATGCACAACGCATGAGTCTACGACTAGTCCATTATCAAACTCTTTGCCATAAATCCACAAATTGCCTCTTTCTTTTCTTACGTGAGATTATGATTATTCACCACTTGTGCCCTTGTTTAAGTAATGCATTTTTGGAGTGAATAATTCACTCATTAACAGTTTTGAGCAAGTGACCAGATTATGTTATTTTCCACAAAGAAAAACATGACCTAACTTGGATTTGTCTCAAGGATATGTAGGTCTCACTTTTATGTTTTCAAAAAGATAGACAACCGACCATTTTTCATAACTACTAATATCCTAACAAAGACATCTATGATTCAAATCTCTCCCTTCCCCATCTATCAAATTATCAAAAAAATAACACTTTGGCAAAACCATTTACTCACAACTATTGTTGTTGTAAAATCTATTTTATCATTAACTCTAAAGTTAATTAATAATTTATTTGTTAATTCATTAATTCTTTGTTTAGAACTTTGGGATCTAATCAGATTTTTCACATTAAAATAACATATGTTAAGATAGGTTAAAACTTATTACACACGTGTATTTACACACTTGTTTTATAACTAAAAATGTGGGTTCAACTCACAATTTTTTTTTTTTTTTTTAGAGAGTTTCAACCTATGATATTCGCTCCTGATGATAGCTCTTTATCATCAGACTAAGACACAAATTGGTTTTTAGCGCAAATATAGATTGAACTCTAGATCTTTTATTCAACTATCAAAGACTTTACAAGTTGAAATAGTGATAACCATGTTTTCATTAAGAAACACCTAGAAACGCTTCCCAATCTACATTTATGCCATCAACCAATATGTTTATGCAGTAGAAGCTCACCACAGCCTATCTTCCTATGATGGATCTAGCAGCTCATCATCAGTAACTACATTTATTGACTCCACCAATTGAGACGTATACTGAACAAATTTCTTCATCACTCTTAGAATCAAGCTTTGCTAAGTTTTCCTTACCTCTTAGGATACAAGTACAACACTTACCTCGAAAGACACATAAAAGCCTAATCGTGAATTTTTTTTTTTTTTTCCACAACTCATAAGATATCTTGTCAATTTTACACAAATTTTATTAGTATAACAAATTGTATTCATAGTGTTTCCCCAAAAGTGAACAGGTAAATCCTTATTGTGTATAATGACAACCAATCTTGGATTACCCAATTCTTCCTTTCTAGAACACCATTCAGATTATAGGGTAATCGGCGTATAAAACTTTTTTATGGATCCTAGACTCGTTGCAGAATAGTTCAAAACTAGAATTTTTAAATTTTCTTCCATGATCACTTCTAAAACTAAAAATTGCTTTGTATTGATCATTTTGGAGCTTTTTGCACAAAGGCTTAGCTTGTTGAAAACCATTGATTTTTCTTTCTCAGCATGACCACCTAAGTGTACCTAGTGAAATCATATACAACAACCACGGTGTACTTCCTCCCTGCCAAACTTTCTATCCTAAATCCAATTGTATATTCTCCTTTTTATCATAAACAGAATATTCCTTTTAGCAGAATTGTACAATGAGCTCTTCATAATATATTTGATTGATGCTCATTAAGTTTTACTAAAGGCCATCAATGCATAGCACATCATTTAGGACCAGTAGAACAGGAACATCAACAGCTACTTCGCCAAGGACATGTGATTTACCACCCTCACCAAAGGAAGCAGTGTCTCCTCTACCATCATTTGGTAGTGTCTTTCAACAAGGATTTATCACCATTCATGTGTCTAGAGACTCCACTATCAAGGCATCATACATAAACTTCAAAAGACCATCTGTGGAGCATGTACCACATGACATAAGTGATCTTCCTTTGATTTTAATTTGTTGGGTCAAGGCTTTAACTTGGTTTGTCAAAACCCTTTTTCATTCAATTTAGGATAAACTGCATTACACACAGCGTTTGGAAGGACATTCTTCCTTTAGTCCCTGAGGGGGAGTGTGAGATGGATGGGATGAGAATCCCTCACCAATGTATCATAGCTAGTCTTCCCAGAACAAAATAACTGATTCAAATTTTCACTCAAGAACTACTGTAGCAGAGATTTAGAGTTTTCAATTTTCTCACCACCTTTCTTAGTTTTCTTTAAAAGATGCATTTTCTTGTCATTTCCAGTCAACCTCTTTGCTTCATCCGATTCAACCAATTAGACCTTCTCATGGTCTATCTCATTCAAACTCTTTAAGGGAAAGCTTTGAGATTTTATTCTATCTATTACATTCCTCAAAAAGATTAATATAGGCTACCTTAAGTCCTTCCTCATCATCAACCTCCTCCTCACTAGATTATTCACAACTCTTACTGGAGGCAGTAAAAGGCTAAGTAGCTATTTGCTCTCTTTATCTTTTTTCTTAGGTTTGTAAATCTTTCTGAACTACTTGACAAATACGTCTAGATCCTCATCATTCAACCAGTATTCATCTGAGGTACCATTTTCTTCTTCCTTGACTGTTTTTAAGGTAATCGACTTGTTTTTCTTAGGCTGAGGGAAGGAGAATTCATAGGTTTAAAGTGAGCTCACTAAGTTTTCTATCTTAACAGTGTCAAGATCCTTGCTTCCACAATGACAGCCACTTTGGGATGGAACCTCTTAGCAGGGAGAGATCTAACGACTTTCCTAGCTATATTGGACTCAGGGATTCATTCTCCTAGGTTAAAGCTTGAATTAACAGTCACTTAGTTTGGTGTAGAACTCACAAAAGCTTCATCCTAATCTCTTATAACCTAGATGTTAACATTTGTAATTTTGTGTTCTTCGCAGTTTTAATTCCCTCATTAGTTGTTTCCAAGAGATCCCAAACCACTTTACTTTTCTCACACATAAATATATTTTCAAACCCTTCTTGTGAGACAAACATGAAAATGGCATTCAATCTTTTACTACTCCAATTGCTTTCACGTCAATCATCCTTAGACCACTCACCTACACTAGTTTAAGGTTCGGTCCAACCCTCTTCAACAAACAATCATACCTTTTCATCTATAGATTTCGGGAACATTCTTGTGTGAACCTTACAATAAGCATAAGTACTGCCATCAAAGTCTAGACATTAATGGGCCATGCTTTATCCATGACAACCACGGCTCAAGCATCAGTGGATCACACTCAGGATAGTAAAACACAACTAATTAAGTGAACATGAACTCATAAAAAATCTTATTTAGACCCAATTATAACTTAACCGATAAATATTCAATCAACTAGATATTTTTATTTTACGCATAAGTAAACAATCTATCTAGGGCCAAATCTATCACAGCAATAAAGATAAAAACATGAAGATTTAGTAACAAAGTTTAAAACCAAAGAAGAACTTCAGTGAAAAAAAAACAAAAAATACACCACTCCGGGATACTGAACCCCATAAGGCAATTAATTATAATGAATGATTTTACAGACTCTCACAAAACCTTTATAACTAGACCCTGCTAACACAGTAGTATTGAGTTCACCACTGGAACTCCAAAAACCTCTACACTTCTTCTACATGAATTCCAAGATATCAATGCAAGCACTAATGTTAAGCAATTAACTTTTTAGTTTAAATAAAATTTCGAACTTGAAGTTAATCAAAGGTATGCCATGAGAATGCAAAGCCCAGCACAAGATCAAGATCAAACCAGGGGAGGTTAGAACTTAGAAGCAAGGAGGCTCTGCAGAGTTTTCTAGAGTGACTTGCCTACCTACTGAGTAAGATGTGCCTTGCTATATTCAAGAAATTGTACGCATCTTGCTCATCAAGTCATGTTTTATAAAAACAATATCTGACCATCTCGCTTGAGCGAGACTTGAGCAAGATGCAAGCAAAACTTTCGGGTTGATCAATGGATTTGCTCAAGCAAGAATGAAGTTCCCATGTGCAACCTTACTGTTTCACTTGAGCAGAAATTGGTTCCACTCCAGCGAGCTTCCCTAAATTACACATCATCTAGAAATTTCAAGATTTGGCTCTCTCTTCACAAATGAACAAGGATACAAATCATATTGTAGATTACATTGCCAACAGATATTGCCAATCAAAATCTTACCACAATAGTATTTGTAACCCAGAGAACTTTGCAGTAATTGTACTTCAAGCTCAATGCGTAGCTTCTTTGTCCAAATTTGTAACCAATGCCTCTCATGTATATGAAAGGATTGCTAATTTTTCACTCTTATGGAAATAGTTGTACAGAATTTAATTCCCTTTTTCCAATACTATCTCATATTTCTGCATAATCCAGGTATACATTTCTTTAATCTCCAATTAATAGCATTATCTAGTCTTTTCTAAATATCACATTCCGCATTATAACTTTACATTCTCAAATTCTTGAAATTGTAAAACAGTCATGTTTACTTTTAATGTCCTGTGAACTTATTGGGGTCAGCTATATTCATTTGCATCTAACTTACCGAGTGACCAAAATCCCCTTAGGAGTTAGGACTCCTTGCTCCAAAATCTTCAGTTGGTAACCTTTATATATTACTCTACTTTGTAAGTATTTTGCTTATCTCTCTTTCACAATTCAGTAAACTTGATTTTAAAGGCCTGTAAAAAATGACTTCCATAAAGTTGCAAGCATTTTTTCTTTACAAAGATTCAATCTTCAAAGAGAGATCAAGGCAGCAAAGACTAATGATCGCCTCTCATAAAGGTTAACTAATCAGTTCTTCAAGTTTCTTCCTTTACACTGAACGGTGGGACTCAAGGAAAAGGAATTATATATGACAGTCACCAAGGAAGCCGCCTAGCAACAGTTATCACGTCCAGGCCTAAATGTCCAAGTCATTCTTTAACTAGTGAAAAAGTGGCTATTTTCTACCGGTGTCTTCATCTTAACACCAAATAGCCAAATATTTTGTATATAAGGCTGTCTCACCCAAACTGTAGGAAGCCAATTCTGTTCAAGGTTCTGTCTCACCCACACAGGAAGAAGCCATGTGTTGGAACAAGAGAGCACTTGAATTAGAGTAAATCCGGGAACTAGTAAGCTTACCTGTAGAATATCCCTGGTTGATAGTGTGGGACAGCAGAAACTTATATATGGAAATTCTCTAAGCCTCACAAGACACTTTTACTATATTAAAATCCATTTTTATTGTAATTAACTTTAGTCACCATTCAGCCATTTTAAGAGATTGAACAATAAACAAGCATTTGCAGAAAGCAGTAGTGCAGAAGCAACACATAAGATCAAAGCCAAGATGACTTTGTGAATTACTCTGGCCAAAATTTGCTTTATAAAATTTGAGTCTTGTACATGCATAGAGTAGAAGGCCTTCAATTCAACGTATCATATTATATTCTATGATAAGGTAAAACTTAATGCAAAATATAAATAAAATATCAAAACGGCCTATGGACTGATGTGCAACAAAACAAATATTCTCTCAGTTATTACTCTAAATTTAGTTAAATACAATCTCAGTACCTTGTCTTAACAAATAAAGTTTTCCTAACACAACAATGCCTTAACTCCAACTTCTTAAGTTCAGTGCTAAACCATATGAAAGCCCCCCCCCCCCCCACAAACAAAAAAAAAAAAAAAACATTGATGTATAAGGATCAAGTATACACAGTTTCTGCATAATTACCTTAAGGCCAAAGAATGAATAATCAACATTCTTATCCCAATTTTAACAATTACCATCAGAAGAATACAGTGTAGAATGCACTAAACAAATGATTTTGTGATCCCTAGAGCAGATATTACTTTTCCTTGTCAATGGATACATTATCAGATTTAGGCCGTGATGCTGAATGAGAAGAAACATACTGCAGAATCTCAAAAAGCCTTGTTTGGCCAAAACTCACAGCCTTTTGCCAATACAGAATTGCAATATCCCCAGCCTTAACTCTCAACTCCAATAAGGTGTGATCAATTTCACCTTCATGTTTAGCCACATAAGGCCGGAAGAAAGAATTATAAACATATGATGTTCCCTGGAAACAATTAAAAATTATTATGTCAAAGAAACTGTTAGGAATGTATAAGTTAATTAAACAAAATAGTTCTGCAAGTTCAAGATGTCAAATGCGTGCCTTTGTTTTAGGATGCCAAAGATATATAAAGATTGCCAACTTTGCTTCACTGTACAGAGGTAGCCTTGTCCAAAAAAAAAAAAAAAAAAGAAAGTCAAGAATCCAAAAATAAATGCAAAAGAGAACAAGACTATATGAAAAATCAACTTATTTGTGTTGTGTTAAAAAATTGCATACCATGAAATGAAAGTATCCCCAATTCTCTCAAAGGCTGTAAGCATAGCAACTATAGTCCTACAAAATTAGAAGATGACACATTTTAGCACTAAAATAAGTTGTACCCTAAGATACTATCATACTAGCACAACATGAAAATACATACCAGTATTGGCACCAAAAAAGAAGTTGCTCCATCTCTGGCTTATTCTTCTCCAAAGTTTTAAAACACTCATAAGCCGGATAGGTATAGCCAAAAACAAGCCTGCAAATACAAGTTAACGTTGTTAACTTTCCTGTATAACAAACAAGCAAAACTGATGAAAATGGGGAATTCCCATATCACTTTTTGTTACATACAGAAGTGCTCTTGAAAGAAATGACCCCATCATTTTGAGTCCCGATAACAATTGGTGCATTTATTTCTCAACTTTATGACATCAATTCTATCTGAAATGAGAAAAAAAAAAACAAATCCCTGATAAGTTAGAGGAAGTCACAACAGATGTTTCCTAATCATGGGCCAATATCAAAGGTTGATAACTCAGTCGACTACCAAATATACAAGCAAAATTCAACATTTAAACAATAGATGAAGTTATTAAGATAAGACCCACTTGTCAATTTTTTTTTTTTCTTTTTTTGTGTCTTTCACTGCAAATTTTATAATTGCTAAGTTGATCAACTGTGAGTGATGGACACGATTAAGTACTAACATTCAGGGACCCGTCATTTTTTCTCCATCCCTCATAATTGACTAACAGAATAAATGTGAAATCGGTTGTAAAAAAAGGTTAACATTAATGTATGCCTAAAGTCTAGAGAAGTGTTAGTAAAACTTGAAATAAAGGCATTAACATATAGAGAGGACATAGGAAAAGAGCATACAGGTTTAGAGAGAGTCTGAGAATGTGAAAAAGTTGTATTCAATTACGAAGTGGAAAAACTGAATTGACATTTGATCAAGCAGAATGTGGCACGAAACGAAACGCCGCGAATAGAGAGTGCCTTTGGTTTTGAATTTCCTTTTGACAGTTTTTGTAGTTAACCGCAAGACGCCCTCTCGGTTGCCGTGGTTTAGTGCCACATCGATCATATTATTCAATCACTCTGAAACCGCTGTTCATAAGGCCGACTTCTATAAGATCATCACCATGCCTTTGGCTAGTAGTTTTTTTTTTTAAATCCTTTTTTGACCGGCAAGCCTTTGGCTAGCTTATTTGTTTAAAAGCGACACAAAAAATAGGTTTTAACCAAAAAAAAGAAAAAGGGAGACAAAATATGATTTTAAGTAAATAAATTTTTTTTTAGAGAGAGATTTTAAGCAAATAAATTGATTTTTTTAAGTTGATTTTTTTTTTTTGAGCTGAAAGTTGATTTTAAGTAAATAAGATAGTATCTATACTTACTTACTACTATTCAAGGGGTTACACTTGTTTGAACCAGATTTTTTTTTTTTTATTTGTTTTAAAATACCCTTACAGTCTATGTTTAAGTTCGGGCAAAATTTAAGAATAACAAAGTAAACATATATCTTTAACTCTCATCTAAAACATTTCCTACAAAATATAATCACTCTCCCACTAACTCACTTCTTCAAAACAACTATACGTTTGTTATTTTTTCTTTTTTTCCTTTTAAAAAAAGTTATCTTCAAATCAATTTTTTTCTTTTTTAAACATCCTCAAGTTTATCCCAAAAAAAAAAAAACTAAATAGATATATATATTAGAATTTATTTAAACTATTTTCTTAACTTGTTTTTAAAAATTAAAAACACAAAACCTAATGAAAAAAAAATCCAGTTTCTATAAAAAAAAAAAAGTTATCTACCCTGTTATTAAGGTTTATCCTTTAATTTTTTTTTTCGTTATCTATTTCATTTTTTTTTTAAACCCATGTCTAATTTCCCCTAAGTTGGTTTTTTTTTTTTTTTCACTCTTTTTTATCGTTCTTTTTCTTTTTTTTTCTTTTTTCTTTTTTTTTTCTTTTGAATTCACGTTTCCCTTACTCATACTCCCTTCACATTTTTTTTTTCTTCAAATCAATTCTTCTTTATTTATTATTTTTTATAACAAATATTATTATTTTTTAATTATAAAAGTTCTCCTTTATTTTTCATACAATAAAATTATCACTATAACTTTTCATCCATATCCCTTAAATTTAGACACTACCACTTTTCTGTTGGAGAAATTATAAGATTCACATGGTGGACAAGTGATGTGGTCCATCATTCCACTAAAAAACTTCCACATGTTTAAAATTGTTAGTTAGAAAAAAATTTTAAACAGAAAATAATTATTGACTCAGCAATTTTAAACAAGTGGAAGTTTTTTAGTAGAATGGTGGAAAAATGACATGGTCCACCAAAAGACTCTATAATTTCTTCTTCTGTTGGTTTTCAAATTGCTAATCATATCACCACAATTTGGTTGGATCATTTTTCTAAATGAAAACTCCCACGTAAAACACTATCTACAAAATAGGATCACACTCCTGGTACACTCACGTTGATTTTCAAACTCAAATTGCTTCTTCTTCAGTTCTCCAATTCTCTCAATTCTATTAATTTTCTTTTCGCCATTATAATCATTTTTTTCTATTTGCTCTACTCAAATTTGCTCTTGCTCAACGGTATGTGTATGTCAATATACTTTGGTCTTTTCTATTTTGATTTTCTAATTCATGAAAAACTTCTTATTTTCTAGAAACAAATCAAATATTTGTGTAAAATAGCCTTTATATTTCAACCTCACCATTAATTTCTTTTACATATTTCTTCAAGGAACGTGCACTAGGGTGCCTATCTTTAAGATTTTGGTA
Organism: Quercus wislizeni; assembly: GCA_023055345.1. Classification (NCBI taxonomy): domain Eukaryota; kingdom Viridiplantae; phylum Streptophyta; class Magnoliopsida; order Fagales; family Fagaceae; genus Quercus; species Quercus wislizeni. The sequence continues at coordinate 5,345,095 of JALGQJ010000002.1, read as the reverse complement.
TTTAAACTTCAAGGAACATGCACTGAGGTGTTTATTTTTAAGATTTTGGTATAACTTCAAGGAACTTGCACTAGGGTGTTGATCTTCAAGATTTTCGTGTGTTCTATCCTCCATCTCCAACGAACTATTTGGACTTTGGACTTGAAGCGTAGTCAACAACAAAAATGTAAGTAACTTTTATGACCTCTATTTAGAACGTCTCATGCATATTGAATTCTATTGGAAAAATAGCATAGAGTGAATAAGAAATTGATGTTTTCTATGTTCACTTGAGGACGTTATTATAAGTGATGAAAATCCTTGAGTCCCACATTGGAAATGATAAAGAATATGAGTTTGGGTTGGATATTGGGTTGGGCTTTAGGCATGTGTGGACTAGGCCCACTTATCCAATTAATAATATTTTATTATTTTATTTTGAGTCAGTAAGTCTGTATACAGTAGATATCTCTGAAACAGTGTTTCAGTTTTAAGTTACATATAGTTTCATTGTCCCTTATTCATGAAAAAGAACTTTTCAGAGAAAACTCTTCCAGTGAGATTTCTGTTCATTCATTTTGTGTCAAAGAGAGAGAAAGAGGCATTGAGTAGTTTGCAGAGCATGACCTTGTGTGCTTCTTTTTCTTACTGAAGATCATTTTATCCTGGGAGGTAGACGTCCACGAGTCTCAAAGCACCATAGTAAAAGTGTGAGGAGCAAAATCTGCTTTAAGGAGATTGTGTCAAACACAAGACTTGATCTCAATTGTTCATCCTTTCACGCATTTGGTCTGTGAGTCTTTAATTATTTGCAGATTTCTATTTATATATATTCAGTATTTATTAATTGTATTTTCTTTTCACATCTATATGTGTTATTGCTTATTGTTAGATCTGTGTATTGTTCCTTTTGCTTTATCACATAAGTAATTTGTTGAAATATATCCAACAAATTCTCTCTATTACATTTGCTTTTATGAGTTGTCATTTAGTATTTGCTTTCCTATATTTGGTTTCCTTACTTTATTATCATTATCATTTCCATATCATTATCTTATCTTTAAAAAAAAATTAAAAAAAAAAAAAACACTTTTACGTAACGTTTTCTTATATTTCTATTGTTTTGTTCAAATATAACTTCTTATATTCACCTTTTGAAGTCATATAACTCATATTAGCATGAAAACGTTTTGAACGTTTTCTTATATTTCTATTATTTTGTTCAAATATAACTTCTTATATTCACCTTTTGAAGTCATATAACTCATATTAGCATGAAAACGTTTTGAACTTATATTAGAACTCATATTGAAAACGTGAATATAAAATATGAGTTCTATTTGATTTCTATTTGGACTAAAATTTTTAAATATGAGTTCATATTTTTAAACGTGAATTTCCTTATATTTCTAAAAGTGAATTTTCTATTTGAACTCATATTTCTAAACGTGAATATTTCAAAGAAAAAATATGAGTTCTATTTGAACTCAAATTACTTTTTGATTTTTTTTTTCAACAAAATATTTAGTTGAACACTAACTTAGAGTTTAGGGGGAAAAAAAAAACCTTATTCTTTTATGTAATTTAGAGTTTGAAAGAAAAAAAAAATTCTTTTAACTCCCACGAAAATATTGCGTACAAAATAGGACCACACCTTTCTTTTATTTGGTCAATTTGATAATTGTTTAATATTTTCTCTAATTAATGACTTTTTTAAAGAGTGGGAATGATATATATTTTTGTCTTTTTTTTTTTTTTTGGTTATTGGGTTTGATTAATTATTTTAGTGTATGTGTTTTAAGTGGTGCTTTGTCTTCCTCTTATTATTTTTGTTAGTTTTTTTTCTTACATTTAAGCCTCACTCTTTTTTTTGTATTTTTTTAGGATGATATATCAACAATTTTGTTAGATTGCATGGCAGACACATTGCATTCATGGATTTCGGTTTTAATGGATACAGACTTAAATTTCTTGTACATATCCGTGTATTTGATTAGATTCTTAAGTGATTCCATGGTATTTTCACAAAGAAGATAGTCTGCTCATCCTGCATCATCGATGAAGAAGAGACAACTGAGGAGCCAATTCCAAGGTTACCAAAGGAGCCTAGTTTGATGAAAAGGCCCAAAAATGTGGTCCATGTATTGCCCAGTTGAAATCGTTTGGGAATTGGGAGTTTATTACATAAATTTAAGAATGATACATCAAAATTGTTTGTCGATTGGAATCTTTGGATTCCTCTCTCAGTTGAAATCTTTAGTCTATTTGTCCAAATATGCTTCCAATTGTTTCTATTCCATCATTTAGTTAATTAATATAAACATATCAAAAGTGTGCATTATGACATTTCTTGAGACTAAAAATGGCAGAAATTGTCACCTTTGATATATATCTATGTTTGAAATGGGTGCATTCAGAGTTTCAGACAGTTATACTTAGCAAGCTTCCACCAATTTTTAGGTGTTTGACAGTAGAGATGGTTGAGTTCAACCAAAGCAATCTTGGTTAAGAGAAAACGTTTGGATCACGACTATTGAAATAAATTTGGAGATAACTCTTGAAAGAAACGAAGTAGACACTTTTGGAAATTCAAAATTTGGAATGGATTGGATACAAAAAGATGTACAGAATAGTAAGTAGCAGCTTGTCCAATAATTTCCAAATTCAAACATGATGTGTAAGAGGAAGGGGGTGTTGTATCTGTGCATACCAGGTCCATTTTTATTGTTTTAGGCTAATGATATAATTCTTAATGCTTTCAGGCAGCAAAAATTCACTTGACAGAACTGAAATTGGAAATTGACATGCTAGCACCATATCTGTGGTGACCTAACATGTAATGCTTGGCATGGCTTGTCCAAACATATGACTAGAACCCAATCCCCTGTTTTGACTGTAGGGAACTTTACTTTCTTTTTTCTCTCACCTTTTATTTTTAATATCGATGTGTTGTTGATTGCATACTCAACTCTGATTTATGTCATTGACTCATCTCCCCAGCAAGTTTCATTTTATCTAATTGAGGTTGCCACATTAGTTATGTGCAAATTGACAGAGTTTTGTTGTTAATATATATATTTTTTATTTTTTATTATTGCTTGCTTCGTCCAATGTAAACAGAGTTGGCGTCACCAGATGCTAAGGCAAGGTGAGGAGTGCTCCTCTGATGCCTTTTGAGCTTTAAGGCTCCTCTGATGCCTTTTGCTAATTTACAAACCTTCGTCCAATGTAAACAAAAGTTTCTAATATATATCCTGTGGCAGACGAATCACCCCCAAAATAGTAATATACTGTTATTTCTATCCATCTATTCACTTTATTCCATCAATTTGTAATATAATATCTAGGTAATTTTTCATGTTGCTAGTGCTTGCTTACTGTCTAATTTGCTGCTTGTTTGTTTGAGGTTTCTGAACTAATTGTATTATCTTGTTAGTCCGAATAAGCACATATTTTTCATTTATTTTTGTTCTTTATAGTTAAGGAAATGGAAAAATGTAAGGAAAGAACAAAAATAGCCTTAATAAAAGTAGTAAATAGAGATATTAATTAAAGAAGTAACAGAAAATATTACTTCACACATAATAGAATATAGCTACGAAAAGTTATGTAATCGACCCTAATTAATAAGTTGAGAATTTATAGTCCTCCCCAATAAATTTGCATGGACTAAGCAATGTTGTTGTTGCAGTGTATAATATATATGATTTTTTGTTAACATACCTGTTAGCATCATCAACATCCTTCGTTCAGCCTCGAGTCTTCTTGTTGAAAGCCTTTCTTTCTTCCTTTCTTTCTTTTTAGGAGAAAAGGTACAAGTCTTTTGTTGGAATCGAGAGTTTTGTGGCGGGGTTAAGTATGAATCATCTGCATTGCTCTTATAGAAGGAGCTCCTTCCTGAGTTCTTTCTACTTGGTGGGGTCTACACGTACGTTGCTGTCACTCAAAGTTCTTCTCTCTTTCGTCTCTCACTTTCTCTTAAATAACTGAATACTTGCTCCTTGTTGAGAGGGCACCTTCTATGGGGTCTACACGTTGCTATTACTTTGAGTGATGTTACCTCGTATTTCTTCTCACTCTATTCGTCTAGCATAAATAATCACTGGCGGAGCGAGGGAGGGGACAGGGGGGACTATCCCCCTGACTTTTCAAATTTTCCATTTATAATATTGATAAAATGGGAAAAAAATGAAAAAGTTTATGAAAATTTAGGGGTATTTGGTAAGGTTTTTTAAACCACGATTTTTAGTATTTAAACAATATTAAATATATTTCTACACATTTTTTCACCCACACATATTTTTAAAAAATACAAATAATATTACTAGAACAACATTACCAAACGGCCCCTAACTTACCGGCCCCCTTAGGATTTTTAGATTAGAAAAAATCCATAAAATAAAATAAAATCAACTAAAACAACCCGATGAAATACAAAATTCTGGCCTATTCTTGGGCATATGCTCTTTTGAATCCAAATCCAAGGGCCAAACATCTATGACAAATTCCCAAATTTAACTCCATAAAAAGCTCCATACAGAAAACTCAAATCAACAATATAAGGAAAATGAATCTCTTCCAAATTAGAATTCCTCTAGGAGTCCAAATACGAAAAAGAAAAAAATATTTCTAATAAAAAAAATCCCTTACGCCTTTGCCATTGTCTCCATGCTACAACGTTTCGACACGTTGCCTCCACAAGTCACTATTTTGTCACCTCAACTCTGGCTGAGCCATGGTTGGACTCACGACTATGCCCAATGGTATTCCTCTCTATTGGTTTGTTTTGGCCCTTTTGAGTTTCTGTGGTTAGTTTAGGATTTTATGTTTAGTTGCTTATTGACTGCTTTATTCTCAAACTATTATACATGACATTGACACGCTGTTGATATTTGTAATATATTGATATATTTTATTATGTTTATTATAGGCGTAAATGCATTTTTAGTCCCTACATTTTGACTTTTTTCTATTTTAATCCCTACATTTTAATTTTACCACTTTTAGTCCCTAAATCAATTAACGCGTTCCATTTTAGTCCTTTCCGTCAGTCATCCGACGGAAATAGCTGAGGTGGCAGTCACAGGAATTAAAATATTATAAAAATGCCACATCATCAATGACACATCAGCATATAAATTTAAAAAATTAATTTATTAATTTTAACAAAATTAAAAAACATAAAACAAAATTTAAAACATAAAAATATATCAGATTTGAATCAAACACACAAAAAAACCTAGATTTTTTCTTCAGAAACAAACACACAAAAAAACTCAGAATCTCTACCTCACCTCCATAAAAACCCCAAGACCCTACTACCTCCTCATCTTCTTCGACGCCACCCAGCTCCACGACAAGTCGGAGCTCCAGCTGAAAATCCTCCACTCCGAATTCTTTCTCCTCGCCCAATCCTTCGTCGCCAACAACCCTAAGCCTAGCCCTAGCAACCCAAACCTCTTCAGCGTCAATGCCCTCCCTCACATCCGCCTTGTCGCTACGCACCAGTCCTCGAAGCAATCGAAGTAGATGGACCAGGGCGATTTCTCGCGACTTGCTGAGTCGATGGCCGATTTCGTCCAAGCCAAGACCAAGCTCAACTTCGGTCCGATTCACCGGCCTCCGTTCCTCTCCACCAGGCAATTGGGCTTCATCGTGGTCGCGACCTTGGTTTGGATCACCTTCACGATCAAGAAGATCGTGAAAGGCGAGACCTTGCTTCACGATCCCCAGCTCTGGCTCGCTGGCTCAGTTTTCGTTTACTTCTTCAACTTTCTCTTTGGATCTGGGTTTAGAGAAAGAGATGGTGGGTGCTGGGTTCAACTGGGTTTGTTGGGATCTGGGTTCATGGATTTTTTTTTTTTTGGGCTATCTGATCTGAAATTTTGGGTGATTGGTGATGGTTTGGTTGTTATTTGGGTGGTTGATGGTGGTTCTAGGTGGGCTGGTGGTGATTTCTGTTAGGGTTGTGGGTGGTTGGTGGTGTTTTGAGACTGGGCTTGTGGGTTGTTGATGGTGGTTTCGGAGTGGATTTGTCGGAGGTTGGTGGGGGTTTCAAAGTGGGTTTGTGGGTGGCTGTTGTGGCTGTTTTTCTTCCCAATCTAGATTTTTAGGTGATCAGTGGTGGTTTGTGCAACTGTACTTGCATTTCATGTGTCTTGAGAACTAGGAAATTTTTTTCATTTTACAAGAAACAAATATTGAAAAATGAGTTCCACTGCATTTTCAAGTACACGACCATTGTAAAATGAAGATGTTTTACTTAAAATGTTTCTCATTTTGGGTTGGCAGGGAGATTTATGTTTGCTACTGTGTTCTTTGTGTTTTTGATCCTGTGTTAATATTTAAATTTGAGTTTGTGTTTTTTGTGTTTGGTTTTGGGTTTGTGCTTTATGTTCTTGTGTTGATGTTTAAATATGTGATTGTGTTCTTGTTCAAAATGAATTTGATCTGAATTGATGTATTTTATTGTTTTTTATTTTGTTTTTTCATTTTTAATTTTGTTAAAATTAATAAATTAATTTTTTAAATTTATATGCTGATGTGTCATGGATGATGTGGCATTTTTATAATATTTTAATTCTTGTGAGTGCCACCTCAGCTATTTCCGTCGGGTGACTGACAGAAAGAACTAAAATGGAACGCGTTAATTGATTTAAAGACTACAAGTGGTAAAATTAAAATGTATGGACTAAAATGAAAAAAAATCAAAATATAGGGACTAAAAATGCATTTACGCCTTTATTATATACATAACATAATGAGTTGTTAGCCATTAGCATATTTTATAACATATAATTATTGGTGTTTTCAACACATACATTTAGAGTTCAAATCTTCATCCTTCAACTATCAAATTACAAAGAATCAATTATAAATTATTTTGGTATAACGCCAAAAAAGCATAAGTAATACTTTAGAATTAATGTTAATTTATTAAACAACTTTTTTTTTTTTTTTTTAGGTACGAAATTTTTTCCATGCTTAGCTTGGCTCCGTAGGAAAAATTCTTAGCTCCTCCACTGAGCATAATGTGTTGGATTTACTGAAACAATGTCCCAAACGCTATTGGTTTGTTCTATACTGTCATTATTAAAGGGTGTATTCGTCCAGAAAATTACAGGGTAGTCCAAAAGGGAGCACAAAGGCTGATTCCGTATGACTAAAATTTTGCAACTTTTATGAGAACTAGCCGAGTAGGCTGCATTTAAAAATAACCCAGGAAACACAACATTGCCTTAGAAATGCAACTTCATCTCAAGCTTACGTGAGTTTGTGGGTCTTAAAGTGTAGGAGTTTTAATTTACATATCTATCCCCGTTAGTTGAAAACTTGTAAGTGGGTATGATGAGGGCATTTTAGGCATGAAAAATGAGAAATCCAAACAGGGAAAGCCCTTTAAATAGTAGTATAATATAAAAAACAATACTGTACAAATTATTTATAATGACCAAAATGCCCTTAATACGTTATTTTCAACTTCATTCTGTTTTCCTTTTCATTGAACCATCTCTCTCCCAATCGGCCAATCTAATAATTTTTTCTAGACGGTAATTAAAAAACATAAATTATATAATAAAAAAATTGAATATATTGACAATAAAAAAATAAAAAAAACCACATATATAGAGGATGTTTTACAACTTCCTTCTACTAACAAAATGATAAAACAAAAAGGGATTGATGAGAAATAAAGTAAAAACTAAGAATACTAAGATGACAGTAATAAAGTGAAAGAGAGTTTGAAACGATGAGAAAGAGAGAGAGAGAGAGAGGAGAAACCTAAATATACTTTGAAACAATTAAACCAACCTCACTTGCATATTGTGACTCTTTTGCACTACGGGACTCGGGGCCACCTGAAAGAAAGGGGGGGAAATTAGCCTTCACAAGAAAGGTAAATCAGACTACAATTAACAAGATAACCTTTTCTAAGTCAACATTTTCAGATGTAACTTTGAAACGTCCTCTTTGCTGAACAACAGGTGCCTCTGCTTTCTCCTCAAACTCATCACTGTTTGCTGTAACAATAATTTAGCTAATTCAAAAAAGGGCAAATATTACCTTCCAAGAAAATTAGAGAAATAAAAAATCAATCACATCAAAACCAAAACCAAAACCAAAAAAAAAAAAAAAAAAACAATTTCTGCATGAAATAAAAATCAAGAAAAAAAATTAGCAGATGCCTGATGATTTAGAAGGAACTTCAAATAGCACATCATCTACTACTTGTGTAACTGTCGCTGCAAAGCAATTTGTAGTGTTCTAGGATATATTTTGCAATTTATCACTGAAAATTCATTAAATTGAAATGAGAAAATGAGAACTTTCAGAAGAAGAGCATAATAAATATCACAGATTACAATTTTTTAGTTGGAGCTACACAAAATATTTTTCCTTGAAAACAACTAAAAAATTGAATACTGAGCTATCCTCCAATTGTATAACGATTATGAGGCTACTAATCCTCAATTTTATTAAATATAGGAAAACAGAAAAGTTGAACAAAAAATTACTTTTGGGTCAAACCCTTGCTTAAGCTTCAATTCATTTTTTAATTTCTCTATTAATTCATCGATAGAAAGTTATGTAAACAAAATTGATAGAGATTGTATAAATTGAGTTAACTGGAACCGGCAATTTACTTACATGATTGTTTTTTATATAAAAACGTTGGTGTACTTATTTTCCAATGGGCAGTCCGTCAAAACTGCTCATGGGTAATTTTCACACATCCAAACAAAAGTTGCTGAAAAAAAAAGGGTGTGGGGCCACTAAGGCTATGTTAAATTGGGCCATTACACATTTAACCCATAAAACCATATCTTTAACAAAAATATAAAGGATTAGTGCTTCCCTGAACAAGTTCCAGTAAAAAAAAAAAACAAGGTACAACGTTACAACACTGCACAGGAATTGTCAAAATCTCTCTAAGATTTCCATCCAAACAACCGTATTCACTTTAACAGTATTCCCTACAAAGATAGTCAGTTCTCCATAGTCAAAACAAAAATAAATAAATAAATAAATAATAATTAAAAAAAATTTCCCTAAAATTATCCTCTTTGACATATGTGGGCCGATAGAAAAATTTCATCTGGACCATTCCGATCTCAGTAATGAGCTTACTCAGAGATCTTGGGCCTGCAAATAATCCTCAAACCTTCTTGTATTTTCAACAATTGCCAGGTTAGCATAGAAGCTATGCCACTAATTGAGTCCTAACTGAGCCTTCTTGTATAACAACGATGAGCAAAGTAGCAAAACCAAGACCAAATTTATTCTATTTTAAAAGTTTAAAGTTTAGAGATTATTTGACTCGATTAATATTTGAATAATCAAATTAAACATTGGATTTGATTGTTTCAATATCTAACAATATCCACACTGTTTTGTATTATGTCCACACTTTTTCATATCATGACAACCAAATGGGTAAGCTAAAAATAAAATGTCATTCATTTTGGGGCTTTAGCTAGACTGCTAGTGTGCCTGTGGCATGCATTTATTGGATTTCATTGCTGGGACACGTCATTCATATAAAGCAATGACTAATTGTTGGTACACACATTGTTGCACACGGTACACATTATTTTTTGAACTAAAAATCGTGTCTTAAAATCATGACTTTAGTTAAAAAACTAAATTGTATGTACTTTATGTGTAATAAACACTGCCCTAAAGTGAGGTAAATGTCACCATACTAAGCAAATCTCATATTGTTGGTGGAAAAAGATAAGAAATAAATGGAAATCACCTAGAACCAATTAATCTATTGGAATTTATTTTACACATTAAGAGAGAGAGAGAGAGATTTAAAGACATATCAACTTAAATTTGCAGTTCATATTGATGATAACTTCAATACACAAATAAATCCGAGTCCCCTATCCTGCCATGTGTGCTTCTTCCTAATGTGGCCTTGTTTGTCACTTTTGAAAACTTTCTTTGAGGTTCAAATGCTCTATCAAAAGCCAGACGTGTGTAAGAAACTCCCCACCTTTTCTGAGTAGTTGAGCATGATGATTTCCTTGACAAAGAGTTGCAACATTAGCTAGGTTCTCCACCCAATACTTAATATCTCCCACTTTCGCTCCATTTTACTCAGTTTCTTTTCAATTTGAACTGCAAAATGTAACAGACAGTCTTCCAATGAATCATTGTTTATCCTAACGTCTAAAGCTTCATATTTTGGCCCAAAAAAAGCATCATATTCTGAGATCAACATTGCACAAGCATCGGCTTTAGGCAGTCTGGCGAACTTTTTCTTTTGAAAAAATTCCGTAACCATTGCACCAGTTATTTTAAAACTGAATTTTGCATCCCCAGTTGATAATAAGAAAGGACACATCACAAGAATATACATCACATAGTCTGAAACATCCTTGCTCACTTTACGAAGCAAATCATTTATATGTTCATTCACACCACTATCTGTGTCAAAGCAGAGATCAGTGGCGATGTGCCAGATGATAATGCTTTGATAATATTCCACATTGATAGTTCCATTTCTATCTGCTATGTATTTGAAATACTCTTCGGAAAACCCATTGCCGCTGGAACTTAATTTTTCCAGGAACATGTTGTACACCAAGTCTTTCTAGTCAGCAGAAACCTGCTTATGGGTCACCTCTAGTTCTCCAATTAGTTTTGGCAACATTTGATTGAAGAGCCACTCTCTCAAATTGGCAAAGAGTTTTGGGGTTTTATGGCCAGCCCGATCACAATTATCATTGACGCACAAACTAAGCAGATTGAGTTGAGCCATTGAATTAGACCACCTTTGTTTGCTAGTAAGTTTAGCAAAACAGTTTCTTATGGGAGCAAATAGCGTGTGAAAGAAATGCGTGACTACATCAGTTGCTGACCAAGGCCAATTGGAGGCACACAGTAAACAAACAGCATATATCTCCATAAGAATAGGTCCAACCAATAATAAGTAAGTGATAATCAAATCTATTTGTGGGTGATTGTGCTTTTCATTTAAAAGGAAAAGCACAAACACAAAAAGGATGGAAGTAAAAGAGAAGAAGCGGAAGATGAAACCCCAAGCTGTGAAAAACAAAAAAGCCTTGGTGTAGTAAACATCATATGCATATCCCAGTTCAACCTCAATCATCTTCCAGGTGGTTTGAGAATCAAAAGTAGTGAGGACTAGGTCATCTGTCAAATTACGGTTAAAATTACTAATCTTATTATTTAGAAAGAGATATCTAAACATTTTAAAATACCTAAGTGTTTGTTCTTCTATGGATTCGCAAGAAGGTGTAGTCGGAGTGTTGAGACCACAATTTGCTGATCGCATGACCAATATCCTTTAAGTATAATTGATAAACCCAGCAAGAAGCATCGGAAGAGTATGAAATGACAGCCAGTTGGCCTTCCAAGACAAGAGAAAGATGTAAAGTGCCACCATTGTTTGAACAACTAGTCCAAGCAAGCGCCTAAGGCTCCGTTTGGTTCGACTGAAATTGATTTCCGGAAATCAATTTCCGGAAAATCGCGCGTTTGGTTGTGCTGTAAAATTCGGTCAAACTGAAAACATTTTCAGTTTGACCGGAAAATAAGCCTAAAACGACTGAAATTGGTTTCAGTCCTTATTTTCACTTCAATTGATTTCCGGAACCTCTCTCACACGCACAAACCTCTCACACATGCACTGCGCCGTCAAGCCTTCACTGCGCCGGAACCACCCACACCGACGCACCACGATCGCGATCTCGCCGGGACCGGAACTGCGCCGATCAACGTCGATCAAGATCGCGATCGCGCCGATCGGCGTCGATCGCGATCATCGAAATCAACGAGATTGCGATCGCGATCTCGCCGATCTCGCGCGAAGCGTCGATCGACGCTTCGCGCGATCGCGATCGCGATCTCGCAATCGAGATCGGCGAGATTGCGATCGCGATCTCGCCGATCGAGATCGCGCCGATCGCGATCGCAATCTCACCGAGAAATCAATTTGTCCTTCTGGGTTTTTCAGTGATATTTAGGAATGAATGACATTATGTGTTTGTTTGGGAGCTGAGAAAATGTGAGAAAATGTGAGAAAATGTGAGCAACAAGTAAAAAATGTGTTTTCTATGGTATTTTCAAGAATACAACCAAACATCAGAAAATATTTTCCGAAAATTTTTTTGAAATGCAACCAAACACATGAAAACATTTTCTTTTCCGGAAAATAGCATTTCCGGAAAATAGCATTTCCGGAAAATATCTATTTTCCGGAAATACTTTTACACGAACCAAACACAGCCTTAACCACAATTCATTGTCCTGTACCGCATAAGCTGTAATCGTGTCCTGGCCACCAAGGTGCAACAACAAAAATGGTGCCCAGAATGCTGTGAGCTCATTTAGTAATTGGGAATCATTGCCATCGCAAGAATTTCTTATATTATTGGAGATGGCACCTAGTGCAACAGTTGCCACTGAATCAGCACTTAGGTACGAAAACCAGAGAAAAATCCTAAGCCAAATTTTAACAGTAAATCTTCTACTACTGCCCAAGTGAAGAAGACATAGTTGCAAGGTGAGACTGACAAGAACCAACACTCTTAGCTCCCAAAAATTCCATAATCTTTGCACAGGCTCTAGAAATACTTGAATAAGCCTTCGCTTCTCCGAGAAAACCCGACTGTTAAAAACTTGACCAGGATTTAAACAAAAACAAATTATTATATATTAGCAAGATTAGCGTAAGCCTCATCAAGGTAATCAAATATTGAAAAGATTTTAAAAAAAATTATTGAAATAAATTTTTCTAATACGAGCATATATAATATAAATTTAAACTTTCTTCCGCTAAAATGATATCTTGTGGCAGGTGCTTGATGAACCATACATACTTTGAAGAAATTGTCAAATGCTAGTTCTGAGTACACTGAAGACCCACATTAACAAAATTTCGAAAAATAAATAAATATCTTGAGGTAGACAAATCACTCCCCAAATGGTAATATAATTAGTATTATTTCTATCTATCTATTCAGTTTATTTCATCAGTATGTATTTAATTAATATCTAGGTAATTTTTCGTGTTCTTAGATTTGTGCTTGCTTACAGTCTAATTGGCTGCATGTTTGTTTGAGTTTACTGAACTAAGTGTATTGTCTTCACTAGTCTGAATAAGACTTACACTCATTTTCATCAAAAAATAAATTTATTCTTCATTTAATTTTGTTCTTTATATATAGTTATCAATTTATACAAGCATGTCCATATACTTGAATATATTATATTATGTGTAATTTTTTGTTAACATACCTGTTAGCAGCATCCTTCGTTCTGCCTGAGTCTTCTGAGTGCAAGTCTACCTTTCTTGGATAAGAGTTTCGTGGACGAGGGTGAAGTATGAATCATTTAAATTTCTCAATGATTTATTCAACTTGAAGCCCTCCTTTTCCAACTAGGTGGCGGCCTGTTCTCGTTGTGTGTCCATTTGGGTATCTCATTGTAACTAATTTGCATGGTATTTATCAAAAGATATCATTTTTAATCATTTTTATGTTAAATGTATGAAAAAAAGCTAAAAATTAATTTATTTTCAAAAATGGTGAAACAAAAAACTAAAAGCTAGAAGTTTTTAGAGAAACACACACCAGTGCAATCCATGCAATTGCTTTTTAAGAGATGAGATTTGAAAGTTAAAAAATTTCACTATTAATCTTAGCTTTTGAATTTTTTTAATAAAAAAATTAACCCTTAATTTTTTAACTTTTCTCACTCACATTAAAGGTGCAATTACATGATGTAACAACCACCAACTCTAACTCCTCACCTTAGGCTCCCTCTCTAAATCGAGATCGGATGCAATAGTTAGAGCTATTGTCAGTAGAGTTTTAGGGTCCATTTGATTAGGAGGATAAAAAGTTGGAAGATTGAAAATGAGAAGAGAATGGAAAAGTGAAAGGATAGAAAATATTTTAGTTTCCCTCATTTGTATTTGGTTGGGAGGGTAGAAAAGTGGAGGGATTAAAAACTTTTTTTGTTTGGTTGAGATGAAAAATGAGAGGATTGAATAGAGTTTGTATAAATTTACCATTTGTTGATGCTCATTTTGGTAGAAAAGTCCAATAGTAGGAAGAAGCCTAACAATATGGGTAGAAAAGAGTTAGTTAATTGGGAGAAAAACCATTAGACCCGAATGGAATGAATAATGGATCATAGGCCTAGAAAATAATAAATGGGCCTCAAAGAAAGCAAGCAGGCCTAAAGGAGCCCAGAAAAATAAGTAATAAACCCATGGGCATTATATGAAATAAAAAGTAAGAATGGGCCAAAGCAAGTCCGAAGTAATGAAGTACGTGAGTAAGGGGTTGATGGAAAGCCCATGAACCCCAAAAGTAAAGGATGTGATAATTAGGCCGGGGAAGTCCAAAAGAGTTAGCAAAAGCCCATGTGAATGTAGAATTAGAATGGACTGAGGATACCCAAGGAAAGGAAATGGGCCGAGGATGCCCAAGGAGGAAGAAATGGGCCGAGGAAGCTCGTAAGTAATGGAATGGGTTAAGAAAGCACAAAGTACAAGCCTAATGACAATACTGGGTCACTTTAATTAAGAAAAAGAAAAGTATACAATAGGCCCAAAAGAGGCCTAGCAAGCATGAATCAAATAACATCACAACATGAATAACATAATGGCATGGCAAGAATGCTAGCAAATCTACGGAATGAGCAAAGAGTGGGTTAAGGAGAGAAAAACCCATAATCAAGCAAGGCCCAGCCCTTGAAAGAAGCAAGCCATAAAGAATGAAGGCTCAAAAACCAATTCATGCCATAAGAGATCAAGAATGAGCGACAGAACATACAGACGAGCCTCCAAGCCATGGCAAATGCATGAGTAGCAAACAAACTTTGGACACACACGGAAGTGGAGCATGCACAGGACTCAGGCACCACCAACCTGAACCCAGCCAATACAGGAGTGGTGGGCCATGGGTCAAAAGTAAGAGAGGGTATGGTCTAGCAGTAGGGAGAAGGGGGGAGCCTATTCTAGGGTTCCCACTCAAACCCTTTTGGGGGAAATGTCCTGCTGAGATGACATACCACCCAAAAGAGGGAATGATGAGTTAGAACCACTAGGTGCATAACATTAGGGATAGTGAGAGAGAATACCCACCCTATTTTGGATGGGAATGCCACAGTGAACAAGCAAACAAAATAGAATTCTTTGTCTGGTAATGGGATGTGGCACAGCCAGCACAAGTACGTGGTGGTGGCTAAGCAACTAACAAACTAGTGGATGGTTTGGAAGGACACCCACATCCAGACAAAAGTGGTTAAAGGGTGAAATGGTACCAGTCACGGTAGGTAGTATATAAGGAGCCTCCGTCATGCACAATAACATCATCAACACAGCAACAACAATCACAATGAGAGTCACAGTATCACAACACAACCATCACATCACAACATTACACGAGCAAGAATTAGAAATAAAAGGGTAGGAAAAGCAAAGTAACAAAAACTTAGAAAAAGAAAAAGAGTTAGAAAGAAAAAGCAGAGAGAGAATAGGGTGACAGGCATACACTAATAGGCTAATCTATTCTCTCTCTTTAAAAGCCTACCCTCTGTTAAGGATTAAGAATTTCTTGGGCATAAGCTGTCACACCCCAAACCCCAAAGGGTTTGAAGCATGAGAAAGACATCTCAAAGTACCTGTAGATTTTTTTTTTTTTTTTTCTTTCCTTTTTGACAATCCAATCCACAAAATAATATCAAGTTCTAATATCAAGAATTATCATAATAATTCCATTGAATATACTCTCAGAGTAAGTTAGAGCTTTAAGTAATAATTACAAATACCATTGGCCACAAAAGAATAGAGGTCTGAATAGTTAATTACAAATCATCAGCTTGTCTCATCAGTGGATTAACATCACAACCACTAAAATATATAAAAGAATGAGTCAAGCCTATTCTAAGATATACACCATCTAATATACCCTTTACAATCTGCTCAGCCTCCATTAGTAGTTAGTCTAACTACTATTAGCCACCAAAAAGCTATCACAAAAGGTTGTTGCCTACTCTAAAAAGTTTATAAAATAATAGGATGAGACAGAGCCCAGTAAGTAGCATAATTAATGGGGGTGGGGGAAATGCAAGTTTCATGATGGTAACAATTTACAAATCATGCTTTTAATTCGGGAATTTCCAAATAGATTCTACAAAATCATTTTCCCAAAATACTATGACAAGAATGAATAGATTGACACAACACAAAACTTCTCAAAATGTTCTCATGAGATTACATACTACATATTCCTCAAAATATCTTAACATGAAACTACTTACTATACTGTTAGCAATAACAACGCCGTTCAAAACCAGAAAATCTAACCCAAGGCCACATGATAATCGCCGACACAAAGCCGGAACTAATAACCATCACAAAGACGGGTGCTAAGATACCAATGTCACACAGACTATAGTATTTAGCTAGGTAATCACATGTCACAACGCATGGGTAGAACATAAAGAGCTCACATAACTTTAATTCAAAAAACATAATTCACTTCTAAGTAGTTTCATAAAATATTTGAATGCCCAAAATATTCACAAGGTTCTCAAAGCCTTCAACTCATTTCTTGTCAAAAAGATTTTATATTAACTTCCCAAATAACATAGGTCAAGATAAAGCATCTTTATATTTTTGCAAATAATGCAATAAATCCATATGCAATTCCATACGCATTCTCTAGAATTTAACCAAAGATGCTAGTCTTTTCTTTGTTAACAAATCATGCAATTCCCCATATGCAATAAAAATATGCATTTTCATTTATAATCATATATAGTAAGGTCACAACATAACACCTTTTAGAAAAACATAGTTCCACCATTAATTTTCCAAAATGTGTTTGACCCAAAAATAATGTTTATGCAACATGATTATTTTTCCAAAATAAAACCCATTAAAAAGCTACTTACCTTGCAACCCGTAAAAACCTAATTTCCAAACTCCAAAAGAAATTAGCTAGAACCTAAACAATACCAAGCAAACCTATCAAAATAAGTATAAAGCTTGAAATTGTATCTAGCTACATATTAGGAATTGTTAAATAAGCACTAAATTAGGCAAGCCTAGATTTAGCCTCACAAATAATATTTTCCATCTCCAAAGTTTCCCAACCAATTCCTTTACAAGACATAGACTCCCATTATACTTATGAATCATACAAGGTATTATCTCTAACATCAAAACCTCAATAATTTATAAATATTTTCCATAAGGTTTTCACAACATCATCAAGAGACCCATGACTCCAAAATCACAATATCCTTTCAAACAAACAATATAAATCTTCAACTAGCTTCAAACAAACCATAAAATTATATTCACAATTTATTTCACAAGATATACCTCAAAACCCTTAAATTTTCACCATAACAAGCCTTAGATAGCCAACATTGTAAAAAGAATCATGAACTCACTCATCAAATACATCCACCAAGACCAAAACCCATACGTATAACACATGAATATCACTTCTAATGCTCATAAATCACATGAGTATCTTTATTAAGGCTTGGATAAATATATAACCTCAAGCAAAATATAAAACCCACCAAAAAGATGAGAAAATTTTACCTCAAAACAAAGATGTGAAAGTGTTTATGGGTTCACAAAAATTTTCCGGTGATCTTGCTGGAGAATGACGGTGGAAAATGGTGGTGGTGGTGGTGGTGGTGTGGAAGCACTGGTGGAGAGAATGAGAGTAGAGAGGACCGTATGAGAGAATGAAAAAAAAGAAAGAAAAGGAGTGAAGTGAATGAGCCGGCCAAGAGAGAAATTGGTTAGTGTGAAAATGAGTGGTGGAGAATGGTGGGTAGTGGGGTTAGGTGTGAGCAAACATGGCCCACAAAAGTGCTGACTTTTTTTTTTTTTTAAAACAGATGGGACGTTACATAAGCCATTCAGGCCCATTCTCTGAAAGTGGATAATTTCTACAGTAGGATTTTCCTATGAGGTTATCCATATTGAGGAAGTGGTTCCCTCCTTAGTCTTAGTTCCATAATGCAACTGAGCACAGCAGACTAACCATTTCTTCTTTGATTTTATTGATTAAGTATCAATATTATTTCTCTTTTAACTTTGCCATTTCAAGCATTTCTTGTTGTTGTGCTACTCGTTTCCTTCACTGTTGTTATATTATATTTGTTTGACATAACTCTCTTGTAACAATTTCATCTGCCATGAGCATGTGACCAAAGTTCAAACAAAGGGGCCTTAGTTTGCACACAAGCCGGTTTGAGGTGAGTTGCAATCAGACTGGTCTTGACTCTCCTACCCAGAACCTTTGGGCCATAGTGTGGTAAGAGGCAGCCCAGCCCACAATCTCAAAAAGGCCCACCACACCATCATATCCCTATTAAATAAAACAAAGGGTAACACATTATATACTTTAAAAAATTGTGTATAGATGGGCACTTCATTAAAATGAAAAAATAAAATAAAACAAAAAAACACAAGAAATTAATCCAAAAATATCTTCTAAAAACAAAAACAAAAACAAAAAAAAACAAAAACAAAAAGCAATCACAACTGATGAGAAAAGGAACATATTGAACACCCACAAAAGAAGGAAAAAAAAAGGGTAAACATCCAGAAACATATTGAGCACCCACAAAAAAAATAAACGTCTAAAACATTTTCTCTCCTATAATCTCCACAATTTGGAGAGATCGAGTTTTGGTGGGCTCAGGGAGAAAAACCTTGGGACCCACCAGTTTTCTCTCTCCACTCTCCTCCCAACCAAATAGCCATTTCAACCATTTTCTTCTCACTTTTCTCTTCTTTATTTTCCATTCACCCACCTTTCACTCTAACCAAACACACACTTAGACATTGGCCTAAGGCTGCCACTACAAAAAGACCCCACTCTTTTTTCTCAAAAAGGCCTCAAGCCCGGTAATAAAATGGTTTAAAACTGTATGATAATGATTGGTTTTTAAAAAAAACAAAATAAAATAAAGGTTGCTCTCTATATTTCTCATCTCTAATGAAGTCTCCAAAATATTTGACCAATTAAAACCCTAAACTTTTTATATATAAAAAAAAAATGTCTTAATGTGCTAAACCATAAATGATGATTCATTCCTTAATAACTTGAGATTTTAATTTATGTAAACCAATATCTTACACAAAAAATTGGAAACATTATCCACCTGATTTTCCAGATATCTATCCACCAAACATACTCATATCTCTCTCTTGCTACCAAAATATAAAAATTAAACTTACAACTTAACCATATTTTGTCTTATATCCAAGAGAAGGTGTTCGACCGTCCATCCTATAAAAGTATGACATCCATTTTGGAGGCTCCAGCTAGATTGCTAGTGTCAATGTGGCATGCATTAATTTATTGGATTTCATTGCTGTGGAAACCTCAATCATAGAAAGCAATAACAAGGAAAATGCCACCCTACTAAGCAAAGTAGTGTAAACCTTGTCATCCTGGGATAAATCTCAGACTTTGGTTGGGATAAACCTTGCAATCACATTGACCTTAACTATTCGACGCTCTTGGCTCTTTGTACTCAATGGGGTTTCTTACATTGCTGTCACTAAGTGATGGTGACTCACATTTGTCACTCTCGTCTAGCATGTGTAGGATTTTACTGTGGCAAACCGTCTTGTTCATGTGTCTTTCACATGGGATGTTTAAGTTTGATGGACAAGAATTGTTCCTAGAAGTGGAAGACACAATCAACCCGAGTACCAAAGGTATAAATTTTATGGTATTGAGAATTTATACGTATAGAACCAGCTAAGCTCAATATTCAATTATTCAAGTTCAAATTGATCTGATAGTCCAGTCCAGTTCGAATTTTAGTTCATTGCATTACGACTAGCTAGTACTCCATTTCTGTTTTTATATATTACCAAATATTCACTTAGGAACTAAAAGAATTTCTCGAGATGTGCCTAAACAACTTCATGCATAAGTAGAGAAATTTCAGGTCGAGCTTAGATTTGAAGAACAATTGCTAGAATAAATTGTTAATAAACATTATCTATTAACAAGACAAAATGGTTTAAGGTTTGGAGATTTTGATCTAGCAAAAATACTTGTGATATTATGAATTTGAATAGTATTTTAGATCTAATCATTTTAAATCCATGTATTAATAAAACAAAATCCATCTCTAAATTTCATCAATTGCGTGTGTGCGTGTCTATATATATATATATATATATATCCTCTCATATATTATTGAAGTCATTTAAATTTAAAAGTAAAATTCAAATCTCTCATTTCAAATATATCTATGCATATGAACTATTAAAGAATTTGATGGTTTTGTAAACTAAAGTTCAAAGTTGTACATGAACCACATCTTAGCCAATGGTGGCATCTTCCAAGGGTATTTGGAAATTGAAAGCAAAGTACTTGAGTTAGAAGACAAAGGAGACAAAATCCCACTTTTTTTCTTTTTTCTTTTTTGCTGAATGACAAAACCCCCCACTTTACTAAAAGAAGGTAAGTACTTTTACATTTATTTATCCTGAAGTGAAATTAGTGTCTGAAATTGGGGACTTAATCATGAGAAACTGTTTGCAGATGCAATTATAAATCAAACCAGATCAAATCTCAAAATAAATAATTAAATAAAAATAATAGCAGGACCTCATGATCAAGGAGGAGATCCCATGCCTAAGTAGAAGAAACAAAATTAAAACCATATAGCAATTGCTCAAATTGATCAATTGGAAACATATGATATTACGTTTCACATTTGATGTCCTAACTCTTAACTTGAATTTTAACGGAAAGCCATAAAATACCATGGAGAAAAACCTCTTCAGCCAATAACCCTAATACTGTCAGGCTAGTAACGATTTTGCAACACTAAGCAACACATATATAATAAGTTGGAAACACTTCCAATATTATTTAACCCAGTTATTTAAAACAATATCATATTTTATTTAGATTTTTATGTCATAAGACTCACTTACAGGAACTGCTTATCTAGAACAACATATTTTATACAACACTCAAGCCCCAAACCACAGTTTAGCCAGCATTGGCTTGACTTGAAGATATGAATTATTACACTAATTTATTTACTAAGGAGGATGATGGCACCAAAGTAAACCTTTGAAGTACACCTAATTGGTCTTTGAGGTGGTACTAGCTAGCATACGCACCTGACACTGCTACAACCATTACCAGAACCCTGCCCATAACCAGATTCAGACTCTGAGCTAGTTGACCTGCTAACAAACTCGTCCAAAGATTCTACGCGGTTGTAATTTTCTTTCAAAATCCAGACGTGCGTAAGAAATTCCCCACCTTTTCTCAGCAGTTGAGCATGATTATGTCCTTGACAAAGAGTTGCAACGTAAACTAAGTTTTCTACCCAAAACTTACTCAATATCTTCCACTTTCTATCCTTCTGATTCAGCTTATTTGCAACTTGAACTGCGATAGGTAACAGATCCTCTCTCAACAAAAGCCAGCGTACGTCAGTCCCTAAATCTTGAAATCCTGAGATCAACCTTTGACAAACTTGGGCTTTAGACAGTCTGGAGAGGTTTTCCCCTAGAAAAAATTTCTTAACTAATTTGCAAGTCCGTTCAAAACTGAATTTCGCATCTTGTTTTGGTAACTCAAGAGGACACATCTCAAGAATATACATCATGTAATCTGAAACATCCTTGCTCATCTCTTTCCGATTTTTATCACGCTTGTTCGTACCACTATCTGTGTAAAAGCAGAGATCTGTGGCAATGTGCCAGATGATAATTCTTTGATAAGTTTCCACGCTTGCCCTTGCATCTCCATTTGTTATGTATTAGTCGGAAAAGTGAAATTCATTTCCGTTGAGAATTCGTACCCTGTTGAACACCGACTTTTTCAACTTAACAGAGACCGGCTTATACACCAACTCTTTCAACTTATCAGAGACCGGCTTATGGGTCCTATACAAGAGAAACATTGGATAGAAGACCCGCTCTCTCAAGTTTGTTGGGGTTTCATGGTCACCCTGAAGAGATCTTGGAGGCAGACGCCAAGCAGATTGAGTTGACCCATTGAATTAGACCACCTTTGTTTGCTAGTCAATTTTGCACAACCATTTCTTATAGGAGTAAATAGTGTCTTAATACAATTTCCTAACAATCTATTACCATACAATCGCAAGGGCCAATCGGAGGCACTCAGTAAAATGACAGCATATGTCTCTATAAGAATAGCTCCAACCAACAATAAATAAGTAATAATCAAATCTATCTGAGGGTGTTTGTGCCTTTCTTTTATAAGGAGAAGCACAAACACAAAAAGGGCGGAAGTAAAAGAGAAGAAACGGAAGAGGAAACCCCAAGCAGTGAAAAACAAAGGAGCCTTGGTGTAGTAAACATCATAAGCATATCCAAGTTCATCCTCAATCGTTTTCCAGGCAGTTTTAGAATCACGAAAATAGGAGTGACCGTCACGAAGAAGAATAGACTCCTTGACCTTCCGATTTTGAAAGAGACATCTAAAAATTTCAAACAACATAAATGGAGGATTTAGTATTTTCGAAATATTTGCCCCGAAAATTGTCTTATCATTAGTGCTGATTTCAATATCATACGGAGACATAAAAGCTAGATCTTCTGCCCACTGTACATATCCATCAACATCTCTACCAACTATTTGATGTCGTCGCTCCAAAAATGCAGTCATTGAATCATAATTTGCTGAATTCAAGGCCCATATCCTTTCGGCATACTTGATAAACCCAGCCAGAAACACTGGAATAGTTAAAAATGACAGCGAACTGACCTTCAAAGACATGAAAAAGATGTAGAGTGCCACTCCTGATTGAACAACTAGGTCAAGCAAATGCCTTAACCACAATTCATTGTCTTGTACTGCGTAAGCTGTAATTGTGTCCTGGCCGCCAAGGTGCAACAACAGAAACGGTGCCCAGAATACTATGAGCTCATTCTGTAATTGGGAATCATTGCAATTTCTGGAGATGACACCTAGTGCAAAAGTTGCCACTGAATCAGCAACTAAGTACGAAAGCCAGAGAAAGACCCTTAACCAAGTTTTAACACTATATCTTCTGCGACTGCCAAAGTGAAGAAGAGATAGTTGCAAGGTGAGACTAACAAGAACCAACACTCGTAGCTCCCAATCATTCCATAATTTCCGCACATGCTCCGGAAACGATGCCGTAATCCTTCGCGTCTCCAGGAAAACCCAACTGTTAAAAACTTCACCAGGATTTAAATGAAAGCAAATTATTATATGTTGGCAAGATTAGCATATGCCTCAACAAGGTAATCACATATGGAAAAAATACAGAAATTTTACTGAAATAAGCGTATCTAATCTAAAGTATATATAACTATGCTTGTAATGCCACAGCCCATTTAAATAAATAAAATATATAAAAAAAGAAAGAGTCAGATTTTGAAATCCACACGGAACCCACCAACACAATCATAAATATCTCCCTCACTCTTGCCGGCCATTCTCCTCTTTTTCTATACGAGTATATATAACTGTCATATATAATTTAACTGTTAAAATTTTTAATGGATGGCTA
Source organism: Quercus wislizeni (assembly GCA_023055345.1). Taxonomy (NCBI): domain Eukaryota; kingdom Viridiplantae; phylum Streptophyta; class Magnoliopsida; order Fagales; family Fagaceae; genus Quercus; species Quercus wislizeni. Next base: position 5,321,560 of record JALGQJ010000002.1, on the reverse strand, counting down.
AGAGATTTAATATTAAATTCCTTTTACAATTTCAATGAATTTATTGCAATCAAGGGAGTCAATTTCATATCGTAAACTGTTTTGATTCGACCAAAAGAACATAATATTTTGGTACTAGTTGATGCCAGTGTATCGTTTCGAAATTACTACTACATACATATTTCTATACATAAATATATATTTGTATTATTTATGTAAGTATAAATTTATTAATTTTTATGTTTATCAACAGAAAATTTAAAATTCATATATTTTATAAGCCTACATATTAGCTTAAGTACAATATTAACTAATATATTAGATTAAATATATGTAGTTATGTATTTATATGTTCATTAACCAAAGCCCATGAACTTTGTTAACATTTTTTTTTTTCTGTTTTGATAATCTTTGTTAAAAAATAGTATTTAAGATTATAAGCCTATGTCTTTTAATATCCTAATCTCTAACTAAAGTATAAGTTCATTAATAAAATATATAACAGACATATATATTTAGATAGTGGTAAGTTGTTTTCTTTTTTAAAAGTGGCATGTAGGGGTGTCAATTCGGGTTAGCGTGTCGGGTTCGTGTCGTGTCGATGTAGGGGTATTCGACTAAATGGCTCAACCCTAACCCGACCCATTTAATAATCGTGTCATGATCCTTCAACCCTAACCCGACCTGTTAATTAAGCGGGTTGACCTGACCCAACCCATTTGACACGCTTAATAAACGAGTCGTGTTAGGTTGACACGAATGTAACACAACCCATTTCAACATGTATAATATTAAATATAACATCCATCTAGAAATAATTTTTTTTACATCCCAAAAAGCAGTGCTTACACTTCAAGTCTTCAACCCACATTCAAAATAATATAGTTCAACAAAAATATAACATTCATCTAGAAAATAATTTCTTTACACTCCAAAAGAAGTGCATACACTTCAACCCAAATTTAAAATAACAAATTTTAACAAAAATAAAATAACATAGTTCAATGAAAATATAATATACTTGGAACTCGCCAATTGCTAAGTATAAATATTGAAAGAATTCGAGCAAACAGTAGACTAATCCTAACTATGACCACGATTATCATTCATAGATTCTTTGTTGATGTCCAAATTCATAACATCTTCCACAAGCTCATCCAATTTCATTTGTGCAAGTTCTATGCAAAAAAAAAGTATTAGTAGTTCTAGGGTCTGTAAAGTTTCAATTTCCAATTATATCCCTTGTAAATTTTTGTAATTACTCACTTTTCTTTTTAAATTTAAAATATATGTTGGATATAAAAGGTATTTGACAAATCTAAAATAAAATAAATATTTATTTGTTATACGAGTTAAACGGGTTGTGATAAGTGGGTCATTTCAGGTTGACACAAATAAATTGGCGTGTCAAACGTGTCTATTGCGGGTTACGCGGGTTGACCCGCTTATGACACGTTTATTATCGTGTTGCTTTCGGGTCGACCCGTTTATGACCCAAACCCATTAAGGCACAACCCTAACCCGAAAAAATCCGTGTCGAGTTCGTGTCGTGTTCGCGGGTTGGGTCGAACATTGACACCCCTAGTGGCATGTGACATGTTAAAAAAAAAAGCATAAATGAAAAAGTAAAAAAGTAAAATGAAATAAAGAAAACAAAGAATGCTTGAAATTGGAATGACCTTCACGTGTGTGGTTGTGGTTGAAGCACATAGAACGAAAAAGCTAAATGACAGAAAGATACTGAAGAGGCAAGTTGAAAAAGAAACTTAAGAAATACTATGAAATAAGCGGCACTGGGTGAACGATGAAAGAAGAAAAAGTGAAGGAACAGATCCGATAAATGGGCTGAAGACAAAGAAGAAGAAAGGGCATCTGGTCTGTGAAACATGGCGGAAACGTTCTGATGATGGAGGCGGTGACATGAGCACAACAAATAGTCAGTAAGTCACTGATAGTTTCAGATCCAAAACTTGAGTTTTTTTCTGTTTCCGGTATGGAATTGGCTCCATTAGTTGCAACCCCAAGCAATGGGAAATATATATAAATTTTTGTAATGAAGTGTAATATAAAAAAAAAAAAAAAGTACTAATATTTTTTTTTTCAAGTATTGTCTCATTTTTTTTAGACTTCTACAAGTATGTTTTTTTATTATTTTATCTCTATAAATGCATTATTCTTTTTTTATTAATATTTTTGTGAGGTGTTCATGTTCTTCTAAGTTCTATCTTCTATTATAGTGTAATATGTTTTTCTAATATATAACTAAACTTTATAAGTTTCAAATTTATCATTCAAATTTCACATTTTTTACGAAATAAGGACATGATCATGACTCATCACAAAATTATAATATTATCTTAATCAAAATTAAAATAAAATGTTGTTAGTGCTAGTTTACAGTCTGATTTACTGCTTGTTTGTTTGAGCTTGCTGAACTAACTATTATATTATCTTTGTTAATCTGGAAAAAATTTCACTTATGTTCATCCAATAACTTGTTATATATATATATATATATATAAATATATAGTTATATGAATTTATACAAGCATGTACATAAACTTCAATAAATTAATATTACAGTGAATTTTAGGTATAGTTTCTATGTGTAATACTAATATATTAGGTTTGAGAATTAAATTTAAGCAATTGAATTTGATTTTCTTTAAAAAAGAATAATGCTTTTTTTTTAATTAGTCAATGCAGCAATATATTTGAATTTAATTAGAGAACTTAAATCACAACACCTAATAAACTAAGTATCTATACCTAAGTTTTGAAAATAATTCTATTATAAAAGTTTTTTAACAACAGAATTTTTGGTATGGAACATATTAGCCAATGTAATGTCTAATTTTTGTTAACATACCCGCTAGCAGCATCCTTCAGCCTCTAACTCTTCTTGGTGCAAGCCTAGGATGAGAGAATTTTGGACGAGGGTGAAGTATGCATCATTTGGATTGCTCAATTCCTTGATTCATAATTTATTCAAAATAATTATTCATTTCAAAACAAAACAAACATACGAGCATATTACTTCCTTGCATGTTGAAAAAACATAAAAGTACGGATACTTATCTTGCTCCATGGTTTATGCGAAAATGATACATGAAAGTGAAAAAAAAATGGATAGAGTGATTGCATAAAAGCATATTACTTCCTTGCATGTTGAAAAAGACATAAAAGTACGGACACTTACCTTGCTCCATGGTCTATGCGAAATGATACATAAAAGTGAAAAAGACATAAACGGATACTTATCTTGCTCCATGGTCTATGCGAAAATGATACATAAAAGTGAAAAAAATTGGATAGAGAGATTGCATAAAAACATATTACTTCCTTGCATATTGAAAAAGAGATAAAAGTACGGACACTTACCATGCTCCATGGTCTATGCGAAATGATACATAAAAGTGAAAAAAAATGGATAGAGAGATTGCATAAAAGCATATTACTTCCTTGCATTTTGAAGAAGACATAAGAGTACGGATACTTACCTTGGTCTATGCGAAAATGATACATAAAAGTGAAAAAAAAAATGGATAGAGAGATTGCATAAAAGCATATTACTTCCTCGCATATTGAAAAAGACATAAAAGTCAGATACTTACCTTACTCCATGGTCTATGCGAAAATGATACATAAAAGTGAAAAAAAAAATGGATATAGAGATTGCATAAAACCATATTACTTTCTTGCATGTTGAAAAAGACATAAAAGTATAGATGCTTACCTTGCTCCATGGTCTATGCGAAAATGATACATAAAAGTAAAAAAATAAAAAATAAAATAAATGGATAGAGTGATTGCATAAAAGCATATCACTTCCTTGCATGTTGAAAAAGACATAAAAGTACGGATACTTACCATGCTCCATGATCTACGCGAAAATGATACATAAAAGTGAAAAAAAAAAAAATGGATAGAGAGATTGCATAAAAGCATATCACTTCCTTGCATGTGAGAAAGACATAAGAGTACAAATCACTTACCTAAGCTTGCTCAATGGTCTATTTGAAAATGGTGCATTTTTTGGATAGAGAGATTGCATAAAAGCTTATTACTTTTTTGCATTTTGAAAAAAACATAGAAGTATGGATCAGTTGCTTTGCTCAGTGGTCTATACGAAAATGGTACATAGAAGTGATTTTTTTTTTTTCTTTTGGGATAGAAAAATAGCATAATAACGTACTACTTTTGCATGTTGAAAAACATAAAAGTCTGGATCGGTTGTCTTGCTAAGTAGTCTCTTCGACAATCATATATTGTATATTAAAAGTTAAATCCTAAAAACTGTGATTATGTTAAATGGATACCCTATCTAATTGACATATATATAACATGTATACTGCTTTTAATAATAGTTTTGTTATTAACTTTATTAACAATTTATTAATACTCGATTAGATATAATTTCTTTGTAATTATTTCCTTCTACTATAATTTTTAATTTGATATATTAGAAATTGTAATTTTATTACAATTAAAAAATTTTCATCTAATGGGAATCCTTTTACTATTATCTTATTATTAACATTTTATTAATACAGACAGAGCTACATATGATATCTTTTGTTGGTATCATTAGCAGCAGCTTTTTGATCAATGAGTTGATGTGCAATAACATGTTTCCATGAAGTAGAGTATCATCAAGAATCTCAAGCCTCCATGTCCAACTAAGAGATATAGGTTCGTTCTCAGCTTTGTTTGATTTGTTTACCATCATAGCTAGAAGTTTATATGAGTGTTTGCCTAATATAATTACAGACAAATACGTTAGTTAATCATAAATTCTTTTACTATTGAATAAATAATCTATTAACAATGAAAAGTATAATATCGTACATAGATTGCCTTTGTAGTTAGGAGTTGGAAATTTTGACTTGAAGTCAAATTTTAGTTTGAATCTCGCGTGTGTACGTTTGTGTGTGTGTGTGAGTTATTTCTCTTGTAGCTATATTCTTCACTTTTACAATTTAGAAGAATACTAATGGACCAAGCAGGAAAAAATATATTCCTTCCTTCAAAAATTGATTGTAGCATCTACGGGTAGTGTTTGCATTGCCCAAAAATCTTATTTGTTTTTATTTGCTTCTCCTATAATATCCTAAGTTTGATTAGAAAACCTAATTGATTACAACTCTAAATTCTTCAATTAGTAGAATTCTATTAACTTTTAACTTTATGTTAACAGTTTATTAATACACGATTATGTATACTTTCTTTTGTTTTTATCAACTTTCTATTAACATTTTTTTCTATTTAAAAAAGTTTTTAATACACTTAAATTATTTATTTCTTACATAACAAACTTTGACAAACTTTAATAAGGAGTTTAACATTTAACGTTTATCAGCCCCAAATCACACTTAATTATCTAACTCAATTACATGGACAACGGGTTTGTGATATGATACAAGTCACTTAGTCATTAACTTAACAGATGAATTAATTTTAAGGTGTTTAATGCAATTTTAGATTCTTGATAACTATATTTACTAGGTTTTTTCTTACGACGTCTATCAGTATACAGTACCCACCTTCTCGTTTCTTCTATAATTCCTCAATTAATTAAAAATTTTAACTTGATCACAATTCGAATTTCTACATTTGACAGAATTCCTCTAAATTTATTTATACTTCATTTTTCTTCATGGGGTGAAATCTACCTGAGTTCCTCTGCCTCTTCCAATGTCATTCTAATTGACATGTGAGTCTCAATCTACTTAACTCTGGCTCCATTAAAAAAAATTAATTAATTAATTAATTAAATTTCTAATAATGTACATGTTTAAATTTAGGGCTTCTTCATACAAGCAGTAGTGGAAGTCTTAATTATGAGATATCCGGTATATAAATTATGTAATAATAATTCATTCAGTTATTATTTCTCAATAAAATTATATATTCTATAAGTTTTTTATTAAAACCTTACAACACACTAACCTTAAACTAGTTGTATATAAAATTGAAACTTTTTTATTTTTATTAATTTTATTCAAAGATAGAAAGTTATTTATATTATTGACATTGCACATTGATCATATCCTCAGCCACAGCTGATTAAGGGTGGAGAAATTTCTTCCATCCAAACACATTCTGATGTACAAGATAAAGTAATCATTGCTTTGTTGTGTGCAAGTTTGATACATTTAGCAGCTGACCATTCAAAATTAAAATCTATACAAGACCGGGCTAGCTACTTCGCTTCCATCTAACAAATGACCATTACTCACAAAGCACACCAATGAAGAATTGAATGCTGAGACTTAAACTCTATTGGACCCAGCAAAAAACAACACTTTCAAGACCCAACTCAGTGGCAAAACGCACAGCATGAACTGCCGCCAATGCTTGTCTCCTTCCCATTAGAGTATGGGATGTTAAGCTTGATGGACTAGAATTGTTCCTAGAAGTGGAAGACACAATCAACCCACAAACCAACACAGTTCAAATTTTATGATGTTGAGAATTTGTACTTGTAGGATTAGATAAGCTCAATATTCAATCATTCAAGTTCAAACCGATTGGACTGTCCAGTCCAGTCCAAATTTTAGTACATTGCACTACAACTAGGACTCCATTTCTGTTTTTACATATTACCAAATGTTCACTCAGGAACATAAAGAATTTCTCGAGATGTGCCTAAACAACTTCATGCATGAGTTGAGAAATTTTAGATCTAGCTTAGATTTGAAGATCAATTGCTAGTATAAATTGTTAATAACACCACCATAAATTAATGAGTCAAGATGGTCTAAGAATTAGATATTGATCAAGCAAAAACACTTGCAATGTTATGGATTGGAATAGTTTTTTACATCTAATCATTTCACATCCACATAACTGAAGTCCATCTCTAAATTTCATCAATCAAAGAAACAATATATCCTCTCATGTATTACTGAAGTCATTTAAATTTAAAATTGAAATCCAAATCCAAATCTCTCCTTTCAATTATTACTACCCAATGAACAATTCAAGAATTTGATGGATTTGTGAACTAAAATTCAAAGTTGTGGAACCACATCTTAAGCCAATGGTGCCAGTACTGGGGAATCAAAATCAGGGTACATGAGTTACAAGGCAAGGGAGGACAAAAGCTCACTTTACTAAAAGAAGGTAAGTACTTCTATATCTTTTGTCCTGAAGTGATATATATTAGTGCTTGGAAATGAGGACACGATCATTAGAAACTGTTTGCAGGTGCGATTGTAAGTCAAACCAGATCAGACATAATTAAAATAAATAAATAAAAAGAAGAATGAAGAAGAAGCAGGACCTCATGATCACGGAGATCCCATGCTCAAGTAGAAGAAACTCAAATAAAACCATATAGCAATTGCTCAGATTGGTTAATTGATGATATTACTTTTTACATTTGATATCGTAACTCTTGAATTTTAATGGAAAGCCATAAAATAGCATGGAGATAAATCTCTTCAGCCAATAACCCTCGTACCATCAAGCTAGGACTGATTTTGCTACACTAAGCAACATATGCACCAGTTGGAAACACTTCCAATCTTATATAGCCTAGTTATTAGAACAATATCATTTTTTTTTTTTAGATTTTTATGCCATGATACTCATAACACAAGAACTGCTTATCTAGAACACGTTTCATATAACACTCAAAGCCCCAAACCACAATTTAGCCAGCATTCTCTTGACTTAAAGCTACTAGCAAGTATGCTGGCACCAAAGTACACTATTTTTTAGAAGACACCAAAGTACAATTAACTGATTAAGTGGTCTTTGAGGTGGTACTAGCATCAGCACTTGACACTGGAGTAGATCCATAACCAGAACCTTGTCCATAACCAGAATCAAACACTGAGCCAGTTGTGCTGCCACCTGATTCTGACCCAGTAACTGTATGCACAATCGTTTCAACAATAGATTCAACATTGGTCACAGCAGAACTAACCACTAATTGTACCCCATAGCCTGAACCACTACCAGACCCAAGCCCATAGCCTGAACCTGTTTCACTACTAACATTGTTTGTAGACATTGTTATGGAGATGATACTTCTACTATTTATTATTGAAGTGTGATGACCTTAATGGATGTCACTCTATTTATATTGCAAGTCTCGAGCACCTTATTCCTAATTTGGCAAACTACATCATTAGAGTGCAGTGACCTTAGGAATGTGGATAATTAGTGGCCCCACAACAACTAACCCAACTTCAAGATGTCTCCAATAATTTAGGACACGTAATACCCAAGACACTAACCAAATGATTTTTTTTTTTCAACAATCTTGAACAGTAAAAATAAAATCCTATCTTTTTGGCTTATGATATGATATGTCACATAGTGAGAACAGCATGTACTTGGAAGTTTTAGTTTGTGGAATTTATCACTTACGCGTGGAGAATGATAGAAATGATCTATTTCAAAATTTGTCTACACTATTTTCTTGATCTTTACATGAAAAAACGAAGCTGCCAAGAATACAAGGGTTTAGGAAAGATAAGGCTAAACAAAATTTAATAAATGAGCAAGAAAACCCAATTCTAGAGAGTTGAAAAATGTGACTCACTTAGAGGTCCTTCATATTTACAACTTAAAAGCAGAACATAAAAAAAAATATACTAAAACCATGTACAAAGATTATATCAATAATGAATCTGCACTAGTTGGAGAACTCTTAATAATTTGTTTCTCATCACCTACTACAAGAAAACAAACCTATAATACATATAATATAAACCTGTAGTAGTAAATGATATAACTCCTGGTAAATGTATCTTTTTTTTCCCCCTTTTCTTTTAAGACTTAAGTTTTTATTCTGGAGTTTGAAGAATTTGTTCAAGATCCACCCGAGCACAGGTTGGTTAGTGGAATCATACCTGAAACTGATATGTTAGAATTCTATCTTTACAACCCAAACAAGGCATGTGATAAAAGTATATCACATTTTAACCTGAGCATTTTCTGTTTTTATTTTTTGAAGCTCATCTTGGGCACATATGAGCCTACATATAACAAACAACAATTCAAGTACTGTTAGCATTTGAGGATTATTAATTTACCGATTTTTCATGTGGTATATCAATCTAATTACCTCCACTGCAACTCAGTTATTTCATGAAGTAACTCTTTTTCCCTATCATGGGATGCTTCAAGCTGCAATCAGACATGAACACTCTTCAGCTGAAGTAACATAGCAAAACTACGCGAGCCATTCATGTAAAGCATCAGTGCTAGGCTCCAAATTACAAATTAAACAGCTGTATCACCAAAATCAAAACACAATCTAATTATACAAATAGATTCTGGAAGCAAACTGATTGCATTTGCATAAGAATATTATGGAGTATATAGAAGTTGGTCATGTATACGAAGGGCTGAATATGAGACACAGGCATGATCAGGGTGGTTAAACCAAACACATCTTAAACACACAGCATCTGGCTGGGAATAAAATGATTCAGGTTTATGTAAGGGCAGCAGTGCCCCTGATTTAAAATGGCACTTAAATTAAAAGATAAGAATCAATATAGGTGGGAAAAAAATTGTAATTGAGGCTTTATGACAAGGATGGTTAGTTTATATTGAACATAAGGGTTAGATATTATTATGTTTATGAAGGAGTTTACAGGCTGAAACCTATTGAGGGGTTTTAGGGGCTACAAACTATAGTCCAAAGTTCTAATTCTAAGTATCAAGGAAGTTTCATGGATGGAATGTGAAGAGGGTATTAAACTATTAATCGTTTGGAAAGGGTCTCTTTATACAATGCTGAGAAGATATAACAGGTTGGATGCTAAGGACGTCTCTTCATACTTTGCTCAGGTTTATTGGTTTCCAATCTCTTTGGAAGAGTATTTCAACTACTAAAGTTCCTGGGAAAGTTGTTTTTTTTCCATTTGGACAGGTGCATAGGGTCTCACCAAAAGAGGGATCACTCTAGTGAATTGGTGTTATGTGTAAATCAAGTGGAAAAATAGAGGATCACTTGTTGCTACATTGCACAACTGCAAAACAGTTGTGGTGGATAGCATTTTTAGTTGTTTTGGAGTTCATTGGATTTTGGTTGGAGAAGGTTTTTTAATTTCTGGATGTTGGATAGGAATGTTTATATGCCATAAAAGTAGAGATATTTGAAATGCTATATGGCACTGCATTAAGTGGGATATATGGATAAAACAGACTAACTGGACCTTCAATTGTGTGGATCTTCCTATGAATGTCCTAAAATCCATTTTCAACAATCATTCTATGATTGGCTGCTGCATGTGTGAGTAACCATTTCTCCATTTCCTTGAGTTTCACTGACCTTTGAATGTATAATCTCTAGGATAACCCTAATGGCAACATGTGCACACGCACACATATATGTATATATATCAAGGATTTTCATCATGGCCTTTTAAGTAAAGGTGATTCTTATCCATCATGGATGTGAAGTAGGTTTTCAAACTAAATTTTAGTTTTTATTCATATCCTTTTTTCCAGTTTATAAGCTGTTGCAACAGGACCTATAGTAGGTTGCTATGCTACAAAATCATTCTTAGCTACATTGGAAAGAATTCTACCAAGATTTTTCACCTTAATTCAATCAGTTTTTATTCATTTTTTTGTCATCATATTCAGTTGCTTCTTTTTTATCAAACTTTTGAAAGATCACATGAATATAACATATTTGACTAAATACTACACTTGCCGGCCTGCCCAAAAAAAAAAAAACTAAATTGCACCTTGTATTTTATACTTTTGGCTAATCTAATTTCAATGTTTTTTTACTTGAAGCATGTTCCCATGTGATGCTCCTACACACTAGTTTGAACATTTTTTGTTTGCAAGTCTGTAAGTTGCAACTCAGGAATCTGGAAAGAAATTTTGCCACCAGATTAAACTTTGGCTGTCATTAAATAATGGCAATTTTAACACAAGCATGGAAAATTTTTCCTCACCATTAAACACTACAGAAATCAACTCAAGAGCATAATCGTATGTAACAAGAACCAGGCCTTTATATTTTTACACTCAATTTGTTTTGGCAGAAAACGGTTTTTGAGCTAGGCTTTCTAGGCAAGTGGCTATGGATGTTTGCAAATGAAAGGGAACATTTACGGAGAAATTTTTATTTGTATGAAATATGGAGAAACATGAGGTGCTTGACAACGAAGATATCTAGGAGATCGCATGGGGTAAGCTTAAGGAACAACATCAGAAAAGGGTGGGATGTCTTTTGCAGTTTTCTTAAATTTACTATTGGGGTTAGCTCTAGGGTCAGGTATTAGCATGACCTTTGGCATGGTGACTCTTGTATTAGGACATGTTCTGAGTGGTTTACATTGGCAGTAAATAAAGACGCTATGCTTCTGCTGCTTTGTACTCAGGTGGAAGACGTACATGGAATCCTCAATTTTGCCGCTCTCTCCATGATTGGGAGTTGGAAGCTGTGGATAGTTTCTTTGACTTGTACTCTCACATACATCAACAGCAACCCGAAGACCAGGTTTCATGAAGATTAACTAAAATTGGAACGTTTGAGGTTCGTTCTTTCTATGAGGTCTCAAAGGATCTAGAAGAGCTCAAAATCCATGGAAGAGTATTTTAAGTGTAAAGGTATCTCATAAGATCGCTTTCTTCATTTGGACAACAGCATTTAATAAAATTTTGGATAATCCTTAGAAAGGATCTCTTATGATTATTGACTGGTGTTGCATATGTAAGAGCAACAAAGAGTTTGTTGATCACTTTATTTTGCATTTCTCCTTTGCATCAGACTTGGCATTTTGTATTTACTCTTTCGGATTTCTTGGGTCATGCTAAGGACAGTAATTTGGTTGCTGGAATGTTGGCAAGGAAAGTGCAATGGTTATAGGAATTTGAAGATATGAAGGCTACCTCATTATGTGTGTGTTGTGGACCATTTGGCAGGAGAGAAATGGAAGAATTTTTTATGGTGTTGAACTTGGAAGGAGAGGAATACAAGAATTTGCTACATTGTTGAACAGCCTAATTAAATAATCAATCAATTGATGCTGAGGTCTCTAAACGAGTGGATGACTGTCTGAGGCAGCATCCCTTTGACTTCTTTCTAGAGTTTATAGATCTTCTGATCTGAATTTGTAATTCTTTAGCAGTAGATCATTACACATATTATGTACTTGATCTATTTCCTCCATTTAATAAAATTATTTTAATAATTAAAAAATTAAAACTTTGATTATGTAGCTCTTAAGCCTGACTATCTACACTCTTAACTAAGGTGATTGCAGTATATATACACCAGTATTTTTTAAACTGAAGTGCTCTTAAGCACCATACTCGCAAGTTTTAATATGTTAGAAGATTTGGTACAGAGTGCATGCAAATTTTGGGAGTTTCATGATGATTTGTTTGGAACGCAAAGCACACATGACCCCTATATTACATACCAAAGATTTCTCTATTGCAGCAATTTGTGCAGGCATGCCTCCTCTATCAACCACACGGTTGGCTGCAGTGTAGGAAGGAATGACATTAGAATCAACCAATTTGAATGAAATTTCAAATGCTAAAATGGAAGGGTCATTTATTGCCAAAACCTGTAGTGTCACCTCCAGCAACTTGCTTCATTAAACTTAAAATACTTTCCTGTAGAAAACAATATGACAAATAAATAAACTTCAATCCTAATTAGAATATAAAGTAAAACTATATGGCTAATCATACCCTTTGAACAATATTTGTCTGCAAAACAGTATTCAACGCCGGAAAAAGATAATAGCCAGAAAGATTTAATGACGAAGCATCACAAGGAGATGGTAGAGGTGATGCTAGAGGTGACGGTAGAGGTGATGGTAGAGGAATTGCAGGATGTGGGGTAATCACCTACATAGCCCAATGCAACAAAAGATTTAGTAAAATATGATAGAAACATATCTTCAGGGCATATAATGTGCAAACTAGTAGTTTAACAGTTTAAAAGAAATATAGTCTCCATGGTCAATTTCCCATGCTTAACTCTCCTTTCACATCCAATGAATTGCTTCCAGTCTGAAATAAAAATAATAATCCTCTAATGCCTATTGCAACGGTTACGACATGCTTTGCAACAGCCACAAACCTTAAAATTTACCAAAGGAAACCTGTCAAGATGTAAAGCCTATAGAGTCCAAGAAAAATCTAGCATAATTTGAAAATAAAACTAGCCTTAATAAATTTGGAACTCCCTAAACCAGTGCATCTATTTTTGATAAAATATGACTTATTAGCTACACCTGCGGTTCAAACCTTAGACATAACAGTGCAAGTCCAGAATTGGCATGAAAATTATGTGTGCCATACTTCAAGACCTGATTTTCTAATGTTGAGCCTCCAACTTAACATCTATGCCCTTTCAAACAAGGTAACCATCAAAACTTCCTGGATAGTTGAATTGTAAAACAGGATGTATAAAGATGATACAGAAGATATGGGAAAATGCTGTTCTGGGTCACATTTCAAGACAAAAATATTGATTAATCACCACCAATGTTCCAATAAATCCCGAAAAAGAGATCGCAATTTATGCAAGTGACTAAGAGAAGAAACTCAAAAACCTGTTGGCAAGGGTGTTTTGGTTACAGGGGAGTATAGAAATTTGGGAGGCGATTCCTATTGTATAATGCGGTGCCTTTGGCAGGAAAGGAATGCTAGAATTTTTAAGGGATGCAAGCAGACTATTTTAGACCTGAAAATGTTGTTTTTCAGATTTTTTTTTTTTTTTTTTTGACTGTATGTTGGCATTATTATCCATGTTAGGTTTGATTTATCATTGTACTTTTAGTGATTGATGTTGAGGTACCCATAGGATACATTCTGAGTAGTTGGCCCACACACTCTTTTAATTCAATAAAGAAAGTTATTTTATCTCCAAAAATAAAAATAGATATGAAATTTATTCACTCACTTGGTAGCCGGAGCTTAAGTGTTAGAGAAGTAAGATGAAGCTATAGTGATTGCAGAACAGAGGAAGGGGAAAGATCTCACAGGATATTAATGTAAAGTTCTTAACTAATTTCAGATAAGAGGAGCCACTGCTTGTTCTTAAAGCTACAAGCCTGCAAGTAAATTAGGAGGATCTCCTTCGAAACCAAGTGATGAATTTCAAAGTAAAAATAAGACAACGCAGGGTAAGCAAAGTAGGTATCTTGAACCGGGAAAAAAAAAATTGTAGATGCCATAGCTAAGTTGTGTGTCTAGAAATAGCAGAAGAATACAGATAAGTATGGCCAGAACAAGCATCTTGCAAGAGACAGGATCATTTATCTTATATTTCTTTAGGAAGGTTTTGCATCCACACCCCATGCACCAATATTTTGAATTACACTTTGGGGACAGTTTTGACTTAGCTATTAGAACAGAATATTTCGGAACCGTTGTGTGGCAAGCTACTCTGCATTGCATTATGTGAACCATATGGAGAGAGCGAAATCATTGAGCAAGATATTAAGAATAGTTTTTGGAGATATCTGTTTGAATAATTGCACTTCAATTGGGGGGAAGGGGGTGGGGGGGTCATGTAGTTCCCTCATTGATTTTTGGACCTAATGAGTGTCCATTTGAAATTCTTTAAGGGCGCTCACATTTGAGCATACCTTCTACCTAATAAATTATTCTCTTACTTATCAATATAGATATATGTAAAACAATAACTTTTTTAGAAATTAAAAGTCACGCAATCTCATTAACCAATATAAATTCATAAGAGAGAGAGAGAGATTTGTTTGTCCACTTTATGAATAGAAATTAACTTTTACGAATTTTAATGTTCAGATAGATAGTTATTCAAGCGACACACCATAACCATAATATAGACAAGCAAATAAAACCCCAGGGTTTTACCTCAAGTGGTAAAAGTGTGGGATGGTGTAAGAGTAGGTCATAGGCTTTGGTCTTGTGGGGAGAGAGAGAGAGAGAGGAGAAACCTAAATGTACTTTGGCATAATTAACCCAACCTCACCTGCATACTGTGACTCTTTTGCAGTATGGGACTTGGGGCCACCTGAAAGAAAGGGGGAAAATTAGCCTTCACAAGAAAGGTAAATCGAAACTACAATTAACAAAATCACCTTTTCTAAGTCAACATTTTCGGAGGTAACTTTGAAACGTCCTCTCTGCTGAACCACAGGTGCCTTTGCTTTCTCATCAAACTCATCACTGTTTGCTGCAACAATAATTTGGCTAATTGAAAAAAGGGCAGATATTACCGTCCAAGAAAATTAGAGAAATCAAAAATCAATTGCATCAAAACCAAAACCAAAAAAAAATTGTTTCCACGTGAAATATAAATCAAGAAAAAAAATTAGCAGATGCCTGATGATTTTGATGATTTAGAAGGAACTTCAAATAGCACATCATCTGTTGCCTGCATAACTGTCGCTGCAGAGCAATTTGTAGTGTTCTGGGATAGATTTTGCAATTTATCACTGAAAATTCATTAAAATTGAAATGAGAACTTTCAGAAGAAGAGCGTAATAAATATCACATATTATGTTTGGATAATTCAATTCTGTAATCATTTTCTTTTTCCTTAAAAAGAAAACAAAAAGAGTTAATTCAATGTTATCATCACAAGGGAATTGTTCAGTAAAGCTATCAACGGACTCAAATAGAGAAAAGTATTGATAAACTACCACATGTCCCAAAATTTTAGGAAAAAATACGATGATAAACTACCACTAGTCCTAAAAGCTTAAGTTAATAGGAAATAGTGAATTTAATTTCTTAACCAATTTCCTAACAAGTATCTTTTTATCATAACCGCTAGTTGAACAATATATGTAAATACAAGTATATAGTGCACAAATTTATATATTTTGTTCGACCGCTGGGCAGAAAAGAAAAAGAAAAATAAATATAAAAAAATAAAAAAGAAGAAGAAGAAGAAGAAGAAGTAGACACTTCGTATCATTAATAAGAAACACAGATTTTTTCAGAGTCAGTTTCTATTAAATGAATCGGTTGAGCGTCAGACCTGCCTCTCTCTGAGGGAGAAAGGTACCAGTTGGCTACAAAGGCCACAGGTGACTGGAAATTTCAAGTAATCACGAGGACTAGGCAGTTTCACTTCATTTCTAATACTAACTTCTGAAATTATTGACTTCTAGTTGTTACAAATGAAAATGTACAAAGTCTAGAATTATTAAATTTTCTCTCATAGCTTTCAGAATAACTGAGTCTGGATCTCAACATCTATATGAACGTTGATATAAAAATCCCATAGTCGTGTCATTAAATTGTATTCTCCTTCTATGACCACTTTGAGTAGTGAAATTGCCAAGAGAAAGAACCATATGAAGAGTAATAGGCAGATGTGCTATTTTTATATATAGGATTCGATGTTGAATATTGTACTCATTTTAATCTTGAGACTTCAGACCAAACAAGATTTGGATATCTGAGATTTATAGATATATCTGAGATTTATAGATTTTGAAGTTAGACCAATTCTTACTTTTAGCAATTCATTGAAATAATACCAAGTTATGTATAAGATTTTATGAAATAAAATATTTTATTCCTTACCATTGTATGTCAAGTTAAGACTTCCACTTTTAGCAGTTGATTCCTCCATAGCTAGGAGGTTAAAAAAATATGGATGTATTACTTGTTTTTCCATCCAAAGGAAAAAAAAAAGTACAAAGAAATATGGAAGAAAGATCAAAATTTCAGCATGATCCAGCACTCAGAAAGTAGAATAACACAGAACTAGATAAGACAATATGCATATGGTGAGTTGTGTGTGTGAACTAGAATTTATGATAAGGTAATTAAAAAACACATAGATTCATATTGGTTAGGTAGTCAGAAATAGTGAGAAGGTGCAATATTACACTTTTCCCTAGTAAAATCACAGATAAGATGGTAATCAGTAACTATAAGAATCCAACCGTTTCAGACATGCCAAAACTCCCAATTATTATGTAGATTCAGAGTCAAACCTCTCTCCTTTACTTTCAGCAAGATCATCATGACAGGGTGAAGAATTCTGTGAAATGTGCTGTTCATGGCATGAACTAGCAATGCTGGAGTCGTCATCAGATTTTTCACATTTGACTCTGGAAAGTGAAAAACATGACTGTAATTAACATTAATTTAAGCATTATCATAACCAAAAGGTGTGGAAATGGCATTTAAATTTTAAAACAGCAACAAAGCTTCCCAGTTAAAAGCAATGCCATTGTATTTCTAGAACACTTCTTACAATTGAATACTAAGAAACTAAGCAAGTAACATATTACGGTAGAAAAGCTGCAAACACCATTTCAGATAACATACTTGACTTCATTTATAGTTGAGTCAACTAATGGAGAAAGCATTGGTTGGTTCTGGATCACATCATTTTCTTCCTGTGAAATATTAGATCAGGAACACAAAGAAACTCTTAGAAGAATTTACCAAACAAAAAAAAAAAAAACTGGTAATTTTTTAAGGGCAAGTGTATTAAGACACATATAACCTCCTGAAACATTATATCCAACTTAAGTAAATGATTCTCAGTATATACCAGCTCTGCAACTTGAAAAGAGTCTTGAAACTGCAATTGCTTTTCAGGTACATCAAGTGGAGACAAAGAATTTGTGCTCTCTCGGTTGCAATCAGTTAGAGGGTCATCAACATCCTGGATCTGACAGAATGAGAAACATATTCATATAATCATGAAATTTAAGGAGCCCTCAGATATCATATGATTACATCACCAACCAAAATAAATAAATAAAAGGATAGACAGCAGTACCAGGGAAGCCTGGGCCTTCACATCTTCAAGATTGAAATTCCAACCACTAATTCCTCGTTTATATTCATTCTACAAAAAATTAAAAGAATGTATTACAGGCTCGTACAACATAATGATGACACCAACATCAAAAAATATAAACCTTTCTAAGAAGTCTAAGAATGTCCATATGATCATGATACAAACAGTTTTTTGATGAGTAAAGACTATTTTAAAGATGATAAAAACATAGGGAGTGACTTAGGTACACAGGCTGCATACAAAAGATCATTCCCTAAGTAAAAAATCCCTGATCATGATACAATACAGTGAAACCATAAAATTATATATTTAAAATAAAAAAGGATACTCATCCCCAGAGTAAATATGCAAATCATCAACACTGACAGAAATTAACAGTAAAACAGAAAAGCTTTGTGATATCAATGTTTTTTAATTAATAAGTTACACACGGATAAAGATTACGTTATCCAGTCTACATACCTATTACTTATCTCTATTTCCTATTCACTTTAGTCCTTATACTTTCAACCTTGTTTCAAAAAAATCCTTATCATTATTTGATGGACAAAAATTTTAATATGGCGAACACAATTCATGCCATGTCATAGGCTCCACATCAAAGTGACATTGGTTTCATGTATTCCATTTGCTATGTCTGCATTTCAATCTATCAAATAACAAGTAAGACTTTTTTGAAACATTTTAAAGTACAAAGACGATTTTGAAACAAAGGTCAAAAGTTGAGGACCAAATATGCAATTTGACCTTTTTTTTATCTAAGGTGCAGCAACTTTCTTGGCAACTCTTGTAAAGCTTTCCTCTAGTCTATGAAAACACACCTAATAGTTTTCACAGGTCATGGTTAATTATCTTCCCAACTGAATAATATTATACTTATTCTTTAAATCTCAGTCAGATGAGTCCTGGTCCTGTAAATTGATCAAATTGTTCACATATTGATTAAGTATATCAAAAGATGTAGTACACATAAAAAGACAAGAAGAAATTTTACGACACACATCCGTATCAGCAATATATCAGCATTTACTCTTCTTGATTTAAGAGGTGAATTCCAACCTGTGAAATTTCCTCCTTCTGGCCATCAGGCATTTTCTTTTGTGCAAGCATATCTTCCTCCTTTCTCTGTGAGTGGAAAAAGACGTTACTAATAGTAGTACAGATCAAAACAACATAGAATGATTATGGTCATATCCTCGAAAATGATAAGCTAACCTTTAATGCCTTAATGCGATCACCAAGAGCAGGCAGACCCTCTAAAAGTGTTCGTGCAATATAATCATTTGACCGAGCTTGCTTGAAGAAGGAGTGCTTCAACAACTTCTTTGCGGAAGGCCGTTTTGAAGGATCTTTTACCAAGCAACTAGCAATCATCTGCTTGAATGACTGAAGATAAAGAAAGACCAAAAAGCATTTAGAGTGACAGAACCATAACCAAAAGGCGTTTTTGAAGGAGCAAAAATATTGTTGAGAGTGTACCTTAGAAAACTTCCTGTCCCTTTCATAATCAAGGCCAGGGGGTGCATTTTGCAAGGTCATGAGCAGTACCTGGCAACAGTAAACTTCGTAGGTTCAATGAGCTTCTGGGTGTTTCAAAAAAGATGCTGATAAAAGCATGTCACATTTTAGTCTATGCACCTTCATTGGAGGATACTTTGAGAAAGGAGCATGACCATGGGCAAGTTCCAAAGCAGTTATACCAAATGACCAGATATCGGCCCTACAGGAAGAAATTTTGAAGCAAACATAATTGTCTAATAAGAGGATAGTGGTGGTGGGGTCAAAAAAGGAGAAATTTTTTTAAAAAGTAAATGGACACTTAAACAGACTTGAAGTCATATCCATGCAGTTGCTCCATAACTTCAGGTGCCATCCTGCAAAACAAAGATTCAAAATTCTTGATCCTTGAGCATTTCATAGCAAGAAACAATAAGGCAATAAACCAAGGAGCCTTATGCTGTTTAAACATTCACTTCAGTTTCTAATTTAAATGAAAATTTTCTAGAGTTTCCAAATGTTAGTTGATTCAATCATGATGTACTTCTATAGTTATATTAATAATGTCAGCTAAGGATGCACCAAGGCCTAGCTAATATATGGCATTAATCTTGATTTTGAAGAACAGAATTGAGAATTAGAAGGAATGAGTATATGCAGAGAGAGTATACCAGCAAGGTGTGCCAACAAATGTGTTCCTCATGCGTTGCCTATCACCTGAATCAAAAAGACAGGCAGAAACACCAAAATCTCCCAGCTTGATTCCACCACGTGTATCAATGAGAATATTCCCAGCCTATGACAAATATAATATAAGATGACGAGCAAGGAATTAGAAGCAAAATATACATGTAGTAATTTTGAAAACAATTGTTAATAATCTTGTGAGCTCTAGAACAACTAACTACACGCTGCCAGGAATTAAAGGAAGAAGCAACATGCAATACCAAATAACTCAAAATCTCTATCTGGGCACAAGAACTTAAAATCCCATAAAGAGTCACAACTTCCTCATCCCTTGATTCACCAAAAGTATACTTCTTGGCCTTATCCTCTTTCTATAAGAAGTTTGGTCCCATACCACTGTGTTACCATTCTATTTGCATTCTAAGCTAGCAGGGATCAACAATTCTGCAGGAAAAGCTACATGTTTTATTAACATGACTGGAAATCTTGGCATCCAAGGGGTCTAAATTTAAATTATTCATATTTATAGCCCACTATCAGGCTTCATCCAAAATTAAAACTACCAAGCATATTAGTATATGTCAGAGCAGGCATGTTTGAATTGGTTAAAACCTGCCTGGACTCCAACATATTGAACTAAGGAGCACAACCTTACCCTCCATTGTTTGATAGATCATGTCAAGAAATTTAGGGTTAAGCTATAATACTGTGCAAATTCTAGTAAGAGAAAATCACCTTATGTTTTTTGATTGGTAAATTACACACACACCTAGTTGATCTTGAACTCATGACCTCACCCTCCATCCCATTATTATTGGAAGAAGTACCAATTGAGCTATATAGCTCATTGGTTAAAAACAATTTGTAGGAACTTAATATTAGATATTAGTGATACAAAACTATGGATAAGATAGATCATATCAGCAAACACATTTTGGGTTCAGAACAATGAAATAATAGTTGAGCTTCCAAACAAGGAGGCCTAATAAAAATTCTAGGCATGCAAAATTATACAAAGATGGATAGTAGTCAGCCCAAATATGTGAAACAAGTAACTGAATCGTGATGAAGGATCAATACTCACTTTTACATCTCTATGTATATGGCCATGATGATGAAGATAGTCTAAACCCTTCAATACTTCTCGTAAAATGGTGGCTATAACTAGCTCTTCAAAACCATCAGGATATGCAGCCTTCAGTATGTGAAGACAAGATCCCCCAGCCATGAATGGCATGACAACCCACAGATTATGGTCACTGACAAACGAGCAGTGTGATTTAAGGACATTAGGATGATCAACCAAGTTCATTGTTTGTGCTTCACGAGAAACATTATTCTGTGGAGAGCACACATGAAAGAATATGTCAAAACAAGTCTTCGCAAATAGCAACAATAATAAGGGCAGGCAGTATGAATAGTGCAAATTTCAATCCCCAAATATTTTCTAATACAAAATGGCTTTACCAAACCTAAAAAATATTGTGCCAACTGCATTCATCCTAAAAAGGTTTACATGAAATTAAGGGACAAAATTTGGTCATGAAATTCTATACAAAAAGTTCATTCTTAAGAAAATATATAGCAAATGCACGACCATATTGGAGTAATTTGAGCTGTGTAATCCAGGTTGCAACACAGATATAATACCATTTGTTGGCACCTTTTAATTTCAATTGATATCGGTTTGTTAGCTTTACTAACTGTAGAGAGCTTGAATTTCCTTAAAGACAGCGAGATTTTCGTGCCTCAACCAAATTTTTCTTGCTCTAGTTTTTTTCTTTGCGTTTCTATTTGATTTCATTCTAGTTCTGAATTTCTTGTAATTTTTATTATATTTTTAGTGTATTGCGGCTAACACCATTAAATCAGTACCACATATAAGCGCAAATTCAATCCTCTCTCCTACACAAAAATTAGACTATATTTTTGTAATCACATCAATTTTGATATTGCCGAAACCAAATCTCAAAGCTTAAATTAGCTAATATTAGCAATCAAGCACCTTTTTTTGAATCTAATCATTTCAATATTTAAACATTCACTTAATTGAGAGAGCTCACAATCAAATTTTCTATTTTCCTTTTCATACAAATAACCGTCAATATTTTCTAACCACGGCCACAATTCTGATACAGCCAAAACAAAATGTGGAAGCTTAAATTAAACATACTTAAATCAAACATACTGAAACCAAATCATCGAAGCTTAGATAAACTAATAGTAGCAATCAAGCATCGTTTTTCAATATTTTAATATCTTAAAATTCACTTAATTGAGAGAGGTCACATTCAAATTTTCTATTTTCCTTTTTCCTACACATAACCTCGACTATTTTCTAACCACATCTACAATTCTGATATCACCGAAACAAAATCACAAAGCTTAAATTAGCTAATATGAGCAATCAAGCAACTTTTTGGATCTAGTAATTTCAATACCTTAAAATTCACTTAATTGACAGAGCTCACATTCAAATTTGTCCGGTTTTGAAACCAAATCATCAAAGCTTAGATTAACTAATAGTAGCAATCATGCAAATTCACTTAATTGAGAGAGCTCACATTCAAATTTTCCTTAAATCAAACACACCGAAACCAAATCTCGAAGCCTAGATTAGCTAATATTAGCAATCAAACAACTTTTTTTGGATCTAGCCATTACAATATTATGAAATTCACTTATAATTCACAAAGCTCTACATTCAAAATTTTCCGGTTTCCTTTTCTTCAATCAAACACACACACACATATAGAATAGGAAATACCAGATCGCAATTGTCACGTTCGAAATCGAGGATTTTGACAGCGACGACCTCGTTGAGAGGCGTACAGAGAGCACGATGAACCGAAGCGCTCACGCCGGCCCCGACCTCTTCGTAAAGCGTGTAATGCTCAGCTCCAATCGGATACTTCTTCTTCTCCATTGTTTCTCTCTCTCTCTCTCTCTCTCTCTCTCTGAGAATTGAATTCAGTGAATAAAATGAAGAAAAAGTTTAGGGCTGTGATTATTAATATAAGGTCACGGTAAAGCAAAGAAAAGGAAAAAAAAAAAGTGGCTATTCAGTGATCAATGATGACGATTGACGAAGATTTTTATTTTATTTCCTCTCTTTTTTGTGTGGTTTGTTTGTTTGTTCGTTTTAATTTTTCTTCTCAAATCCCCAGATTTCTCGTGATTTTTGTTTCCTTTGTTTGTTTTTGGGAAAAAGAGAGAGAGAGAGAGAGGAAACGAAGCTATCGGATCGGCGGTGGAACTGGGGAAGAGGGAAAATAGGGGAAAAACGTTTGTAAGCAGAAATCCCGCCACTAGTTTTCCTTTTGTTTGCAAATTTATTAAGGAGCTAAATTTAAAAAAATAATAATAAAAAATAGAAAAAAGCCTAAATTGTGTATTTGGCCTTTCCCCAACTAACTGTCACGTGACCTGCGCATGTGACTACGTATATTTACTTACTTTTTTTGGATAGATTGATTAATTATTAATTTACGTGTGCCATTGTTGTTTTTCTTGTTTTGTATAACTAGAAGATATATACACTCAAATTAGTCATTAAAATTAAAATCTATAATTTATGGAGTAGTATATTTTTAGTTTTGAGAGTATTATGTCGGTGCAAGATAGGGTTCTCAAAAAAAATTATGTCGGTACAAGATAGGGTTTAATTAAAAGTTATATTTGTAAATAAATTAAAACTATAATAATTTTTTTCTCAAAAAAAAACTATAATAATATATATTTTTTAATGGGAAAAACTTTAATTTTAATGAATTTTCTTCTCTGATTTTTTTACCAAAAAAAAAAAAACATAGCAATTTTTTAATGTGTAAGGTAAGAATTTTAATTATATTATTAAATCATAAAACTATGATATAAATCAAAATAATTAAAATAAATATTAAATTTTGTTTTAAATTATTTGAAACTTTTGGTAATAGATGTTTAGTTGAAATAGAATGTTATGACACTCAAGGTAATAGAGTTTTAGTTAGAGGAAACTATTGATGGTGGAGTGTTTTAAAAAATATATAGAGAGTTTAATTTAAGGTAAATAATCTTATTAATAATTATTATTATTATTATTCTAATAATAAGAAGAAGAAGAGTGATGAAGAAGATTACTTATCAAAAAAAAGAGTGATGAAGAAGATTGTTGCAAATCAAAGATAAGCACTTAGCCATTAGCATAATCACAATTCATGACATGAGATTATTATATTAGTATATAAATTTTTATGATTTGGCAACATCTTTTATATTTTCTTTGTCACATGGCTGTACGTCAAACTGGAAGCCAATAAACCCACTAAAAGCTACAATGCTAAAACCTCTGTCAATTTTTTGTTTTCCTCTCTTTTTTGGTTTCTTGTTTTCTTTTTCTTTTCAGTAATTTGAAAAGAGTTTACAATACTATGTTTTAGATGAATGACACTTTTTCATCTTAAATTTCACATCATTTGTAATTTCACCACAAACTATAAATTTATTTGATTTATGATGAAAATTGAGAAAATGGCATCAAATTTTATTGTTAAGTTGCATGTCAATTTAGAGAGAGATAGAGAGACTATAAGGATAAAATTTAGATAAAGTTCATTAGATACTTATGTTGGGTATTTTAGTTAAATTTAACAATGTCACTATATTGAACAATTGTTGTGAAAATTATCATTGTTTAAACTTCATTTGTCAATGGAGTCATTTAGTTGTATTTAACTGAAAACCTAAAAAATTGCTATGTGTCTAAGTTTATACCAAAGAAACAAAATAATTATTGGTAAATTTTGGGAATTTTTTACACAAAATAAAGCCCAAATTATTTATAGGCCCATTATCTCTACTCATATCATTTTCATATTATCCAACCAAGAACAAAGCTCAAAGTTGCCATTTTTTTTTTTTAAATCTAACTAAAAGTCTTAGTTCTTATAGAGAGATGGATAACAAAAGCTTTCTTAATCTATTATAAACCCCAAAAGAATGAGGTAATTATGGACCAACTTTTCAACATTAACTCTACTTAATTCTCAAACACGTTACTACAATGACTTGGGATAAATACAACTCAAATAAATGATGTTTTGTGTGGGTGTCAACACAAGTAGACAATTATTTGTATTATTTGTTGAATATTTAGGTTACATTTAGTATTGGCTTAAAAAACCAACTTTTTTACTATTTAGCATAATTTTACTATGGTTTGTGTTAACGAGCAGTAACTTTTTTTTGTCTTTTTGTTAAGTTTTATGTCATATTTTTCAGTGTGGAGTCAACTTTGTAGAGAGAATAAATATTAAAATAACAAAAATGACTAGTTTTTATGCCCTTTTCATATATTTATTTTATTTTATTATTAAATGGGACCTACTTTTGTATATCCTTAACAAGCACCTATGGGGTGTTTGTTGACATTTGCCTTTTACTATTATTCAATTTATTTTTACTACTATTTATGAGTCTCATTGCACTTTTTGTATTATTCATAGGTTTCATCATACTATTTCAACTATCTTTTAATTTTATCTACAATACTTTTAGCAAAAAAAAATTTAATTTCAACAAAATAAGCCCTTCCAAAATGGACTCTTAATAAATGTTTCATTTGTCTTCATTATGAGCCAGTCTTTATGTGATCTATAAGCAAGTTGTGGACTTGATTCCACCTTACTTTGAACCCAAATTGATAGGCTTAATTTTTTGGCTCTTTTGAAAAAACAACCAAACAGTAGTTATAATTTTTGAAATTTTAAGGATTAAATTGACATACCTAATAGGTTTTTTTTAATCTAATAGTTGATGAACTGAATTATAGTAATAATTAATAGTCAAAAGTACCAAAATGAACTTTAACCAATACATGACTAGGTAGCTTCACTAGGATGTGGCAGGCCTGTATTGGTATTGTTGAGACCCTACGGCCCTAGGCTATGGATATAAGAGGCTAACTAATTAATTATTGAATAAATTGCTTTCCTCACAAATTGGTACTTGTGTGTTACATGACTAACTCATGCCTTCGAGTCCTAATGAAATTCTTACAAACAAATTCAAATAATATTGGGCTAGAGTGTGTGTGTGTATTAAATTACTAGCCCATGCTTCAACCCATGACTCCAGCCCAATATGCACCAATAACTCGTGAAATTTAAAGCATATTGGGCTGGAATGTGTGTGTGTTGGCGTGTTAAATTACTAACCCATGCTTCAACAATGACTCCAGCCCAATGTGAATTAAATTTGACCAAAGAACATATTACATTTAAATCAAAAACCTCACAAATAAATAAACTTTAAAACGTTAATAATACAATTTTAACTAATTGAAACTTTCCCGTACATCTAGTGAGACTAGTGTGTGTAAAGTGTAAACACACGTAACCTTCTTTTTGAAAATATAATAAAAAAATTTAGTACAATAATTGATGAATCAAATTGAAACTTTGCTCAATAATTTGACGAAGTTAATCATATATAATTTAAACTTCTTCTTTTTTTTCTCAGCAAAGTTTTTTTTTTTTTTTTTTTTTTTTTTGGGTTGGGGAAAAATATGATTCGAGTATAAAAGAACACACAAGTACACAAATCTAAGTGTAGACAAGAGACTAAATTTTTTAGACCCCAATTTGTTTTACTTAAAACTCGGTTATGGGGCCATTGAATCTTGCAAAACCCATAGAATTTACTTAAGTTATTTTCGTTTTGAAGATATGAATCTTTTGTAAGATTTTATTTTTTTAAAGAAAAGTCTAGAGGTTACCTCTTTGCCTTTGCTTTTGTGGTGGACTCAAGTAGTCAAGTGAAGTGAATTGTGAAAATGTAAAATTTTGGTCCATTTTTAATATGCCTGGCTCTTGTTTTAACCTAGGTCTTGATCATTGGCACAAACAAGTGTCGGATTTGACATTTTTATCTAAGTCAGTCACTCGTGCAATACATAGAAAAATTTAATAAAATATGATTTATTTGCAAAATGGTTTTTTTTTCTCTTTAATTTTGTATATAAATATTAAATTTGGTAATTATGATAATTATTATTAGACATTTATTTTGATTGTTTGTATATGAAACATTAAATATGAAAATTGATAATTATGGTAGTATTTTTATATGGCAACTATTAACCATATAATTATGGGTAATCATTAATAGATATTTATTTGGATTGTGTATGTATATAGAACTATTTAATCTATTATTTAAAGAAAATTTGATTTAAAAACATTCTAATTGAGGGTTTAAATATATAATATAATTTAAATTCAATTCAAAAATATATATTAAAATATTGACATGTAAATTTATGAAGACTCAAAAACTTAAATTTATGTGGTAAAATATTATGATGTCAACCAAAATTCAAACGTCATTTCTTTTAAAAAAATCAAACATTTTTTATTTTATATAAATTATAGATTAAACAAATAAACCATATTGTCAATTAGCAGCATTTTAGCATAGAGGGGAAACAAATTGTTTCAAACAGTATCACACTAAACTACATTATAGGAGAACCCTGAAATGGCTATGGACATGTTAGGGGGGGAAAGTGAATCCCTAATCCTATGGGAATCTTTAATAGTTCACATAATCCCTAAACAACACTTTAGTTTTATATTTACTGTATATTAAAAGTATTATAAGTTAATCGAGTAACTCATGAATAAGCCTAAGCTTGTTTAAAAAGAAAATGAACCAAGTTGACGATGTGATTTATTTTGGTGACAAGCTCAAGATTGGTTTGTGTTTGAAATAAAATTAAAGAAACAATCTTGAACTTTTCATACTCGACTCATTTACAAACTTGTGCACCAACACCCCTTCACTCATTCACTCATAAAATTTAAATCAGTTATAATATGCTAAAAAATGGTTAGCTAGTGTATAACTTGTGGCCCTCTTCTAAATAATAAACTTTAAACATAAATTTTTGTTTCTTCTTCTTCTTCTTCTTCTTCCTCTCTCTCTCTCTCTTTTCCTTTTATTTTTTTCTTTTTTTTTTGTTTTGCATTTTGGTGTTTTATCGTGCTAAAATCATTTAGTAATTAAAAAAAAAAAAATCTTAATTGGTATAACATTAAGGGCAATCCAATAATTAAGAGACAAAGGCAATGAAGTAAGATTACTCTTTTATTTCTATTTTTAAGTTAGTTTCTCAATCTTATACATGTGCACGGCTGCGCATGCATTTCCTTTTTTATTAACATATTTAATACTATTAGAGCTCCCACACAAAACACCATTTGATCCCATTTATCAGATGTTCTAAATGCCATATTTTTTGCAACATGCTACAGTATCGTTGCAAATTTGCAACAATACGGAATTAGAATGGTATAAGTTTTAGTCTTTTTTTATTCTCTTTTCTCTCTCCTCTCTCTTCATTTTATTCTTTTCTCTTCTCTCTCACCGATTCCCTCTCTTCTTAGCCACCGATTCCCTCTGTTCTCTCTTTTCCCTTTAATTTAATATCAGTTTAATGGTGGCCATTATCACCGAAGGCGCAAGTGGCATGGGTGACAAGTTCGCTACTCACGGTGCACGAGCCATCGTCGAGCCTCACAAGTTCGCCGCTCATGGTGCACGAGCCATCGTCATTGCCAACGTCCAAGACAAGAAGGGTCATCATCATCATCACGACATTATCGTCATCGCTCTCCGATCTCTCTCTCTCTCTTTTGGTGGTTGGTTGTTTTGATTGTTGTTGGTTGGCTGATTTTGGTTGATGGTGGTAGGTTGATCGGGTTGTGGGTGTGAGATTTGGGATGGTCTCAGGTCGGGTTATGGATTGTGGGAGTGAGATTGGGTTGTGGGTGTGAGATTTATGGCTATGTAGTGTTTGTTTGAGTTTTTTTTTTGGTAGTAGTGGTTGATATTGGTGGTCGGTGGTTGATTTGTGGGGGTGGCCAGTGGTTGTGGGCTGTGGCGGTTGATCTACGGGTGTGGGCTATTGTTGTTGATGGTGATGATAGAAAGGAGATAATATATTATTTTAATGTGTAATAAATATTATTTTAATGTATAAAATTGAATGATAAAACATATAATAAATGGGATGTTGTAAAAAAATGTGATAAAATAATAAAATAGGTATTTAGTGTGGCAAAATGGCATAAATTATGCCACAGTTGCTGTGAATGCTCTTAATTAGTTTTTCCTCAAAATTTTGACCAAAATAGTAGTACCTACGTACTTCATAGCCCACGTGTTTTTATTATCATAATTTATTTATGAATAATGTTGAATGGTTGACAAGTATTAACAAATACTTACCAACTTGTTTATAGAGTGATTGTTCTCGTATTTACTCTTATTGTTTTTTTTGTTGAAAGGATTCTTATTGTTTCTATTAAAACTATAAAATGGTAATTTTTCATTCGGCTTCTTAACATAACAGAAGATGGTTTCTAAGGGAATTTAATTTTGTCCTTTGAAAGGGAAATTATTGTGAATAAAATATGCAATCAGTCATAACTTAATTTTTGGGATTTAAAAAAAATGTTGTATTCGACTTTGATAAATGATTGGTTTAAAATACATTAACAAATAAATACTCTTTTCTTTGTCCATATTTTGTTAACATTGAATGGATATATACTAGGTTTATATTTCAAAGTATATTTTTCTTAAATCCTTCTATATTTTTCATTTTTGAATTCTAATAATTTTTGGTTTATAATGGGGATCCCAAAACTAAAATATTGGTTACATTCTTGAAGATCTTAGTGTACCAAACCTGAAAATCAACTATAATTATACATAAAAACAAAGTTTGGCTCCAAACCAATTTAGAGTTGTCATTTCAAAGTGGCAAAATATAAGACTTTCCATGTGTATTCTTTATACAAATCACATAACTCATTAAAAAAGTAATGTGACTAAAACTACATATAAATGAACTCGTCAATTGTCACGTAGTATGTTGAAAAAAATATAACTATAAATGTGTTGAAATCAAACTTTTTCTTATAAATAATAGTTAAAAAATCAACTCTACACTCTTAACTGAATCCTAAACTATGCAGTTGTTAATCTAACATTTTTATTTATTTATTAATTACAATTTATGTTGAATATGGACTTTGAGTTGTACTAGATATACATTTATAGGGTTTAAGTGATAATCCAGTGGTAATAGCATTCTTTGTGATGTTTACGTATGTAATAAACCGTACTTTCTTCTCAACAATAAATATATAATAATAATAACAATTCAAACCCTACCCCCACTATATTTCTTTAAAAAATATATGCATTTAGGAAAAAAAAAACACTTAACAAAATAAACTATTTATCAGAATATTATCTTAGGAACAAAAAGATGCATTAATTACTAGCTATGTTGGTTTTTTATTTTATTTTAAGGGGGGTACATAACTAGTGCATAAACAACCAAACAATAGGGACAAGATGAAGCTAATATCCTTTGAATTATCGAAAACAACAGAGCTAAAAATAGAAATAAAGAAAGACTCGAACAAGACAAATTTGTTAGCTCGTGTTCTCCCCAAAGCTACCAAGCCTACCACAAAGTCAAACGAAACCATAACGTTGGTTCCTGAGGTTTTCGAGGTGATTCATTGTAAGAAATGGAATAGTCTGGTCGATACAACACTTCCTTATATATATATTATTTAACAAATCAAATATGTTCATAAAAAAGTAACAAAATCAAATAAATAACAAGGGTAATATTGGTTTCAAAAATAACAAGGGTAATATTAGAAACATAATTTTTTGTTCACAAATAATCAGTTATAATTGGAATATTGTCACTTCTAGGTTAACTTACTAATACCACTTTCATTAGTATAAAATCAAAACATTGAAAGATTGTGAAATATTGTCTAAACACATTGAAATCACAATCAACTCTTTTTAATAAGCAAATCATAATAATTACTAACAATCAATTTTTATTTATATCTTAAAAAGTCAAAATCATAAATTCTAGTTCAAAGAAAAAAAAATAAAAAATATAAAGACAAAGTCACGTGCATAGCCCGTGCTGGTCCCTCTATATACGTTTTGAGAGACTGTTACGTTTCGTTTTGCGTGTGTGCCTTATTTTTATGCAGCAAACACAAACAAGGCACTCTTTCTCTCTGCGCTCTCTCTTTTCTCAGAGCCGTTTCTTTTTAGGGTTTTCCTCTATCGAAACGCCGTCGTTTCGATCGATAACTCGCCAAAATGAAGCTCACCGTGAAGACTCTCAAAGGCAGCCATTTTGAAATTAGGGTTCAACCCTCCGACACCGTGAGTTCCTTAAACTTTTTTGTTTTCAAATTTCAAATTTTGAATGCTTTACATGTAATCTGTTTCGTTAAAATTAAGAAAAAAATTGATCTTTTTTAGGTTTCGTTAACCAAATTAACGAGTAGTAGATGTTTCACATTGGTATTTTTGTTGTTTATTCATTAATTCAGTTTATAGCTTTTGTGATTGTTATATAGAGAGTAGGATTTGGTGCTCAAACATTTAAATTTGTGGCAAAGAAATAATTTTTGAACAGAATTATAATGCAGAATGTGATCAAGTTAAAGTTGTTAAAGTAAAAAAGGTTATGGGGATACATAAATTTAGTAAGTTGAGAAAAAAAGCAGGGCTGGTGGGTGATTTGTTATCTTTTAATATTAAATTATGGATAACTAGAATTGAAGAGAGAAGGGCGTTTGGGCACGTGGAGAAGCGTGCGTGAAGAGGATAGTTTTCACTGAGACAATGAGCTAAAGGGGTATTTTATGATCTCTAGTATAAGGAAAAGAGATAAAATTGGGAAAATTTTAATGTCTGATTGGATAGTGGTCATGTGTCCATTTGGCATCAGTCTATTTGGTTTTTTGCTAGAATTGAGCTGAAGTATGCCTGTAATTCAAAGGGTGAGCTTTTAAAAATCCGTACATTAACAAATAGAGCTCGTGGAAAACGGACACGTGGTGTACTAAGAAAGGCTTATTTATGATTTTATTGATTAGCCAAGAGTCTTTTTCTCAACAGCAGCCAGGGTTTGAATCCCCTCTCCCCTACTTGTTGTAATAATTGAATTATCAGGAAAAAAGGAGTTTATTGATTAATTAGTCAACTAATTTTGAAGGTTATGGCTGTCAAAAAGAACATTGAAGATGTGCAAGGAAAAGACAATTACCCATGTGGACAGCAGTTGTTGATTCACAATGGGAAGGTCTTGAAGGACGAAACCACGCTAGCGGACAACAATGTTTCTGAAGATGGTTTTCTTGTTGTCATGCTTAGCAAGGTATATTTTTTCATAACGTGCTCTTTATTTTGTTTGTATTGTGAATTTAACATGTTTGGTTTTTGTTATGATATTTAATTATATTTTAAGTTCCGGAAAACAAGTGTGAATTCCAAAGATTATTTACAGCTATGTGAGACTGAGACTTAAGGTAGTGCATATTATGGTATGTGATATTATATGTTCCATAATAAGAAAAATGTTTAAGGTTGCTCAAAATGATACATGACATGGGTACCATGTTACAGATGCTTCTACACTGTAAGTTTGGGTATTTGACTGATTAATGCGATATTCAATCCAGCTTCTGTTTATTTCCATGTGTTGATATGGAATACATTTAATAAATACTTATAAAAAAAAATAATAATAAATACCCAAAGTATGAACAATATCTTAGTATTCATCATATTTGAAATGGTTCATGTACACCTACCGGTAAAAAAAGAAAAAGGCTATTTCATTAATGAAAGCAAACAAATCAGTAATTAATATTTTGTGATTATCACATCATGTTAGTTAATTTTCGCATTTAGAATTTTAAGTTAAGTTAATCATTACACCTTACCTTTCCTCAAAGTTAGAAGATGGTAAGTTAGTTTCCAGTGCTATAATTTCATATCTTCCATCGCTGCGAATATTTTACATATTAGTTAAGGCTTTTGCTGAGCATTCTGTATTAAGAATTGGTGGATTTTGTCTTTTATTTTAATATTCCCCCTCTTCCTTGAATGCAAGGATTTGGGAGGGAAATTTGAACCAGTGATTTTTCTTCTTGAGGTGTGGTCCCCAACCAATTGCGATACTCCTTGGGGAATTTTTGCCTAAATTAGTTAAGAACAGTATGAATTTATGTATTTATTTTGTACTCTTTCATAAAAGAAGACATATATGACTATTTGAATGCTCCCAATTACATCACTGGGAATAACCTGGTTATACTTAAAAAAATGAGCAGCCTCACTACCTATTTTATTTCCTTTCTGTGTGTTATGAACAGTATGATTTGTAAGTCAACTTGAGTGGCAGTATGCTGACATGAATGCACTCAATTAGATATTTCTACATATCTAAAAGTATGCAGAGTAGCCTCGTTACGTCTCATGTGGCTGTCACTACAAATCTGAAGAAGCAGCATTATGCTTTTCTTCAATATTGCACCAAACATGAAAGAGTTTTGAACTCCTGTGTTGGATTCCCAACCCTGCTCTCCTTCCTTACCTGGGCTGGTGTTGGCATCATTGATTTTCCCCCCAGTTGGTGCATGGTTGTTATTTATTTATTATCATGAAAAAGTACTTTGTGTTAATTCTAGGTTAGTTTTAAAGACCATAGCTTTTTCTTTTTTGGCTAATGGATGAGCGATTTTTGGCATCATTGTGATTGAGTTTCCACTTTTGAGTATATTATTATGTTCCCAAATGTTAACCAATACTACTAAGGATCTTAAGAAAATTCTCTGCTTGATATTGTCTGGTATGTTTGCGTAAGTTTAGATACTTACTACATCTTGATACTTTTATGTGCCCTAATTTTATATCCTATTGCCATTTTGACAGAGTAAAACATTGAGCTCATCGGGGGCCTCATCTACTCAGGTATTCTTGCTCATTTTTATTTGTTGCCCCAAAATGATCACATCTGATTTCTTATGTTTTCTTTATAAACCACTTATTTTACCTCTGTATGATAGCCTGCTTCTACAAATCCACCTACAACGGCACCTACCTCAAACCCTCCTGCACCTGAAGCTCCTGTACAAGCACCGTGAGTTTCTATGACAGGTTTCTTTCAATTGTTGCTTTTGGGGATCTGCTGGATTAATCTATACATTTTGCTATTTGTGTTGCAGGGCATCGAAGAGCACATCATCTGCTTCAGACACAGGAGCAGCTAAGTACGGGCTCTATAAGATATTCATCTTAGTATTTTGTTGGAACAAATGGCTTTGAAATTGGTGAACATGATGATCAAGATTTGAAAACAACCTTTGATCAGTTACCTTAAAAAAAGAGTGGAGATGAGAAGATGCTCTGTCAAGTTTCAGCCACAGTAAAAATTGCTTGCATTTAATTTAAATGCTTGACAAGGGTTTCCTGTTTTCTTTCTGAGTATATTATTTTCTTTAGCTTATCAACATCATATAATTGGTAAGTTGATTAGATCACATACAAGATGATATTTCATTGAGTGATGGTGTGATCAGAAATGTGTTTTTCATTGGACATGTGGCATATTCATATACCTTTTACTAAGCAATATTTTTGATACCATGTATTAAGAGCATGGTATAATCCATACTCAGCCATGGGATCAAACATGGAGCTGAATCTGTGTTGAATGCATGATAGTGTGGAGTGTATGTATTCATTAAAAAAAGAAAAAAAGAAAAAGAATGGTACACATTGAAGTGTGTATATATGTTCCTAAATTAAGTACCAAAACCATGTCCACCACAGTTTAGTGTCTAAAAACCAGTAGACGGCTTCTATCTACTGATACTTTGGTTGGTTCAAGTGGCTGGGTTGAAATTTTGAGGCCAGTCCAATCTTGCCATTGGCATAGACTGAAATTTAGAGGTCAGTTACCCATTATATTGCCTGGCTAAATTCCAAGGTTTCCAATCAAATCTTAAACCCCAAATATATTTTGGGTGTGCTATTTGACAAGGTCTATTTATTATTATTAATATTATTTCTAATTTTGACAATGCATGATCCAGATCAAATGCTTTACTACATGCTTGATTATCATAGATATGCACCAATAATGTGAAATTTAGTAGGATTGATATGTCTCTCTTATTTCTCTTATTTTTTTGGCCTTCAGTAACAAATCTACATAAATGGACTTCCTTTCTAGTTGCAAAGAACAAAATTTCTTATTAATTTAATATAATGGTATCATGATATGATATCTTGTTACAGTGCTCCTACTGTTGCCTATGGACAAGCTGCTTCAAATCTAGTTGCTGGTAATAATCTTGAGCAGACTATTCAACAAATAATGGATATGGGTGGTGGCAACTGGGACAGAGAAACAGTTACCCGTGCACTTCGAGCAGCTTTTAACAACCCAGAGCGAGCTGTGGATTACTTATACTCAGTATGTTTAAAATCCATAATTGTTCTGCTGTAGCAGTAGTCTTGATTTAGATACTAATGTTGGCCTAACTACAGGGTATTCCAGAAACAGCAGAAGTTGCAGTACCAGTGGCTCAAATCCCAGAAAGTCTGGCAACTGAAACTGGTGGTGCCACTGCACCTGTCTCTGGAGCACCTAACTCATCACCCTTGAATATGTTTCCACAGGTAAAAAAATTTAAATTTGGTAGGGACTTCTGTGACCTATACTCACTCACTGTCATCCGGTCCCTAATTTTAAGAAGCTGGAATTTTCCAGGAGACACTTGCTGCTGCTGGTGGCGGTGGCGGAGGACTTGGATCCCTTGAATTTCTTAGGAACAATCAACAGGTTGGATTCCTGTTATATTCATTTCCTTCTGCCCTTTTATGTAAGAATCTTTGAGTTCTATGTATGGGATTTTAAGAAAGCATAGGCATTTTAATTAAACTAACTTGTTGGCACCTTTTTCTTTCTATATTGAGGTTGACACTCTAATTTCTTTTTTTATTGATTCTTGTGCTAATTGTTTCCCATAAGGATGATAAAATGGATTGGATCTTCTCAATTATAGCTTCTTTATCTCTACCTTATAACCTCAACAATATTATAATGAATATGGTCGAGAGGACATGACTAGAAGTAAAATTGAAGCATGCATCCATCTGACTCAAACCAGAGCACGCTCTTGTCATTTGGACTTTTGCTTTCATTGATTTGTCTAAGCCCAATTCTGCATTGTGTTGAAATCCATTTATGGCCAATTAGTTGTGATACCAAATGTTCTGTTTGATTTACATCCTGTTATACTTACTGAACTCTTACGATGTGACTGAATATATATATGTATATATATATTTATTTATTTTTTCACTTTGCCTTCTAGTTTCAAGCACTGCGATCAATGGTGCAAGCAAATCCACAGATATTACAGGTCTGTATCATTTCTTTATTGTATTCCTACTGGCTTTTTGATGTCTTTAGAGTTTTATTTTCTATTATTTTTTTGGCAAGTAATGTCTCATTATTAAAACTACTGTGTCTGGTACAGCCCATGCTTCAGGAGCTTGGAAAGCAAAATCCCCAGCTTTTAAGACTAATTCAGGAGCACCATGCAGAGTTTCTTCAGTTGATAAATGAACCCCTAGAGGGTTCTGAAGGGTGAGTATATGCATATCCAGTAAATCTTCGAGTGAAAAAAAGAAAGTAAAAAAGTCAGATATCTTCATTCATTTCAATTTTATAGAAATCTTTAGACGCTGCAGTCATCCTCCTTCCTTTTCTTATAGGCATATAATCATCGTCCTTGTCTCCTTGATCACCCAATGCTGTCATTGTCTCTAGTTAATACTCCTTTCAATGTTGATATCTAAAATCATTGCTCTGGAGATTTTTTTGGTACTTGTGGACTTATACTAATAAACAGATAAATTCAATGTATCAAGCCTGATCAGGCTCTCTTCTGAAGCACAGGGATGAGACCTGGAGAACTTGACCCTTTGTGTGTGTGTGTGTGTGTGTTGTAAACTTGATTTTGTTTGTTTTGATTTGAGATGAAATGCTTTTATGTACTGTGATATAGGCACCTTTGACCCCTGCAAATTAACCTCCAGTTGGAACTGTTAAACAACAAGGCAGCATAAATTTTCTTTTTACTTGCAGGGATGCATTTGATCAGCCCGAACAAGATTTGCCTCATGCCGTCCATGTCACGCCGGCTGAACAGGAAGCTATTGAACGAGTATGGATTCCTTCTCTATGTGATACAATGCTCTCTTCATTTCTTTTCTGTTTCCCTTAAATGTTATTAATATGTATTGATTGATTTATGTTCACATTCTGTAGCTGGAGGGAATGGGATTCGATAGAGCCCTAGTCATTGAGGCATTTTTGGCATGCGATCGCAATGAAGAATTGGCAGCCAATTACCTATTGGAGAATGCTGGAGATTTTGAGGATTGATGATATACCTTCATTGGGTTGATAGTTTTGGTTTCTTGGATTCATTTCTTTCTCCCTTTCTTTACTTGGGTAGTGTTTGGATTAAACTATGTACTCTAAAATTCTTTAAGGAAATTCATTTTTATCAATTTGAGTATAGAGAACGTGACAAAAGTGGTGTCTGATTTTAAGTTTTACAAATATTTTTTCCCCATGAAGTATACATTATTGGTAAAAAATATGGTGGGTAATCAAGAGTTCTGGAGCACATGATCATAATATCTCCAGAAACCAGGTAACCAGGCTACTTTCATCTTTTTGTTTTGATGAAATAATCCCTATAAATATGTCGTGCAAAATAAAATTCTACTCTTTTCATTCTCAAAAAAAGAAAAAAAAGAAAAAACTCATTTTTCTTTTCCCTTTTAACTATAAAAGGGAGAAATGCTACTTTTAGTGATCTTGTGCTTATATGCTGATAAATGGATAAAAACTGTTACACACTTATTTATTTTTCAAAATTGAAATTGTGAGCTGAAGACATATTTTAGTTACAAACACTACCCTTGATAAATTATTATCAACTGTTTTCAAAATGATAATAACAGTAAGAAAATTTTAATACTATATTTACCTCCGTTTTATTTTATCTTTTTGCGTGTATATATATAAAATGTTATGATCAAGGGAAAGGACAAATTCTATAAGATTTGACGCTATGATGTGCAGCTAGTTCTAGAGCAAAGAAAAAAAAAATGTAGTACATCACACCTAAGAGATGTCACTCATGGCTGCTAACTTATCTGCATTAACGATGGTCACTTATCCAATCCAAACCTCTCATGAATAGCCTCTAATTTAGCGGGGAGACAAAATCATTTTAGATTCTAAGCAAGACTAGGCTAAAGAGATGTTCTTTTTATGAACTTGGATTTGACTACAAGCACTTGAGTAGTTGAGTGACCGATGTTACTTTTTCAACTGCTATCTGCTTTTGACTTGGTCGAAGGGAGGAGGGGTCAAAAGAAATCCAAAGAGGGATGTTTTCCTGTTGAATGCATATTAATTTGGTAGCACATCTTAATGGGAGAGATAAAGTCTTGATGAAATGGTACTTATATGATAAAAAAAGAGCAGAAGGTGGTTGTGGTTGGGGTGGTAGTGAAAGGTGATGAAATTGTACTTTATCGCGTGAAGACCATATAGTCTAAAGAGAGAAATAGATATGAGAGATTACAAGAGAAGGAAGGCATTTGGGATAATGATGAAAAAATCCAAAAGGAAGTTGATAGGAGAAACTCTACCTATTAGCATCCGGCAATGTTTGGTGTAGCCAATTCCCATCATTCAATTTCCAAATTTTGTGGGGGCTTACCTCAAGTTTGTTTGATTGGTTTAGTTTTTATTCTCAATTCTCATATCTCATTACCCAAAAAACTGAATTAAAATTGTGGAAATTAAGAATACATTTGATGAGTTTTAGTATTATAAAAACTGTGTTACAGTGGCAGATTTGTAAATTAAAACCAAACTACTATGTTCTACTCTCATGACTTGCTTCTATCAAGTTAGACCACACTGAAGAGCCATAATAACTCTTTCTGAGTTGCACCAGAACTCAGTTAAATTTCATTACTCCTCACACACATTTACCTTAGTTTATGAGATATAAGTTAAGAGTAAGAGTTTTGAGTTAAGAGAACTAAGAGATTAGAGATACTAAAATTAAACACGAATATATACCACCCAAATTGCTATTTTACATTCTCAAATGCTAAACTCCTCATCCAGGTGAGTATTCTTATAATTTTTAATATCCTTACTACAGTAACTTCTTGAATTTAGAAGTTATTGTAGATGAGTTATAAACTTATTTTGATAAACTCTCTTTCTTATTTTTAAATAAAAAAAATTAGTTTTATTTATTTTGGATTAGTTTTATATTATTTTTTTGGGTAGTTTATATTATTTTAATGTGTTGCATTTGTATGTTAAAATAAAAAACAAGATGTTGGATGAGTTATAAAATGATATGTTAAAATAGATAAAGCAACTTTTTATTTTAAAGTGTAAAATGATTTTTTTTAAAAAGTTTTTTTTTTATTATTATTTTTTGTTTATTTTTTTTTTATGATAATGCAAATTGCTCCAAGTTTACTTAAGTCACCGGGTACTTGAATAAACTTTTCACAAGCAATTTTACTTGAATACTTTAAGCCACCGGATGCTATACGTTCTTTTCGGCTCTAAAAAGTGTTATAATTACTTAATTAGCACTGTTTCGAGTTTCCGCAAACAACTCTAATTGTGTACCAAAGGTTCAAAACTCTAAAAAAATTTAAATTAAAGCAATATTTTGTCAATTAACTTGACTAAAATCTCTTATTATAAGTTAAATTTAAGAATCAACAATGTGTTTTGGTTAATAAATTTAAAATATTTGCGTAATTTTTACAACTTTATAGCTTTTATACATCTGGATTTAAACAAAGAGAAAATAATTTATAGATCGGTAAAATTATAAAAAATATCACTATGCTATAAGATCCCACGGTCTAAGTCGTGTCTATAATGAAATCTTATTCATTTAAGATTTTACTTAAAAATTTGAATCATTATGTTCCATTCCATTTAAATTATAGAACATAGTATTGAAAGAAATGTTAATCGCTATAAGAGATAGTTAAAAGTTTTATATTTCAATTAATACATTCTTGTGTCTCTAACAGAGACGTTTGCGTTCTATTTTTTTCGACGTTAATGTTTTTATTTTTTACTTTTTAATTTATATAAGATAAAAATTTTACTTTAGCATAATTTAAGCCTATATGTTTGTAAAATTTGGAGACTTGAACTTCGACCTTTACCTCCTACATCTCACAAATACTTATACTTGTGGAGTAACTATCGCGCCAAGAATGCATGATACTAATATTAAAGTTTTTTTTTTAAGAGTTATTTTACCCAAAAAAAAAATTCTATAAATACTAGGGGCGGCACCACCTTAAGGCTAGGGTGGTCCCGGGACCACCCTGACCTGAATTTATATATATATATATATATATATAATAATTTAAAAATTTTTATTTGTCTACCCTTCAAAAAAATTTGGGAACACCCTTAGGTTTTTTTATGCCAATAAAATTAAATTTTACACCATAATTTGTTTTACATTCGGTGGATGAATGATTACTTGGTTGTGTATATTGAAAGAGATGTAACTTGTAGCATTGATAATGAGATTATAATACACTAATTTCAAAATATGAAAACTGGTAGAAGGCAGTTATAAATTTTATGTATTTGCGTGTTTTTTTTTAATTGTTGTTGTCAATATATGGATTTCTTTTTTATTAGATTATATAATTTATATTTATTAAGAAACACATTGAGAAAAATTCCTGGAGTTGCCATTGATAAATATGTTGAAAAATAATGTCCTAAACTTTCCTTACTATTTTTTTTAAATGCTAACAAAAACTGGAAATGCATTAAAATTATTCAAATCTCCCACTATATTGAAAAAAAAAAAAAAAAAGGAAAAAACTGCGCCAAGCCTGGGCCTTTGTTTGGTTCATAAAGGACAAGAAACAACTGGATTCCTCATCCCTCCGCGGGGTGGGAACAGACTCAGAAAGCACAAAACTAATGTCTCTTTTAACTTTTTTCTATCCGTAATTCTGAACCAAAGGCGTCACTGTTGTGGTACCAGATATTTGTAGCTAGATACTACCACTAGTGATATATGCAAAAATGGGAACAAAATATACCAAAATTAAATATATATAATAAATAAAAAAAGAAATGTGGGAACATAATAATAATAATTAAATATAAAAAGAGAATAAATCCATATATCAGGTGAGGAATGGACGCCAGTAACTCACTGGGTACATTTTTATTTTTTGAAATTATTATATGCAGTACTGTTAATTAGAATAATATTATTTTCACATTTTACTCTTATAATACTATTTATATTTTGAACCAATAATAAATTGTATTAATAATTATAAAATAAAAATTAAAAATTATTGTGTTATCAATGTATTTTATCTAGCTACATTATATTTTACATTTAATTCAACTAGTTTTAAATATAGTTTCAACGTATAACATTTGAACTTAATTATTATCTTTTATTATTCGATCAAGTGATTAATTAATTTTAGATATAGACAGGAATTCAACCTATATTATTTGAGAAACTAGAGATTTTATTCATTGGAGTTAGCTAGAACTCACGTGAATGTCTTGGCTTTAGGCAATTTTTAAAAAACCTTTAAAAAGAGAAAGTAAAACATAGAATCCAAAAATTTGAGGATATTATTATTATTATTTTTCACTCTGTGTACACCATCCCATCCATCAAAATCAAATAATCCAATGGCGTATATTCCTAGAGGCTCACTAACCCAAAATCACATATCCATTTATTCTTCACTACATTATCTACTGCCAGTTCTCAATGCTCTTTGTACTTGTCTTTCCTTATTTGCTTTTTGTTTCTTCTCTTTAGCCTCTTTCCTTCTTCTTTTTTCTGTATGTGATTTTTTTTTAAAAAAAAATTTATTTTATAGTATTTTTGAGTGAGAAAATTATTCAAAAATGGCTGTAGCTATGGCTTCTTGTTCTCTTGGTGCTCACCTCAGTAATGCTATTCTGAAAGCCTCTGAAACTCGAGTTTCAAGTGGGTTTTTCATCAGAGGCGCCAAATGTTTCTCCATTTTTCATCAGAGAAAGTAAGCTCCTTGTTTCACTTTTTACATTCTTTCTTCATTTCTATTTAATTTGATGTAGTTGTTGTTGTTGTTACATCTTTTGAACTGTAATGTCATTGCACAACTATGTAAAACTTAAGACTTTGCTTCTATGTGATCATACTAGTGTACTGATTTTGTTGTGTTGTTTTTGTTTTATTTTTATCAAAGTAACTATTTTGGTTAGTTATGTGACTTAATTTTTTCACTTTTATGTTCTGGGTTGTATTGTATTCTCTTTATTTCCTCAAATTATGACTTGGAAGTGGTCTCTATAGTTTTGCTGTTTCTTTTTTTCTTTTGGGTAAGTAAGAATCTGTGTTAAAGAGAGAAAACTACAGACGCTAGCAAAGGGAGCATACCCCAGCAAACTGTGCAATGAAAATAAGAAGCAATATAAGCACACAAAGAGATCATTAGATAATACCAAAGTTATCTAACATTGCCTTTTAGAGTAAACTTAGGCAGTGCATTGCTGCTATTCTTTGTGTTAAGTTTCTGTGTGGTTTCTGTCAGATGGCCATCTTCAGCCACTACAATCACTCCACGAG
This sequence comes from Quercus wislizeni, assembly GCA_023055345.1. NCBI lineage: Eukaryota > Viridiplantae > Streptophyta > Magnoliopsida > Fagales > Fagaceae > Quercus > Quercus wislizeni. The sequence continues at coordinate 5,279,017 of JALGQJ010000002.1, read as the reverse complement.
CATCGACTTCCACTGTGGAGGTATTGAACAAATTTTGATCTATGTGATTGGGATTTTTCCATATTTAGTGGCTTACTTCTCTGTTTTCTTTTGGTTTTTTGGAATGAGACGGCAAAACAGGATGCAAGTCAGAGTGAAAGTGATGCCGTTCCAACTCCAGTCGTTATTATCGACCAAGACTCTGATCCAGATGCGACTGTTGTGGAGATAACTTTTGGGGATCGGCTTGGAGCTCTTCTTGACACTGTATGAAGACTTACCTCTGTTATTTATGTTTGATATTTGATGTTTGAGTCTTTTTAGTATATTGATGAATGAGAAACTTTTTCGTTCAAAATGATCTATCTTCATATGTTTTCAAGAATGTGTCTGCTAGTGGACGTTAACTATCAGCAAATGGGTTGCAGATGAATGCACTCAAAAATCTTGGACTCAATGTTGTTAAAGCAAATGTTTTCTTGGATTCTTCTGGGAAGCACAACAAGTTTGCCATCACTAGAGCGTAAGTTGTTGTCCTTACATGTACATTTGAACATGAGGCCTTGTCTTCTTTTTGTATATTGTTTTGACAGTTTTCATACTTGCAAAAGACACTCTGGTCTTTCTGCTTTCTATTTCATTTTCGGGTTAATATGTTTTCATACTCCTTTGTTCATTCACTATAAAGTTCAGATTTTGGTTTTTCTTGAGAGGTATAATACTTTCTTATATGTATTCAAGTGAGCTTCCTTACAGCCAGTGGTATTTAAATCACAAATTTGATGATCCTTGAACAAATGCAAATGCCTAAAGATGCAGAGAGTTGTGGTGTCATAAGTACATGGATAAGAAAATGGTAGCAGTTTCTGAAATGATTTCAAATCTTAGTTTCCTACATGAGTTCAAAAACCTTTAAAATTTGACATTTGACTCATTCCTAGTATTGAATTAGTTATTGCACTAGCTGTTCTTTGTTGATTTGATTCATTTGTTTGTGGAGCTTGTTTGCAGTGACACAGGTAGAAAAGTAGATGATCCAGAGTTGCTTGAGGCAATTCGCTTGACAATTATAAACAATTTGATAGAGTATCACCCGGTATTTCATTTTTAATTTTTTTTTAATTTAAAAAGAATGTTATTAAGTTAACCTCTGGTGGTGAACATCTTCTTGGAGTTCCATCTTCCTGAACATGTCAAACTGATGGTCCAGGAATCGAGTACCCAATTAGCAATGGGAGCAGCCTTTGGAATAGTGCCACCAAAACAACAGGTTCAATTTTTTTTTTTTAATTGTTATATATTTTTTTGTAATGTTGATTTATTTTTGTCTGTGTGGAGCACTTATTGTTGCGAAGTTAACTAGCTGAGTTAATTAAGCTGTCATATATAGAACATTATTTTTATATTTTACCTTTCTTAGTTAAGCATGTAATACAATTATACAAACCAGTGGTTAGAGGTCTCTACTGCTGAGGGTGCATGTGCACTTTGCATGTGTTTCTGAGTTTTTCCACACTCCCAATATGCATGCACAATAGTACATGAAAATGTGCATTTGATGGTGAATTAATGATGTGATAATTTTCAGTTTTTTACAATGACTGTCACCTTCTCACATCATAGTCATGGTAGAAATGTTCTTATTCAAGAAGTCATAGTTGGATCTGCCCCTGTAGGAAGTGGAAGCACCCTCTGTCGCCCCCCTTCAGCAGAAAAAACTAAATACATAGATAGAATAAAGAAAGAAATGTATTCAAGTAAATACTGTTCTGCATGTATTTTTATGCTCCTTATGTGTAGTGTAATGCAGTTGCTTGAGACTTCTTATGTAGTATTGTATCAAATTAACAAAATTCTGATTTTTACTCCTTATTGAGTTGTTTGTGCCATTTAATGGTTTTTGTTCATTATAAATTGTGTGAACCTGGTAGAGGTAAGATAGTGTATTACGATTGACTTTGTTTCCAAATCTTATTAGTGCTATCTTGTGTTGATGCATCCTGAGAGATTTCTTGGGCATACAAAATAAATGCATTTAATGAAGTCCCACATATTTTTCCCGATTCAAATTTGTTGTGTTGTTATTCCTCAGGTTGATGTGGATATAGCAACCCGCATAAGAATCAATGATGATGGTCCTAACCGGAGGTAATGCATTTATCAGTTTTACTTTCTCATGCAATTAAAGTCCTGCAACCCAACATCTTCCCCATGACAATTTTGGAGGCTAAGCCCTCACATTAGCAGTTGCCTGCTAAGCATGAATGATAACATCATTACATGCAAAAGCAGCTGGCAAAAAATATATTTTCCCTGTTGCCTTCCCCTGCCCGCCTCCATAATACTATTTTTGCAGTTTGCTTTCTGTGGAAACAGCTGATCGCCCGGGGTTGTTGGTGGATCTTGTAAAGATCATAACTGACATCAATGTTGCCGTTCAATCAGGAGAATTTGACACTGAGGTGGTTATTCCTCATTCATCTCCGCAAGTTTTAATTATTATTTTTTTAATTGGACATTGAGTGACATTATTTTTATTTGTATGTTTTGCTTTTTGGACCTAGGGGTTGTTGGCCAAGGCAAAGTTTCATGTTAGTTACAGGGATAAACCCATTAGCAAGCCTCTCCAGCTGGTAAGCTAGCATTCTGTTAACAATAAAGATTTAGAATTGTTTTTTCTAATATCAAGTGAATTTTAATGACCTTCCTAACATCCATGTCACTAGTGTCACTTGAAAAGACATTTCTGATTTGTCGCAGGTCCACTACCTATGTTTTTTTAATTTTCTTAATGAATATGATCATGATTGTAAACTTTTTGATCAACATTCTATGACATATACCTTCCAGGCCCACTAGCTTTCTTCCCCATCTCTTCCAACGTAGCTTCCACCTAAAAGTGGATAAGATTTGGATGGAAACTAGAGTGTCGAATGAAAACTTTTTATCCTCAAAACTCCACCGTCTAAAAGGAATATAAGATCATAGTCACTAGGTTCCTTTTTAAACCTCAATGATAATTCCGATCCTCTCATTATCCCCTGAATTCCTCAAACTAATATCAAATTGTGCTGCGCTGAGCTTGCTCACAGCAGATTGAGCCGTCCATGATATAACAACTCTGAGAGTCTGTTGGGGCTCTTTTGTTGTAGTACTTAACTGATGGATAATTTACTCTACCCAATTTTGCAGGTTCTTGCTAATAGCTTGCGATACTTTTTGAGGCGTCCATTCACAGAGGAGGCAAGTTTTTGAGCCTTGTAGGGGACCAGATTTAGGATTATATATTCAAGGGATGTTTGTTGTTTCCACTTTTGAAGGGATATGTATGTATAACCAAAAAGAAAAAGAAAAAGAAGAAGAAGATAGAATGGTGAACTGAAAATCCAACACATTTAAATTGGTAAATTTGCCAGCTAAAAGTGCAATGTAAAATGGTAACTATACTTTGTTATAGTGATAACATTATAGTAACCCTTTGTGCTTTTTGGCATTTGCTGATAATGAAAAGTTAGAGAGAAATGGCATTGGATTCATCTGCATGAAAAAGAATACTGTTCATCGCCATGTATGTAACCAGAAATATAAAGTTGGAAAGGCCACAAGGCCCACAACCACAAACGTGGAGTCAATAGGAAGAGTGTGACATACAAAATAGTGACAGTGGAATAGAGTTAGCAGAGATAATGGTTTTGATATTTCACATATTTTCCATTTTTCTCTTTGTTTGGTTTCATTATAACAAACAAATTCGTTAATAGTAAAATCAAAAATACAAAAGCCTATAGAAAACAATTCAATAAAATTTATAAAAATGGTATGAACAAAACACAGACCACTCCTACTAGCCTTCAAAGTGGTTCTCATCAATTTCCCATATGGTGTCATCCTAGACAACCATAGAGGAATTCCAGCACATTAGATGATTTCCCGTTCGAATTACTGGTGTTAAGAATTCTATTGAGGCCATGGCTTTTGTTTATCATCCAATGAGCTTAGTAGATTATAGAGTCGTTCATGGTTTGCTCATCAAAATAGAGGACTATATTCTTTGTCCTTCTACATTATCTTTCTTTCATTGTATGCCTTTGCTCCAATTTAGTTATGGTTTTCCATTTTTTTCCCTTCACAATTATAGATTTTTGTCATCTATGGCTGCATTTGGCAACATGTAAAATATTTTCAGAGTGTAAAATATTTTCGGGTGAAAATATTTTTGGGAAAGGAAAATATTTTCAATTGTTTGGTTGCATTTTGAAAATTCCTTTGGAAAATATTTTTAGGTGTTAGAAATATATTAGCCCTTTAGCATAGGCCCAAGTCTAATTATACTTTGTGTGCAAGCCAAGTTTCCTACTTGTACTAGAAGTCTATTAGTTTAGGGTTTAGTCTACTATATATACATATGTTATGATTCATTGTAACACAGGATTTGTACTGCACTCTAATATATTATTGATGTAGCCCTTTAGGGTTTTCTTTGTGGATGTAAGCCGTTAGGCTAAACCACGTAATTCTCGTGTGTTATCGTGTTCTATACTTTATGCTTTCGCTTCCGCGTCCATACTAGCATATTCAACATGGTGTATCAATACTAATATTTCACATGGTATTAGAGCCACCTTCCTGTGGCCATGGTTTTCTGTCCTTACGGTATATTTAAGAGCAATCTTTGTCTTCCTCGGTATTTTTTTTTTGCTGCATTCATCTTCTTTGGCTTCCTACTGCTGCCGTCAAAACTTTCCGGTATAGTCAAGTTACCATTAGAAGTCGCATCAACATTGCAAGCCCATTGCCTTCCTCAAACTATCGTCACAAAGCCAAACTTCATTCAAGGGATCTTCTCAACCTTATCAAATCTCAAGATTTCATCAAGCTTCCATCTTGAGTTTGAGAGGGGGTGTTAAAAATATATTAGCCCATTAACATAGGCCCAAGCCTAATTATACTTTGTATGCAAACCAAGTCTCCTACTTGTACTAGAAGTCTATTAGTCTAGAGTTTAGTCTAATATATATACACATGTTATGATTCATTATAATACAGGATTTGTACTACACTATAATATATTATTGATGTAGCCCTTTAAGGTTTCCTCCGTGGATGTAGGCCGTTAGGCTGAAGCACGTAACCCTCGTGTGTTATTGTGTTTTATACTTTATGTTTTCGCTTTCGCATCCATATTAGTATATTCAACATGGTGTATCAATGCTAATATTTAACATTAGGTGTTTGGTTTCATTATGAAAATGCTCATTTTCTACTAGTTTTTCACATTTTCTCAGCTTCCAAACAAATTTTATAATAGAAAATTTCAATATATAAACTTAAAAAAACAAAACTCAAAACAATAAACCATTCATCAAACACTGTCATCCTCGGTCAAATTGAGAGAGGGAGGAAGAAAGAGTGAGCGATTGAGGAAAAAAGAGACGCAAATCGAGAAAGAGATAGAGGCGATTGGTCATGGGTGGGTTGATCTAGAGGCGGCGGCAGCGACGACGAGATTGAGAGGAAAAAATGACGAGATCGGTCATGAGTGGTGGCGACGAGATCGTGAGTAGACGATCTGACCCAAATCATGGTTGCATGCATGATGGCGGGGCTGTGGGTTGAGGTTGATGATTTGGGCTTCATCGACGGCCAATCTCTCTATGCTTGGGCTTGGGCTTGGCATGACTCGTGAGTGATGCGTGGAGGGGAATGGGGTGGCATGATCTGACTGGATTCAGGGGTGTGTGGTCGAATTTTGTGACTTTCCCTCTAGCTCTCTCTCTTTTCTGGTGTGAAAGTCCAGAAAATGGGTTTTGAAGGTAAAATAGATCTATAAATGGTTTTACGGGTGAATGGGCTTTATTTTACCGTCAAAGGAACTAATTTTCAAGTTGACCATATTTTACATGTGAATCCAAACACACGTGAGGGTGTAAAATATTTTCCTAATTTCATTTACACCCGAAACAAACGCAGCCTAAAACATTTACCTTTTACATTGATAAACTACTAAATGTTATACTAATATGTTAGTACGAATGAGTAAATAAGTATAAAATTATATGTTTCAAAACTCATTCAATTCGTTACTTTGTGAATATTTGAATAAGAGCATTTAAATTTAATTTATTAATGTATATATTTATTCATTCAATTTTTTGTTTTTATAAATTATTTGTTATTGAATTTAGTGTGTTAGTTTGTGTTTATACATACGTTAATGGTTATGTTTATGTTTGGTTGCGTTAGTGTATGTATGTGCATTTGTATGTGTTTCTTTGGAGTAAAAAGAACACTAACATAATCATCATCATAAGAATATTGGGCGAACTTTGGAGTCATCTTCGTTTATAGAATTATCAAAGTCATTGCTTATGTTTCTTCTCAAAAAAAAAAAAAAAAAAAAAAGAAAAAGAAAGAAAAAGAGTCATTGCTTATGTAAAGCAAAGCTACATAAACTACACATGCATGGAATCAATTAAATATTTAAATTTCTCAATAGGATAATTTTAATTTGAAAAAAGACAACAATGAATAAAACAATAGGAAATAATCCATTAAAAAGTTTAATAAGAAAAAAAAATCCATAAACAAGGCTCCCAATATTAATTATGAAAACTGCACAATGTCATGGCATGGAAGGTATTGGTTAAATTGTTAAGAAATTTGAAAATATTTGTTGACTATGTTGTCTACAATCCCAAGCATGAATTCTAACTTAACTACGTAACTTAGTTACCATTAACCAACCTATTCAATGAGAAAGAAATACAAACCATTGATAATGTCAAGTTGTGCATAAGTTGTTAGAAAAATTATTAAATGGATATGTAATTCTAATAAATTAATTAGTTACTTTGCTTTATTTTCTTTTATTGCTTATTTATAGATGGGTTATGTTAACGGGTGTCTTTAGGATAATTGTTAATTATTAACAAATCATTTTAGAAAAGTTTTAGCACAACTTTTATAGGTAATTGAAAAAATTGTCAAAATATTAGTTTTTTTTTTTCTTTTTTCATAAAACATTTCATAAAATGGTTTTTTTTTTCTTTTTGTTTTTTGGTAACTATAACATTAACATTTCATGTCAATACACTACTAATAGCTATACTAATAAGTTAGTGGGAACAAAAAGATGAATAAGATTTGATATTTTAAATCAAATATTTAAAAAATATAGGATACAAAGTAACTTCAAAATTACTATTCAAAACTTTAAACTTTTCCTTATTTGTAATGTTTGTACATAAACATTTAAATTTAAGTTATTACCGCATATATTTACTGTTAGTACATTTTAAATTAAATGTTAAAAATCAAAATAACTGAAGATAAATAAAGAGATGAGTTATAATAAAATTTGTTAAAGAAAGAGTTACTTGTGTGTAAGTTAGATTAAATAAATTAAGAAGAGTTTTCTAAATTAATAAATAACATGTAGGTTATGTGAAGGATTGGAAGACTATATATACGGCTTTGCTATGGACTAATTTCATATCAAGAGTGAATGAAGAGAGATAGTTAAAAGCAATGAGTATTGTGTGAGAGAGTGAATTCAATAATATTTCTAAATACTTGAGAGATTTCGGGCCAAAGAAAGGCGTTCTTCTGGTGGAGCTTTGGGCTTGAACACTTTGTGCAGAAGCTGTTCTAGCCATACAACATTTGTTGGGCTGTTGTATCCTGGGGGAGACAAGTCAGAGAAGGTCTGCACCGGTTACAAAGATTAGCCAACCAAAGGCTTGAATCTCCTTAAAGAGAGCGAGTGCCGCGCCTCAGTCCAAATAGTGTTGTGTTCTTATCTTCAACTTAATAATATTCAGCGTATTATTTAGTTTCTTTTTTGTGTAGTTTCCATTATTATTGTGTTTGCACCAACAATTTTAAGGAGATTCAATCATGGAGCCTACACAAGAGAAACCAAATGAGCTTGTTGGAGATCTCAACAAGCCCTTTCGCTTTAAGGGAGCCCACTTCAAGAGGTGGAAAGGAAAGGTCCTCTTCTACTTGAGTCTTCTCAAAGTCTCCTACATCCTCACTGACAAGAATCCATCAAAAGTTCCTACCAATGAGATGAGTGAGGAAGAATATAGTCTCCATCAAGAAAAATTAGATAAGTATACAAAAGATGAATATAATTGTCGTTCTTATCTTTTGAATTGTCTTGCGGATCATTTCTATGATTATTATGATACAACTTACAATTCTGCTAAGAAAATTTGGAAAGCTTTACAAAACAAGTATGATACCGAGGAGGCTGGTGCAAAGAAGTATGCTGCTAGTAGATTTTTCCGTTACCAAATGGTGGATGGAAAATCGGTGGTGGATCAAGCACAAGACTTCCAAATGATTGTAGCAGAATTGAGATTCGAAGGCATAAAGATTGGAGACAATTTGGTGGTAGCTGGCATAATTGATAAACTACCACAATCTTGGAGGGAGTTTCAAAAGACTTTGCGGCACAAACAAAAGGAGACATCCTTGGAGACTTTGATCACACGCATCTGTGTGGAGGAGGAGGCTAGAGGACAAGATGCACTCATGACACAAGAGAGCAATGGTAATTCCACCACAAAGGTAAACCTTATTTCATCCAATAATAATATGCCCAAAAATCATTTTTCTAGAAATGTTCAATTGAAGCCTAAAAAAAGAGCCTTTAAAAATAATAATAGACCTCAGGGAAGGGGAAACCCAAATAAAAATTACAATAAGAACCAAGGACCCCCTTCACAAGATCAATTTAATAGATCCTGTTTTGTATGTGGCAAGAGTGGGCATATTGCTCGATTTTGCAAATTTCGGAAACGTGAATCTGTCCCGCAGGCTAACGTAACTGAAGAGCCTTTAGTGGCTATGATTACAGACATCAATATTGTGCAATATGTTGAAGGGTGGTGGGCAGATTCTGGTGCTAATAGGCACATCTGCTATGACAAAAATTGGTTCAAATTGTACACTCCTTTTGAAGAAGAAAAAACTGTTACGCTTGGTGACTCTAGCAAAACCAAGGTTCTTGGGAGTGGTGAGGTTGAATTGAAATTCACGTCTGGACGTGTGCTAACATTGAAAGATATACTTTACACTCCATCCATGAGGAAGAATTTGATGTCAAGTTTTTTGCTTAACAAGGCTGGCTTCAAGCAAACTATGGAATCTGATAATTATGTAATCACTAAAAAGGGGTTATTTGTGGGCAAGGGTTATGCTTGTGATGGAATGTTTAAATTGAATATTGAGAATAATAAAGCATCTACCAGTTCAGTTTATATGATTTCTTCTATTAATTTTTGGCATGCTCGTTTGTGTCATATAAATAGTAGATATGTGGGAATCATGAGTAGTTTAGGATTAATTCCAAGACTGTCAAAAGATTTTGAAAAATGTGAAACTTGTAGTCAAGCTAAGATTACAAAAAGGCCTCATAAAAATATTGTAAGAAATACCGAATTGCTTGAGTTAATTCACTCCGATTTATGTGAATTTGAGGGAATTTTAACTCGTGGAGGAAATAGATATATTATCACTTTTATTGATGATTTCTCAAAATATACAACTATTTATTTGTTGAAAAATAAAAGTGATGCTTTTGAAAAATTTCAAGACTTTTTAAAAGAAGTTGAAAATCAATTCGGTAGAAAAATAAAAAGAATAAGAAGTGATAGAGGCCGTGAGTATGAATCAAGTGCATTCAACTCATTTGTTCAGTCCTTGGGAATTATCCATGAAACTACTGCACCATATTCACCTGCTTCTAATGGTGTGGCTGAAAGAAAAAAATAGAACTTTAATTGAGTTAACAAATGCCATGTTAATTGAATCTGGTGCACCTTTACATTTTTGGGGTGAAGCTATTTTAACTGCATGTCATGTTTTGAATAGGGTGCCACATAAAAAATCACACACCACACCTTTTGAGATGTGGAAATGACATAAGCCAAATTTGGGATATTTGAGAGTATGGGGTTGTCTTGCTTATGTAAGGCTTACTGACCCTAAAATGCCTAAATTAGGTATAAGAGCTACTACCTGTGCTTTTCTTGGTTATGCGATTAATAGTGCAGCCTATAGATTTTTTGATCTTGAAAACAAAATAATTTTTGAATCTGGTGATGCAATTTTTCATGAAGAAAAATTTCCTTTTAAATTGAAAAATAGTGGGGGTGAAGAAGATATTTTGTCACAACCTAGTTCTTCTACTTCACATTTACAAAATCAAGAAAATTTTGAAATGGAACCTAGAAGGAGTAAAAGAGCTAGAGTTGAAAAGGATTTTGGTCCTGATTATTATATTTTTAACATTGAGGAAAATCTCCAAAATTTAAAAGAAGCTTTATCATCACCTGATGCTATTTTTTGGAAAGAGGCTGTAAATGATGAGATGGAATCTCTAATTTCTAATAAAACTTGGAAATTAGTAGATCTTCCACCGGGTTGTAAGACCATAGGGTGTAAATGGGTCCTTAGGAAAAAATTGAAACCGGATGGGTTAATAGATAAGTTTAAAGCTAGACTTGTTGCAAAAGGCTTTAAACAAAAAGCTGATCTTGATTTCTTTGATACTTTTTCTCTGGTAACAAGAATTACATCTATTAGATTGTTAATTGCTATTGCTGCAATTTTTGATTTGAAAATTCATCAAATGGATGTGAAAACTGCTTTTCTAAATGGGGACCTAGAGGAAGAGATTTATATGGATCAACCCGAAGGCTTTGTAGAGCCTGGACAAGAAAGCAAGGTATGTAAGCTAACTAAATCCCTATATGGCTTAAAACAAGCATCTAAGCAGTGGCATGAAAAGTTTGATTCCTGCATGATTGAGAATGGTTATAAATCAAATGAATGTGATAAATGTATTTATTCTAAATCATGGAATAATTTACATGTTATCATTCGTCTCTATGTAGATGATATGTTGATTTTTGGTTCAAATATGCATGTTATAAATGAGACAAAAAATATGCTTAAAAGCTATTTTGATATGAAAGATCTTGGTGAGGCTAATTTTATTTTGGGCATGAAAATTACAAAAGTATGTGATGGAATATATCTTGATCAATCACATTATGTTGAGAATATTGAGAAAATATAATTTTCATGATCACAAAAGTGTAGCTACTCCTTTTGATTCTAGTGTTCATTTATTTCCTATGAATAATGATGATGAGATTTTTAATCAAAAGGATTATGCTAGTATCATTGGTAGTTTGCGTTATGCTACTGATTGTACTAGGCCTGACATTGCATATGCAGTAGGAGTACTTAGCAGATTTACTAGCAAGCCTAGTAAAGATCATTGGTTAGCTATTGAGCGAGTCATGAGATATTTAATTGGTACCAAAAACTATGGCTTATTTTATAAAAAGTACCTTGCTGTGATTGAAGGTTTTAGTGATGCCAATTGGAATACTTTGTCAGGTGATTCTCTCTCTACCACTGGTTAAATTTTTACCTTAGGTAGTAGTGCTATTTGTTGGAAATCTAAAAAGCAAACAATAATTGCTAATTCAACAATGGAAGCTGAATTAATAGCATTAGCTTCAGCTAGTGAAGAGGCAAATTGGCTTAGAGATTTGTTATACGAAATTCCACTTTGGGAAAAGCCAATTGCACCTATATTAATTCATTGTGATAGCACTGCCGCAATTGGTAGAGTTAAAAACCGTTACTATAACGGTAAATCTAGACCTATAAGAAGAAAGCACAGTACCGTGCGATCTTATTTGAGTGGTGGCATCATAACTGTGGATTATATTAAATCTAATGATAATCTTGTAGATCCATTTACCAAGGCCTTGGCAAAAGATAGAATCTGGAATACATCGAGGGGGATGGGACTAAAGTCCATAGAATCATGAGCCATGTATGAAGATACCCAACCTAAGGACCAGAGATCCTGAGAATTGGGTTCAATGGGAAAAACGAATCATACGATGGTCGTAAGAAATGCACAATTTATTTATTTTTTAATTATTTATTTTGTAAATAATTTTAATTGTTCATCCCTATGATGTAAGTGCATTTATCCTGTAATGTGGAGAGGATGAATTAAAAAACTCTTAATGAAATTTGTAGCTCGTATGAGTGGGGTGTCAGAATTACAGGAGCACCCTTGACAAAATTTCACCTATGTGAGTGTGGGGGTGGGGCCGCTCCCTATGAGATTTGGACTTAGTCTCAAATACACTCATGAAACTGGGATCAGCACACGGCCGTAAAGTGCTAGCTATAAAAGCTCATGTCAACACCTGGATCATTATGTGTGAGCAGTAATACTTTATTTTCCTTAAGCAGTCATAGTTCAAGTCGGAGACCACTACTGACTCTGGAGTAGAGATTGTTGTTTCACTAAGTGAAGGTTCAATGCAGAGCACACCTTCATGATGCATAATAATCCCTCTTTGCTCGGTAATCTCTCATTTTCTGAATTTAATATTAAAATGAGTGGGGGAATGTTAGTACATTTTAAATTAAATGTTAAAAATCAAAATAACTGAAGATAAATAAAGAGATGAGTTATAATAAAATTTGTTAAAGAAAGAGTTACTTGTGTGTAAGTTAGATTAAATAAATTAAGAAGAGTTTTCTAAATTAATAAATAACATGTAGGTTATGTGAAGGATTGGAAGACTATATATACGGCTTTGCTATGGACTAATTTCATATCAAGAGTGAATGAAGAGAGATAGTTAAAAGCAATGAGTATTGTGTGAGAGAGTGAATTCAATAATATTTCTAAATACTTGAGAGATTTCGGGCCAAAGAAAGGCGTTCTTCTGGTGGAGCTTTGGGCTTGAACACTATGTGCAGAAGCTGTTCTAGCCATACAACATTTGTTGGGCTGTTGTATCCTGGGGGAGACAAGTCAGAGAAGGTCTGCACCGGTTACAAAGATTAGCCAACCAAGGGCTTGAATCTCCTTAAAGAGAGCGAGTGCCGCGCCTCAGTCCAAATAGTGTTGTGTTCTTATCTTCAACTTAATAATATTCAGCGTATTATTTAGTTTCTTTTTTGTGTAGTTTCCATTATTATTGTGTTTGCACCAACATTTACTCATTTAGTAGTTGTTAGTTTCTATAAATTAGTAATTGTTAAATTTAATTTGTTAGTTTGTTTACATGTATATGTTAATGTTACTGTTTATGTTAATGTTCATCCAGTGCACTCTTCTCGAAATGATTTCATAATAATCTTTCTAGTAATTGTGGGACATTGTGTTTCCTTATCCCTTACGTTTTAAACACTTAAATTGATGGTATAAAGTATGTGATTAATTGCAAGGTTAAATTACCTTGACATGTTATCCACTCAAAAAGAAAAATAGTCAAGTTTTATAAAACATTTACAAATGATACAAACTATAAATCGTGTATCTCACAAAATATATGAATATATTCGAAAACTCTAAATCAATCAACAGAAAGAGAGAACGACGATCTGGGCTTCGCTGGCGGTCAATCTCTCCATGTTTTGGCATGGACTTGGCGTGACTCGTGAGTGATGTGTGGAGGAGAATGGGGCAGCGTGATCTGACTGAAGTCGAGGGTGGGTGCTCGGAGTTTGTGACTTTCCCTCTAGCTCTCTCTCTTTTCTAGTGTGAAAGTCCGAAAAATGAGTTTTGAAGGCAAAAGAGATTTGTAAATGGTTTAAAAGGTGAAGGGGCTTTATTTTATAGTCAAAGGAACTAATTTTCAAGTTGACCATATTTTACATGTGAATCCAAACACACGTGAGGGTGTAAAATATTTTCCTAATTTCATTTACACCCGAAACAAATGCAGCCTAAAACATTTACCTTTTACATTGATAAACTACTAAATGTTATACTAATATGTTGGTGTGAAGGAGTAAATAAGTATAAAATTATGTTTCAAAACTCATTCAATTCGTTACTTTGTGAATATTTGAATATGAGCATTTAAATTTAATTTATTAATGTATATATTTATTCATTCAATTTTTTGTTATAAATTTTTTGTTATTGAATTTAGTGTGTTAGTTTGTGTTTATACATATGTTAATGGTTATGTATATTTTACTTATTTTAAATGGTTTTGTTCATGTTTGGTTGCGTTAGTGTATGTATGTGCATTTGTATGTGTTTCTTTGGAGTAAAAAGAACACTAACATAATCATCATCATAAGAATATTGCGCAAACTTTGGAGTCATCTTCGTTTATAGAATTATCAAAGTCATTGCTTATGATTCTTCTCAAAAAGAAAAGAAAAAAAAGAAAAAGAGTCATTGCTTATGTAAAGCAAAGCTATATAAACTACACTTGCATTGAATCAATTAAATATTTAAATTTCTCAGTAGGATAATTTTAATTTGAAAAAAGACAGCAATGAGTAAAACAAAAGGAAATAATCCATTTAAAAGTGTAATAAGGAAAAAAAAAAAAAAAATCCATAAACAAGGCTCCCAATATTAATTATGAAATCTACACAATGTAACAGTGTGGAAGGTATTGGTTAAATTGTTAAGAAATTGGAAAATATTGGTTATTGGTGGATCTTGTAAAGATCATAACTGGCATCAATATTGCCGTTCAAACAGGAGAATTTGACACTGAGGTGGTTATTTCTCATTCATCTCTGCAAGTTTTAATTATTATTTTTTTAATTGGACATTGAGTGACATTATTTTTATTTGTATGTTTTGCTTTTTGGACCTAGGGGTTGTTGGCCAAGGCAAAGTTTCATGTTAGTTACAGGGATATTAGCAAGCCTTTCCAGCTGGTAAGCTAGCATTCTGTTAACAATAAAGGTACCGTTTGGATTCCACGTCTGCGTTTCCAGCTGCGTTTTGTTTTTTTTTTTTTTTTTTTTTTTCACGCGTTTTGGAGTATTGCGGTTACTGTTTAATGAACAGTAACCGCAAATGTTGACTTTCTGCAGTGAACAGTGCATATATGCACTGTTCACGGACCCACAAATTTCATTTTTTATCAATTTTTTCATTAAAAATGGGTCCCACAGCACTATTCACACATTTAAAAATTATTTTGCTACAGTGTTTTCAGTTTTCAGTTTTCAGTTTCAGCAAAATAAGTTCAATCCAAACACAGCCAAAACTTTAGAATTGTTTTTTCTAATATCAAGTGAATTTTAAGTACCTTCCTAACATCCATGTCACTAGTGTCACTTGAAAAGACATTTCTGTTTTGTCCCAGGTCTACTACCTATGTTTTTTAATTTTCTTAATGAATATGAGAAACATGATTGTAGACTTTTTGATCAACATTCTATGAAATATACCTTCCAGGCCCACTAGCTGTCTTCCCCATCTCTTCCAACTTAGCTTCCACCTAAAAGTGGATAAGATTTGGATGGAAACTAGAGTGTCAAATGAAAACTTTTTATCCTCAAAACTCCACCGTCTAAAAGGAATATAAGATCATAGTCCACTCAATGATAATTCCGATCCTCTCATTATCCACTGAATTCCCCAAAATAATATCAAATTCTGCTGCGCTGAGCTTGCTCACAGCAGATTGAGCCGTCCATGATATAACAACTCTGAGAGTCTGTTGGGGCTCTTTTGTTGTAGTACTTAACTGATGGATAATTTACTCTACCCAATTTTCCAGGTTCTTGCTAATAGCTTGCGATACTTTTTGAGGCGTCCATTCACAGAGGAGGCAAGTTTTTGAGCCTTGTAGGGGACCAAATTTAGGACTATATATTCAAGGGATGTTGTTGTTTCCACTTTTGAAGGGATATGTATGTATAACCAAAAAGAAAAAGGAAAAAAAGAGGATAGAATGGTGAACTGAAAATCCAACACATTTAAATTGGTAAATTTGCCAGCTAAAACTGCAATGTAAAATGGTAACTATACTTTGTTATAGTGATAACATTATGGTAACCCTTGGTGCTTTTTGGCATTTGCTGATAATGAAAAGTTAGAGAGAAATGGCATTGGATTCATCTGCATGAAAAAGAATACTGGTCATCGCCATGTATGTAACCAGAAATATAAAGTTGGAAAGGCCACAAGGCCCACAACCACAAACGTGGAGTCAATAGGAAGAATGTGACATACAAAATAGTGACAGTGGAATAGAGTTAGCAGAGATAATGGTTTTGATATTTCACATATTTTCCATTTTTCTCTTTGTTTGGTTTCATTATAACAAACAAATTCGTTAATAGTAAAATCAAAATACAAAAGCCTATAGAAAACAATTCAATAAAATTTATAAAAATGGTATGAACAAAACACAGACCACTCCTACTAGCCTTAAAAATGGTTCTCATCAATTTCCCATATGGTGCCATCCTTGACAACCATAGAGGAATTCCAGCACATAAGATGATTTCCCGTTCGAATTACTGGTGTTAAGAATTCTATTGAAGCCATGGCTTTTGTTTATCATCCAATGAGCTGAGTAGATTATAGAGTCGTTCATGGTTAGCTCATCAAAATAGAGGACTATATTCTTTGTCCCTCTCCATTATCTTTCTTTCATTGCATGCCTTTGCTCCAATTTAGTTATGGTTTTCCATTTTTTTTCCCTTCACAATTATGGGTTTTTGTTATCTAAAACATTTACCTTTTACATTGATACACTACTAAATGTTATACTAATATGTTAGTGCGAAGGAGTAAATAAATATAAAATTATGTTTCAAAACTCATTCAATTTGTTACTTTGTGTATATTTGAATATAAGCATTTAAATTTAATTTATTAATGTATATATTAATTCATTCAATTTTTTGTTTTTATAATTTAGTGTGTTAGTTTGTGTTTATGCATATGTTAATGGTTATGTTTATATATTTATTTTAAAAGGTTTTGTTTATGTTTGGTTGCATTAGTGTATGTATGTGCATTTGTGTGTGTTTCTTTGGAGTGAAAATACCTCTAACATAATCATCATCCTCTAAGAATATTGCGAAAACTTTGGAGGCATCTTCGTTTATAGATTTATCAAAGTCATTGCTTAAGTTTCTTCTCAAAAAAAAGAAAAAAAAAGGAGTCATTGCATATGTAAAGCAATGCTCTATAAACCTTACTTGCATTGAATCAATTAAATATTAATTTTTCTCAATAGGATAATTTTAATTTGAAAAAAGACAAGAATGAGTAAAACAAAAGAAAATAATCCATTTAAAGTGTAATAAGAAAAAAAAAAATCCATAAATAAGGCTCCCAATATTAATTATGAAAACTGCTCAACGTTGCGGTGTGGAAGGTATTGGTTAAATTGTTAAGAAATTGGAAAAATATTTGTTGACTATAATTCTTGCGATCTTCATCGTGAATGCTAACTTAGACGTGTATCATATATACTATTAACTAACCTATTCAATGAGAAAGAAGAAATACAAACCATCGATAATATTAAGTTGTGCAAATATAATGAATAAGTCATTTGGAAATTTCTTCAATGGATATGTAATTCTAATAAATTAATTAGTTACTTTGCTTTATTTTCTTTTATTGCTTATTTATTTATGGGTCATGGTAATGGATGCTCTTAGGGCAATTGTTAATTGTTAATAAATCATTTTAGGAAAGTTTCAATACAACTTTTATGGGTAATTGAAAAAATTGTCAAAACATTATTATTTTTTTCTTTTTTCATAAATCATTTCCTAAAATGGTTCATTAAATGTAAATTGAATTGAAAGAGAATAATGAGATGGGATACGCATTTCAAGTAGATTGAATTGAAACAAAGCAGACCCTTTTGGTGCACAAGAGTGAGAGAGGGGGGAAATTCTTAGCTTGCTGACCTTGTATATCTCATCGAGCTTGGGTTTGAAGTAAGCGATCTCAGAGTTGAAGGAGAAGAGGTGGACTGGAGACGCAGAGCAGGTTCTTGGAGTTTTGATGCACAATGAAAAATGAAATTTGAAAGTTTTGAGTTTTGGGATTGAAAATTTTCACTAACGCGCCCAATCAATTCCTTTCTAAAAATTTTGAATTTGTTCTTCAGATTTTGATAGGTTAACAGACGTTAAGGTGGGTGAAGTTTATTCAGTTGATGTGGCATAAAAGTTTATGTAAGCAAATTTTAGTGAGGTGTCTTAAATATATTGGTTGGGACTAAATATTTAAAAAATATAGAATAAAAAATAACTTCAAAATTACTATTCAAAACTCATTAAATTTGTCCTCTGTGGTACATAAACATTTAAATTTAAGTTATTAATGTATATATTTATTCATTTAGTAGTTGTTAGTTTCTATAAATCAATAATTGTTAAATTTAATTTGTTAGTTTGTTTACATATATATATATATATATATATATATATATATATATATATATATATATATATGTAGGGTCACGGTTTTCGGACCGAGCCCATTACAATGAATTTGTAGAGAGTGGGGCCAAAAGTTGGGCTGCGATGAGACCACAGCTTGTTTTGGGGATGAAAGACACACAGAATCGGGCGGCCCAATCGTCACAGGGAGAAGGGACCCCTCACTCGAGGACAGGAATGTGCCCACCCCCTCTTGATCACGCAGGAGCTTCCCTCCTGTTTCTGGGCCTCCCTTCTCTTCTTGCCCCCCTCTTTGGGTGGTCTCTGTTGTTATTTATTCCTCTCTTCCGTTCATCCTCCTCTTACACTTGTCAGTCATCCATGCCTATCCTCAAGTGCACGTCCCCTCAGCCATTCTTTCTGGCGCTCTGTGAGCTGCTGTAGCCCCCATCACCCTGTCTAGGGGTCACATCCACATTAAAGGGGGTTAGGGTGTTAGTTGTGCGTATTTAATACGGAGATGACAGCTTTTCCTGGGGCTGCCTCCCCACTTATTCCCCTATGGCTAGCCCATATGGCTTGGAATCTCTTTGGTGATTCTCGAGTGGATGTCCTCAGGCGATGTGGCAGCTTTTTCTCCCATGATTTTGGCCTGCCGAGGACAGGGTCGTCCTCGGCAGTACATTCTGGCAGTTTGGATTCCATTCATTTCGTCCGCGGGCACTTCTTCTTCCTTGGCGTGGGCCTTGGGTTTGAGATGGAATGGGCCGAAGCCTCTAGGACCTTCTGGCCCCACAATATCTAAGAACTAAAATGTAGTATTTATTGTTGTTATGCTAATATTAAGCTATATCGAGTAGCATTTCGGTCAATTTAAATCCATTTCAATTGTAATCAATAAGTAAATAATTAACCAAGTTAATTTAATTATTTTGTCCAAACCTAAATATTAGTACATGAAGTCATTTAAGGTTTTTTTTTTTTTTTAAATTATTATTATTTTTATAATTAATATTAATCAAACAATAAGATCTTTTAAATAATGCATCCTATGAATATTTTAATTTAAGTTTTTAATAGTAAAAAGAACATTTAAATGATATTGTTTACTAACTAAATTTTTACAAAGTGACATGATTGGTGTGGTAGTCGGAACCTCAAGATTCTAAATAGATATATGATAAGGATTCTAGACAACTAACTGACACAATTTATTTATCATAAAAACAAGGTGGAAATTCTACAATGGGAAACTCAAACAATTGATTAAGAAAGTAGGATTACAAATGAGAGGCTTTGTGACACACTGATTGCTTTCCTAGGGTGTAGGGAGTTAGTAAGAAAAGAGAAATACAATATCACTCTCTTTCTGGCTCTTCTCTAGGGTTTTCTCTCAATATTTCTCAATCCCCTCTTTGTTGCAGCCTCCTCCCCTTTTATAAGCAGTCTTCCTTCCCTTATCTCTCTAGCTAGCTTGCTCTTAGACGAATTTTTTAGGATACTTGTCACATCTCCCTTGGTTCTTTCCCTTTTTCATTTTATAGTAGGACTTTTAGGGGTTGTCTACACTATTTAGGTTGTCCTAAATGTGTTTAATGTGGAACAGATTAGGTAGATAACCTCTCATTAATGCAGAGGTGATGACCTCTATGATCCTTATCCTTTCAAGAGGTTTCCCGAGGTGCTCCTAGTAGGAGTTTTTGGGATACTTGTCACATCACCCTTGGTTCCTTACCCTTTTCATCATGTAGTAGGACTTTTGAGGGTTGTTTGCACTATTCAAGTTGTCTTATTTGTGCGATTAGGTAAATGTGGAAGTGGCGACCTATGTGATCCTTATCCTTTTAGGAGGTTTCCCATGGTCCTTTTGTTGATCGAGGGATCACTTGTGCTTGTGATCTTGAATACAAGTTTCAAAGTTGTTGGCATGCTCAAAACTCTGCAGGAATCGTTCTAGGAGGTTTCCTTTTGCTGTCTATAGAGATGGGCCTAGCCCATCTACTTAAGCATGATCATCTGAGCATTTAGGCCTCGGCCCCGAATCAAGTTTATCCCCCCACAATTGGTTACATCAATACCATAATATAATAAACAAATTCCTAATTATTTTATTGATATTATAATTAGCATAAATTTTACTACATATAAGTCCTACAAATCTATATAATGTCTAAAAGTTGACATTTATTATAGCTACGCTCCTTTTGAACTACATTAATGTAGCATTTTGGTCCAATTTGGTTCATTCCTTCAACTTCGGTCCATTTCAATCCATTCGGTCCAATTCAATTTGTTTGGTCCAATCCAATTCGGTCCACTTTGGTCAATTCAGTCATTTTAGTTTATTTCGGTCTAATTTGGTCAATTACTGTCCAATTTGATCAATTTCAGTGCACTTTGGTCCATTTTGGACTAAATGGGCCTTAAATAGATTCTTTTTGTAGGTTGTCTTTTTCAATTTTGTGCTCAAAATTCTTTTTTTTATTCCTTATTTTTTGGGTTGAAAAATATGAAATTTTATTTATTTGGGCTAAACTCTTTAATTTTGGGTTAAAAAATACAAACAAATTATATATTAGAAATAGAGATATGAGCCATAAAAAAGCAATAAAAATGATAAATATTTAAAAGATTACCTTAAAATTCAACTTTCAATAATATAGACATCATATACACTCAGATTCAGAAAAAAAAAAAAAACTAAAATTCTAAACTTATATAATAATTTACACTTAAATTTAAGATGTTACATATTCTTCCATGAAATGAGGTTGTAATTTTAAAAAAATATTTTTGAATATGTTCAAATTAGTCAACCAATTATGATATATATATATATATATATATATATATATATATATATATATATATATATGTTATTTAAAAAAAAAATTTAATAAAATTTTCTCCATTTATATAAAACAATATTATAATTATGTAATATAAAATTTTATATAAAATTATATTTTTCATATATATATGGAATCTACTTCCATACCAACTAGTAGATGGTTTCACCTAGTAACTTAACTCTATCCCAACTTTTTAAGGAATCTACTTTTTCCTTGAATTAATCTCTTATTGAGTGTATCGCTATACAAAAAGAAAATGTCAGGGACATGTATTTGCAGGCAATGACCAATGTAACGATAGTCGGACACAAGCTCAGTTGAGAGGATGCAATCCACAATGTTGATAGTAGGGCAGGACTAGATCACGGGTGTCTCGTTCTTAGCCTGAAAAGGGGTAATAAATCTTGCATTGAGGTCAATGAGGCAAGTTAGGTTAGGGTGAGGCGGAATGGATGCATTTTGCAACCTTTAATGAGGTGGTTTTGACATTGATAAAATATACATAAGGTGAGACAGAATGAGACAAGACATTTTGTTATCAATATTATCATTTAGCACATGCAAATGCCAAATTGTCATATTCAATTTAGTGACCTCTGTTTTAAACATGATCCTCAATTGATCATTACTTGTTAAAAAAGCACAAGTTTTGGGGTCACATGGGGTGCACATGATCACTTTCTAACTACTCCAACTAAAAGTGAGATTGATGGATTAATTTCATAATTTATGAAACCTCAAATATTTAAAATTCAAAAGGGAACCTTGGGAAATTAGTATAAAATCAATGTTGTCTAAGGGATGCCAAGGGTTTTGTAGTTGAATGGACATCTTCTCATACACAAAATGCTTGGAGGTTCTAGGGAGTAATAGTTTGAATTGCAGAGTTAAAAGCATATTGTAACTATTAAAAAAAAGAGAAGAAGGTAATATGTAATGTGTTTTACATGGTTGACTTATATTAACTTCCTTCTTTTGGTCTTTTACATAAAGGACTTAACCTCTCCACTAGACAAATAATTATTTCATACATTCGATTCGACGTATGTAGCATGCATCTCACAACATGTGGAACTTATATAATTGTGGGATTCATATGCTATGAAAGGCATCCTATTATGTGTGAGAGATCCACATGTTGTGAAAGATTGGCTAGATATGTTGGATGCAATGCTATTTTATGGTTTATGGTAGTTTATTTGTTAAATGTGAGACAAAAAGATTAAAGTTATCTTTTAAAAAAAAAAAAAAAAAAAAACTAGTTTTGTTTTTGGTTTAAAAAAAAAACAATATGAGACAAAAAGTAAAAAATAAAAATCTGAACATTTTTTTTGCCAAAAAGGAATGCATAGGTGTGAGCATGGTGCGACCAATTACATCAAGGAGTGATTTATCTTATCATGATACGGTTGAATTAGCTCTAGTTTTTCCCGTCTACAGATTGGTCTCATAGTAGGATAAGTCCACTTAAAATGGTTTCTTTAATTAAAAAGTTCACACTATTTTAAATTATACTACGACAACAATTTTTTTTGGGGAACTGATTAAACAAAAAAGATTTAACTCATACTTTGGATAACATGTTTTTACTTCTTGCTATTGGTTTGGGAACTCGATCAACTGGTCTATAGCCATCATCTACGCTGGCTCAATTGCTGTGTGTTTGACCTCTATGGTAATCGCCATTTTATCATTATGATGACAAATATGATACAAGCCTATTTAGAAATTACTGAATTTGGTAGCCCCCCCATCTTTAGATTTTCTTGTATTCATAGACAGTCTTACATGTTTGCATGAATAAATTACTTTAGAGCAATTCAATATTTTTATAGGATTTATAATATATATAGGCAGCAGCAAGTTATACTAAATATCTGATTCCCCCCCAAAAATAATAAAATTATACCTACTATCCAATAGAAATATACAACACCCCAAGGGTATGGGTCAAAAAAGCCTATCTGGAACCAGATTTTAAGCAGCAATGGATACATGTTTTACAATAACAGTACTCCATTATTCTCAAATTTCCAGTTCAATTTTAAGAAATTATTGGACAGAGAATCAGTTTAAGATGGTATATTAGAAACACAGGTATCTTGATCATGTCTGGATTCAAGACAAACCATTCTTTTTATACAGTGGATAGAAATATACCTTTAAATTCAGAAACAGCACACATACATACAATAAGTTTATGTAGCAATGGATATGATGGTGTTACTTATATATCAATATCCAGGCCCTTCTTTTGGAGGTGCTCAGAACTCCCTCTCTGGGAACAGAATGGGAGCAAGCAGTGACCAGAGGAACAGAGCTGCAGTTGCCCACCCAGTCACAATCCTGACCCAAACAGAAGGCCAACCAACATCGACCAATTTCCCACTCTCACCAACTGAAGTGGACCACCCAGTAAGAAGCATAGCTGAATACATACTGGCCAGGGAGAAAATGAGATGGAAGAAGGAATATGAATATGATACTGGCTTGGACTTCTCTTTTTCTTCCTTCTCTTCATCCTTGTTGTCCAATGGAAGCAGAGGCTTCCCTGAACCTTCATTCAGGAAACCAGAATTGTCATATTTCAAGAGAAAATGTCAGTTATTGTGGCAAAATGGACATAATAATACTTTTTTGAACACATTGAAATCATGAAGCATTGCACATCCACAAAAATTTAATGTTAAGCCTTACCTGCACGTGGTGAACTTGGTGGGGAGAGCAAAGTTGTAGATGATCCAGCACGGACAGCAGAATAGACAACTGAAAGAACTGTAGTAATCAGACCCAAGGTAAGAGTGCCAGTGGAAACAGCTTTTGAATGCTTGTGAAGACCGTTGCATTCATATTCCCTTGGTTCACTAGCAAGTGCACTGTAGCAGAGGTATACGCAGTACAAAGAAAGAACTGAAGCTGGCAAAATGCTTCCATTCACCTGAAAAACAAAAAAAAAAAAAAGGGCAAAAGATCACAAATATTCTCATATTAGCAATGAACTTAGCACAACCATACTACAGAGACACTTATCTGAACATCATAATAACAAATTCTGCACTATAAACATCAAAGCTAAAACTACCACAATATGAGAGGATGTGCAACAAGCAAGACAAGCATGAGATATACAAAAAGACTTGCATTTGAGGATGCCTTGATACTGAATACCAGAAAAGTTAAGTGTATTCTTACAGCAGGGTGCAGGGCAACTATAGCAAAGAGAAAAGCAAAGATCAGGGTCATGACAATAAAGAAGGTGTTGAGCCCACAGTCTTGTCCAGATGGTGTGAACCAATAGAAGAGGAATCCTGAGAAGACAAACGTCCCCACATAACAAACAAGCGAAACAACAAATAGGGCAACGTACCTATACAAATAAAGAAGATAAATCTGGTTGAGGGGTGTAAAAATATACTCAATAAGTAAACAAAAAGCTATGAGAGGTAATAAAGAAGATATGCTAAAGGAAATAACAAAAGCCAAAACTAACCAGAACTGCTCATCAAATCCGACCCATTTGTCATTCCATCCATGAACAAAATCTAACAAAAGCACAACTTGGACAAGAAGAAACAATCCAGAGCCAAACTTTGATATTGATTCTGCAAAATGTGAAATCTCTGTGTTAGCTTGAGTCAAACTAATAAAAAAAAGAATCTCATGGAATGAAGTCCATAGGACAAGATAACTCATGTTATTCTTTTTTTTTTTTGGTGAATCAAGTTATTCTTTTAATCTTCATCTGCTCTTCTTTACGTAACATTTCTGCTATAACAGCTGAATATTGTAACCTTTCCTGGGATCACTCTAAGAAAGGCCAGACGGATGTCTTGGCTGCTTGCCTCATACTAATTTAGTTGCACAGGGCTAGCAAGGAACTATATGCACACAAAAACATATCAAAATGCAATTACTGATTAGTTCACTAGAGAGATCTATGTGGCAGCTGACTTGATTAATCAAACGAAACCAGATCATTAAACCCTAGAGTTAGTATCCCATGATCTTTATATGTTTTCAGAAAGAAAAATCATTACTCCCTCCATCCCACTTTGTTGTCCAATATTCCATTTTTGGTTGTCCAAAAATACTTGTCTATTTTTTTCAGTAAGTTTTGGTCCCAAGGGGAGTGGGCAGGGGCAAAATAATTGGCCACTTTTAAAAGTCAATGGTCATTGATTTACCAATTTCCTAATATAACCCTGCCCTTCTCCTATTCAGGTGTCACAAGGGCAAAGTTGAAAGCTTAAATATTTTTCTTAAATAGACAAAAGTATTAAATGATATTCCCTTAAAATTGGACATACAAGATGGATCAAAGGGAGTAAAGTATAACATGTTTGTAACATCAAAGAACTTAAAGGTTAGCAACAAAAATTACTCAAGTGTAAAAAAAAAAAAAGGAACAACTGAAATGACCAGTGGCTGGGTCTAAGACACCACTTACATACATACCATCACCAAAATCACTGCTACTGCTACTATTTGTCAGATATAGCACCTGAAGCAGTCCAGACGAAAAGAGATAGGGAAAAAGAATCTCCACAAAACAGGACAAAAGACACTAACATATGTATCTTATCCTAATAATCTGTATATGTTGAATAGCACAACCTATACCACCAGAGTCCAAAAATTTAAGATGAAGTTTTTTATCATCATCACTTTTTTAATAAGTAAACGAAAACGGTGCCACCCATGTACGCAGGACATATACAACAGGTACCCAAAAATTAAACATGAAAAGTACAACACATTATTGATTTCCATAAAATATAGGATCAAATTTAAACATGAAATGTCCATATCATCTAAGCATAAAGCTGTGACATCAAATTTAAGTGCCTGTACCAGGATTCCTAGTGGGGAGGATGAGGATATCTTGATTTGGCAGTTGAATCGCAGTGGTGTTTTTGATGTGCGATCCTTTTATATTGCTTTATTGAAAGCCCCTTCTGTTCCTTTCCCTTGGCAAAGCATTTGGTGTATAAAGGTACCTAAAAGGGTATCTTTCTTTTTATGGACTGCTGCTAGGGGTGGGATTCTCACAATAGATAACCTTGTTAAGAAGGATTTGCCCCTTGTTAACTGGTGCTGTTTATGTAGGTGTGATGAGGAGACCGTGGATCACCTTTTGATCCATTGTAGGTTTGCTTCTGCTTTGTGGAGTGAGATCCTTATTATGTTTGGGGTTCAGTGGGTGATGCCGGACACTATTGTTTCTCTTCTTTTTGCATGGAGGAACTGGTTGGGAACTTACTCTTCAAAGGTTTGGAATTTGGTACCAGCATGCCTTATGTGGTTAGTGTGGAAGGAACGCAATGCCCGAACTTTTGAGGATGTTGAGAGTCCTATAGATACGTTGAAGACCTTGCTTGCTAGGACTTTGTTTGAGTGGTCTCGTATTTGGGGGCTTACGCATTGTAGTTCCTTGTCTGATTTTCTTATCTCTATTAGTCTTTCCTTATGATTTGTTTGTATTTGTTTCAAGGACAGTGAGTTTACAATCGTAAACACATTGTTCTTTTCATCAATAAAACTCTTATTATCTATCAAAAAAAAAGTATTAACTTCTTCTCAGAAACACTCTTTTTTTTTTTTTTGATAGGTAATAAAAACTTTTTTGATAAGAGAAGTACAATGAGTTTACGATGGTAAACTCACTGCCAAAAAGCGGATACAAACAGATCAAAGGGAAAGTACAACACTTCTTCTCAGAAACACTTTATTGATTTCCATAAAAATATAGCAATATCCTTAAATTAAGCTTTCTTAACTAAAATTTTTATCTTAAATATTGCATTACGTTTTGTCCTTTATAACAAATAATGTTGTTGAAGTTTAGGAACATCCAAGAGGGGTGCATGTCATGTACATATTCATCAACGTACTATTCCAAATACTAAATCATCGATACTCTCCATCTGAGAAGCCTACAAGTTTTGTCACTTGAACATCCAATAGGGGTGAATGTCATGTACATATTCATCAATGTACTATTCCAGATACTAAATCATTGATACTCTCCATCTGAGAAGCCTACAAGTTTTGTCACTTGAAGGTAGTAGGGACTTGACCTTGAGAAATTTCAAACTATTTAAGCTTAGAGCAATAATACCCTTTTCCACCATTAACAACAACTACAAGTTGTCCTTAACATTGTGACAGACTTGAAATTCTATAACAATTTGTATTTTATCAAATTTGAGCATTAAACCCAAATACATTAAAAATTTGTCTAATCATAGAGTTCACGACCTACTTTGTAGTCTAATAAAATTTCTAAACAAGGAAAAACAAGAAGGAAAACTGCTATGTGCTTAGATAAAATCCTTAATGAAAATACTGCTTACCATAGAAGCTGATAATGTCATTCGGAAGGAAAAACATCAAGATTACCAAAATACACCAACTAATGACTTTCATCATCCATCCACCATGGTGTACACTATCACGAGGATCCTTCTGATTTTTCACACCAACCATTATCACTGCTAGAATAGTGAAAAAGAGAAAATTTCCCAAGCTAACACGCAGAACAGCATCTGTTTCGAACCACTCCCTGTTAGGTGTCTGATGAAAATGATTAATCCCTGCATTGATGACCAAGATGACATTAGACTCAGCTTTAAATACTAACTAACAAAAAAAACCAATAACTCACTAGCTCCTTTAAATTCTTGAGTCAAATTCATCAACTACGTAAATTGTTATCAAACTTCCATCGAAGAGGATTTCTTTGCCCATTTGTAGACATTCCATTAGCGTTACAGAAATACAAACATTCAAATATGAAAGGAAAATTTGGGTACCTTTTTTACAGTTAAAACCAAAATTATGACAGTTATACCCAAATTTTCTACCTAGCAAAGAAAAAAAGTTATACCCAAGTTTTCTATTGACGGAAATCTTACAGCCTCCTTAGATGACAGTTAAACCATATTTTATCTATGTAAATAATGTATATTATATAATTTAGAACAAGTTACACAATTCATATAAGAATAAAAATAGGCAAAAAGTCTAAGTTATAACTTACATTTTCCCTATCAAAATTTCTATTACTTCTAACTCCCTAAAATATAAAGAAATTTTGATTGACATTTCTGCAACCTCTCTTTTTTAATGCTGTCATCATACTAGGTTTTTTTTATGAGCATTAGCTCCACAGTCAAAGAGTGATCAATTGCAACTACGCCTGCACTGACTTTTGTATTTTAATGAGATCTTATATTATGTTTCCCAACTTTTTCATACATTTCCATGGTTTCTTTCAATTTTTTTGTATCTTCTCTCAGCTGTTTTCAGTACATTGCATCTACAGCTATTTGTATTTGCTACAGACAAACCCAGCTCTTTTCCATTTATCCATTACCCCTTACCAAGTTTACACACGCAACAGAGTATAATAAACAACATCTTATATATAATTCAAACCTAAAATAATTTTAGGCAAAAAAACGCAAAGACCATTGGCACTAAACTATTTACAGTCTCCTTACATATGACAGAACCGGCCAATGCCAAGTTGTCATATGGTTTATCTGCTAGCTGCTGGAATACATGAAACTTCCATAGTGTGACCACAACAAAGGAAATGTTTGTATTTGTTACAAATTTAACATCACTTACAACAGAATGCCCCAAAGAAAACACATTTTCCAGATCATATAAAGAATACAACATATTCATAACCACCAAAATACCAAAAACGGGACAAAAGCAAACAACATTGAAAAAAATTTGAGAAGGCAGCTTACAAGGGAGCTTTTCCATTAGAGGCGCAGCAACCTCACGGAGAATCCACGAAACCATGAGAGAAAGCGCAAAGAGTCCACAGTATGCAATTCTAGCAGACCGGCGGCTAATCCCAGACACCACAGTCCGGCACGCGTCACACGCGCAAGCTGCACAGCATGACGCGAGGCAAGATGCTGCCCACATCTTATCTTATCTTATCTTATCTTTTCACAATCAAACAACCCCACCAGATTCCTTTTAACACCCTATTCATCAAAAACAAAATAACCCCATCATCATCATCATTTAAAACCCTGATTGAATTTCTATTTCTAAGTTCACAAATATTAATTAAAAAAAAAAATCATAACAATCATCATCACCATGATCATCATCATTTAAAACCCTGATTGAATTTCTATTTCAAAGTTAATAATAAATTTTTTTTTTTATATAAACAATAAGATAGCAACAAAAATAATCATCAATTTTCCAATGGTAATTGAGCTCATGAGTATAAGTAGTAGTAGAAAACAGATGAGCAGTTCTGATTAAACAATAAAAGACCCAAAATTCATGACACGATGAATTCAGAATAAAAATTGAAAGAGATCACAAACCCTAATAGTGTCGTTTGGTTGCCGAGAAAAAGGAAATTAATTTTCTTCTTTTTGTTTCAGTTTTTCCCGAGAGCCAAACGAGAACAAATTGAATATAATAATAAAATTAAAAAAAAAAAAACCACGATGTTTTCAGAAGAAAAAAAATATTGGGTTGTGTTTGTGTACCTGAGAGAGAGAGAGCAAAAGAATAGAATGGAGAATTGCTTCTGAGTCGGGACTCGTATTTTTGGGGAGAGAGAGAGAGAGAGAGAAAGACCGACTTTTTGTCTTTTGAGAGCGAAGAATAATATGGGTCCAAGTTGACTCGGTCGGTCCACTCGGTACACTCGGCCAAGTTGGGTTTTTGAGATGAGGTCGCACGTGTGGGAGGAATGTTATAATGAAACCATGAGTAATGCTATGTTTATATTTTGGCAAGTTACCGCTTTTGAACTCGTGGATTGGTCGAAATTTAAATTAAGATAAAAAAGAATTTAATGGAAAACTTGCATTATGAGATTTCAAATTATAAGTAAGTAATTTAAATTTTGGTCAAACCTTAGGTGAGTAAAGTGTTTAATTTCAAATCACAAGTAAACAACTTAAATTTTAACCAAATCACAGGTGGATACATTGTAAATTGCCCTTATATTTTATACTAGTAATATTTTCAAAATAAATTCTAAAGTGAAAAGCCAAATGAAAAAGTGATATTAGTGGATCTAAAATTTGTTGAGAAATTATTATGAAAGTATTGTGGACCTAACATTGTCTGGTGTGGGTTTTTTTCCCTTGAAGAGATGAAGGGATTGGGGATGAATTTTGTTTGACTTTACCCAAATGCATATATATTATTTAATGATATGTATTTAACAGACACACCATATATATTATGGAAAATTCTTAGGTAGTCTCGGAGTATAGTGAAATGGTGCTTCCTCCTCTCACATTTATGGTGGACCCTACTATGAATTTAATGAGCGGACCCCACCATGAATGTGAGAGGAGGGAGCACCATTCTCCGTGCTCCAGGAGTACCTAAGAATTACTCATATATTATAGTATATGACAATATATCTTATTTATATTTTTAAAACATATTCTATTTTTCTTCCCCCAAAACACTTGAGTTCTGTCTTATTTACCATTTTTAAAACTTTTTCCCCCTCATCTCTACAGTCAACTCAATGATATAGAAGATACCTCATTAGGGATGGAAAAATACCTGTTTCCTATCTTGACCTTAACCTTGCGCCAATTTTTCCTACCTCAAAGAAGAGATGGAGCACAGACAGGGCACCTTGCCCTGCCTCATTGGTAATTTCACTAGCAGCGTGCATTTATGCTATTTTAGTGAAATTTAGGGCTTAAATAGTGATTGCAAGGTTCTTGAGGATATTCTTTTTTTGGTGTTGCATTCTGATCATTTGATGTAATTTGGGGTTGATTTGAAGATTTTAGTAACATTTGGTGTATTTTAGTAATTTCGGTGTAATTTGAAGTCCACATGGTGATTTTGATGATATTTGGGTATTTTTAGTGGTATCTGGATATTTTCCTAATTTTTCTACGTTTTGGTGGAATTTTTGATATATATATTTTTTAAGCTTAGGGGGGAATTTGTGTGATTTTCTAGTAGAAAACCGAGTTACGTTTAGTTTAGTTTGTGTTGTGGCTCTAATTGTTCTTTTTTTTTTTTTTTTTTTTTTTTTTTTTTTTTTGGGGTCAATTATAGTTGCTGGATATGGACTTGAATTGTACATGGATTTTGCATAATTATTCATGATGTACGTAAGATGAAGTGTTCAAAAAACAACCCCTACCATTACTTTTAACGGGGAATTCTATGCTTTGAAACTCACTCATTGACTATGATTGTTATATTTTTAGTTAATTTGAGCTTGGATTGATTGAGTTGTCTATTTTATTTTTTGGGTGTAATTGCAAAGATGATGTTAAGCGAATTATCTTGAAAATGCTCTATTGTGATGTGGAGGATCCGTGCTTTGAACTGAAGAACTCTATAGCCAATAACAATCATTCAGTTGCTTGGAATTAGTCACGTATTGGGATCTATGCATGTGAAAAAGTCTTTTATAAGATCAAGTCCAATTGGAGATTGAAGTAAAGGTTCAATTGTAGGTTAGTATTTTGGATAATCTAGAGTAGTGATAAGATTCTTTATACTTGTAATTGCTTGTTCTTGATTAGTTGATTCTTAGGAGTGGTGACTTGAAATTCACTCAATGGAGTTTTTGTCTTGCGTGAGGTTTTTCCCATCCGTCAACAAATCATCGTGTCATTTAATTTCCACTGCACTTAGTTTAATTGGTGATTTGCTGGTGCCTCTATGATTTGCATGTAATTTGACTTAATTAATCAACTTGGGTAATTAGGGCTAATTACAATTTACCCACATGTGATTTAGTTGGGATTTAAATTGGTTACCTATGGTTTAAAATTTGGCACTTTACCTATCTGAATTATACTCTGTTAAGCTTTCATAACCCACCTATCTATTTGCCGTTAGAAAAACGCATTTTAATTTGAAAACATAACATAAAATGGATAAAAAATGCTAGGGTTTGAAACTCTATGAACGTTAACATGTAATTTCAAACAAATACAAATTTAGACACATACAAATTTCAAACAAACAAAAAGGAAATAAAATTTAATCTGCTGCAATTCATCAAATGTAGCAAAAAGGAAAAAACCCAAGACCGAAAGTATGAAATATAATTAGGAAAAGATACTATGAAAAAGAAAGCAGCAACGACAATAGATCTTAACAACAATAAAGCTGTGTTTGAACTTTGAAGTCTTTCTTAATTACAGGACGTAGGTTAGTCTAAGTTTGGCTATTTGTCTCTAATTCATTGTAATCAATTTACATCTCCACATGTGCACAACGTTGGGCACTCATCTCTCTAGTTGGGCTTCTATGCTTGAAGTAGAATGGGTGATATGGCAATTTGACTATGCCCAAGAGCATTGTTCACAGTAATGTTCATCCATTTTTTGCAAAATTTCAAATTCTAACTTTTTGATATGTTTTATGTTATGTTATGTTATTTATTTTTTATTTTTATAAATTAAAACGTGTTTTTAACGGAAAAGCCAAAGGGTTATGAAAGTTTAACAAAGCAAAGCTCAAGTGGATAAAATTTCAAATTTTAAATTACAGATAGACAACTTAAATTTTGGTCAAATCACATGTAGAAAAGTTGTAATTAGCCCGGGTAAGTAAATTAATTAACTAGGGTCAATCTATAATGCAACAAGAGATAAACCTCCTCGATATCAAATATTTGCTTCGGGTGATTTACACTACCTCTAAAACTTTGGTGCCAACTAAATATCTTAATAACAATTATACTACTAGGCTCAAAAATTAGTTTTCTAAAAATGAAAAATACACTCTCTCTCTCTCTCTCTCTCTCTCTCTCTCTCTCTCTCTCTCTCTCTCTCTCTCTCTCTCTTTTTGATATATAAGTTTTTAAACAACATTCATTTTTTTTTTCTTTTCTATTCCAATTTTCTTTTTATACCTATTCTAGGGATGGTAAAAATTCTTTGCCCCACCTGACTTGTCATGCCTTGCTCTTCCTAGCACGCGTTTTCCTTGCCTTGAATGTGTACATATGTAATTTTATTTAGTATAAATTTAATTTATTTATATATATAATTTAATATTTTTCATACATATTCATTTAATAATTTTTTTATTATAAATATCATCATCCCCTAAAACACTTGTTTATCGTATATATGTAATATTATTTAATATATATATATATATATATACTTTATATATTTATATATTTAATTTAATCTTTTTCATAAATATTCTATTAATAATTTTTTTTAATAAATATTTTATCATCATCCCCTAAAACACTTGTGTATCTCTCTCTCTCTCTCTCCTTTTGTGACGAATCCTCCCTTTTTTTCTTTTTTCTCTACATTAATTTCAAAGTCATCTAATAATGGATGGAAAAATACCTCTGCCCTCGCCTCGAACCCAACCTATCCCACTCTTGCCTCATGTAATTTTCATATTCTCAAATAGGGGATGGGATACTTCTGATCCAACCCCACCCTGCTCTATTGCATCCCTAGCTATTCATTTTCCTTTTATATCAATTTTGACTTTTGTGAATATAAAATTTGTTTTGAGTTGAATATTGTTTTCATTCATGGTAATTGATCAAGAACTTCGGCTTTTATAGCAGGAATATATATTTTGGGTTATAAAGAAAAAGGGTATTTAAATTGAGACAAGAAGAGCACTTAAATATAGGTTTTTCATAAGGGGGCTTAATTTCATGAGACCACAGTATGAACTTTGTGTTTGTGTTTTTGTTTTTGCTTTTTGTTTGTTTGTTTATTTTTATTTTTATTTTTAAATGTTATGATCTTTTATTACTTTCAGAAAATGAGTAAATTTTCTTGGCTTCCTGGCATTTGGAGCAATCTACTCAACATTCTAACCTCGTAGTTATCAATATATTTTTTGTAATACATTTTAAGTGCAGGAAATTCAAATTTGAATGATGTTTTTGTTAAAAATACTAGAAATTTCCTGTTCACCTAAAAGTCATTGGCAGTTCTTCGTTTGTCGTCAATATGAATTTTGGCAATAAATAACATCTGTATGATCCCATTTTGCTACTTGGGCCATATTTTGATTTGCATTGCACAAGTATACGGTGACTTTTAGACCGGTAATGGGTGCAAGTAACTATCTTCAAAAAGATTGAAGTCTATAGTTTGTGTTCAAACAATTCCGAAATTTCTTCTAAAAAAATCAGAAATTTGTGAATTTTATATAACATTTAAAGAAAGAAATATACATGAATACTAGTTTTGAATTGCTTAACAAAAACAATGTCTTGGTTTACGTTTTTAGAATGACCAAGGATCCCTTTGTAGAATCTAATACAACAAATGTGAGATTGCGTCACAGCAGTGATTGTACATGTCATTCTTCACAAACAATGAAGTCACATTTAACATAAAAATAATAACATTATTTTTTCACTATTATTCAATTTTTCCGTGCGTAAGCACGAGTTACAAACTAGTTTTGTAATTTTATTGTTATGATTCAATTTATATTATATTATTAAAATATTTTCTTTAATTTAAATATGGTTATTGTCTAAATAGTGCACAATACTGTTTGAAATAGAATTAGAAATCATTGTTAGTGCTAGACACCAAGTCACAAAATCATTAATTATACTACAATAAAGTGTGGGTTGGACCATGCAACTCCATGTATTTTGATAGATATGATAGGATTTAAACTTACAGTACCAATTACATGATTGCCTTTTACCATCAGGCCAAAACACTAATTAGTTTTTGGTCTAGAATTCGAACCTTATTATTTGACAACAAAGGACTTTACCATAGATCTGCATACTGCAAGATTCTATTATTGAAGACATTAGATTAAACACACATAGAAATTCACATATATATTGGACTAAAAATATGCCATCAAAGTTACAATGATTTGATAGGAATAGCTTTGAGGGGCTTTGCTCTATGTAAGGTAAACCCAAAAAGCTCATCCATGTCCATGTCTTCTTGCGTCATCTCATCTGGGAGTTCCCAAGCAAAGTAGTGAACAAGAGAAGTCAACATCAAATGCACCATTCTGTTACCTAATGGCAATCGAGGGCATATTCTTCTTCCAGCTCCAAAGGGAATCAACTCAAAATCTTGGCCTTTAAAATTAATGTCTTGTTCTGAAAACCTTTCAGGCATAAATAAATTTGGATTTGGCCATATGCTGGAGTCTCGTCCCATTGCCCACACATTTATTAGTATTTGTGAATTTTTGGGCACTAGGAATCCACACATTTCTATGTTTGTCTCAGCTTTACGTGGAATGAGAAAAGGCAGTGGTGGGTGCAATTGTAAGGTTTCTTTCACTACAGCTTGAAGATAATGGAACTTTGAGATGTCTTATTCTTGTGATAAATTAATTGATTAATTAGCCAAGTTTATTAATTAATCAAATTAACATGAAAACGCGTGGTAGCACAAACAAATCACCAATAAACTAAGTGCAGCGGAAAATAAATTAACATGGTGATTTGTTTATGAATGGGGAAAACCTACATGGCAAAAACCCCACTGGGTGATTTTAAGGTCACCACTCTCGAGAATCCACTATTATCACAACAAGCGGTTACAAGTAAATGAATCCTAGTACCTTATACTAACCTACAGTTGAACCCTTATCCCAATACCTAATTAGACTTATTTTGTAGTGACAATCTCTTCTTTTGATGCACGGCTCCAACTACGTGACTAACCAATTGCGTGAATCCCAGTACGCAATTTCAATCACCAATTAGAGAAGGTTGTTGGCTACAAAGTTCTTCAGTTCATCCAGATGATGAAGATCAAGAAGATGCTTGGTCATAAAACCTTACGGTGCACAAACATAGTAACTTCTTTACAAGAATGATGAACTAGGACAAATTCTATCTCTGGTCACAATTTGCTTGAACAAACTTTGCTCATCACTTGTGCAACTTGTGTCACCTTTAATGGCCCTTAAAATAATCCTTTTATATGTCTAGGGTTGTGAGAAAAGAAAACCTACACACATAATCACGGATTTGAGTAAAAACAGATGTGAAATTTTGTTTTTCATAAACCTCGACAGATACCCTATTTGTCAAGCTGCTGTCGAGTCATGGGGCTGGAACAACTCTTCAAGCTTGATAGATGCTAGTTGTCGAGTTTTAATGAATTTGCACTTTTCAGCTTGAATCTTGGATAGACTTGCATGACTTTAACACTTAATCTTGAAACAAGGTTTCTTGAAGTATTAAACACATCCTAGATCTACCCAAATATAAGTAAAGTACATTTTGTCAAAAGATTAGCCAATTACATAAAATAGTGACATATGTTCTTAACAAGTGAATCATATATGTCCTAACAATTTGCATACTGCAAGATTCTAATATTGAAGACATTAGATTAAACACACACAAATTCATAGATATATGGACTGAAAATATACCATAAGAGTTACAATGATTTGATGGGAATAGCTTTGAGGGGCTTTGCTCTATGTAAGGTAAGCCCAAAAAGCTCACCCATGCCCATGTCTTCTGGCTTTATCTCATCTGGGAGCTCCCAAGCAAAGTTGTGAACAAGAGAAGCCAACATCAAATGCACCATTCTATTACCTAATGGCAATCTAGGGCATATTCTTCTTCCAGCTCAAGGGAATCAACTCAAAATCTTGGCCTTTAAAATTAACGTCTTGTTTTAAAAGCCTTTCAAGCATAAATAAATTTGGATTTGGCTATATGCTTGAGTCTCATCCCATTGCCACACATTTATTAGTATTTGTGAATTTTTGGGCACTAGGAAGCCACGCATTTCTATGTTTGTCTCAGCCTTACGTGGAACTAGGAAAGGCAGTGGTGGGTGCAATTGTAAGGTTTCTTTCACTATAGCTTGAAGATAATGGAACTTTGAGATGTCTGATTCTTGAACGTGCCCACCCTTGCTTAGGACTTCTTCAAGCTCATCTCGGGCTTTTGTCATTTTTTCTAAGTTTTGTAATAACAATGTCATTGCCCATTCCATTGTGCTTGATGTTGTGTCATTTCACAAATAAGTCCTGCAATAAAGGAGTGTGAGAGCTTTTTTTTTTGAGTAAAAGGAGTGTGAGAACTACGTTGCCTAAGTTTATGGCTATATTACTCTAATAACAACAAACAATATCAATAATTATAAAAAATGCGGTGTCCTTAATGTTACTATAGACGCTAAAGGTTAAGGCCTACAAACTAACAATGTCCCATCTAGGCATTAATTTTTTTTTTTTTTGGATACAATATAGAATTTCTGCTCTAGTCTAATCTAAGTGTATATGTATGTGAAGCTCTCTTCTAGAGATTTGAATCTCGGCCTTTTCCCTCACACCCCATAAGCATTTTTACTTGTAGAGTGACCATTACACCAAAGATGTGCGTTGGTAGGCATTAAGTTGTTGAAGCTGTATGAGGATGGAAAGTGTTCATATAGAGTGATTGACATTCATTCTTGCTTTAAATGTTCTTTGAAATTCACAATTATGTGAATTGTTTGAAGAAATAAATAACAGACTTTGATCATTTTCAAGATAGTTGCTTGCACTAATTAACGTTCTAAAAAGGTGATCATATACATTGTGCATTAGAAATAAAAATATTGTATATTTGGCAAAATGGAGGTCATAAATGTCTTCTTGGGATCATAAATGCAATTGTCAAAAGGGTTTGGTTAATAGGTGCTTGCTTTATGACATTTATTACCGCACACCCTTGGTGCGATGGTCACTCCATAAGTATAAGTGTTTGTGGAGTGTTGGGGGGGTAAGGGTTGGAGTTTAAGTTTCTAGGAGGGAGCTTTATACACATATACACTTAGATTAGACTAGAGTAGAATTCTATCATGTATCCAAAAAATAAAAGGTGTTTTATGACATTTGTTAATGAATTATTTTAGGAAGATTTTAATTTTATTGCCACTTTTATAAGAAATATATAAAGCTATTAAAAAAATCCGTTTTTTTTTTCTTTTTTCTTAAAAATTTCTAAAATTGTTTTTTAAACCAATGCCTTCTAAGAATTTGTCGATTTTTTCCCGTCAAAATTATGATGATATAAGTTGACATGAAACTATTGATAACAATGAGGATCTACTACATAGTCTCAATAAAAAATACCAAGAGGCCAAGAAATTTTATACTTATTCCCTAAAAGTATGAAAAATTTGTTGTTAATTCAATATATATATTTTTAAATATCATATCTTACATAAAAAAAAAAAAAAGTTGATTAAGGTCCCGTGAAATTAATCCCCCTTAAGAAAATCCATATATATTTAATTGATTCCTGATCTCTCTATATATGTATCAAAATCAAAATATATACCCCTATACGAGCAAAAGTTGTTAGCATTATAAACGAGTCCAACCGAGTATCAAAAGTTTAGATTTTTTCATTTATTTTAATTTAGAACACGGGCTGAGATTGATCTCATCACTAAATAAGATTACATATTCAAGCTTAGTTCATATTCTTGTCGAACAAGCTCAAGCTTGTTCACAAGCTACTTAATTAGCTTATTCTTTTCTCAAATTTATTAAAACCACGACAAAAATATTTTACCTATTCACAAATCTATAAATTTTTACTATGAATGGACTGTTTATATTATCAAAACTACAAATAATAATTTGATATTATTTAAACCTATTTACAAATATACAATCCAATCTCAAGTTTATATAGTTATATTTTTAAACATGTATACATATAAATATATAATATTATATATAATTAAATTGAGTCATCATGTTCACAAGCTTATTCATGAACGCAATTAGTGTTATATTTGATCTTGAGTCATTTATTAGTTGAGCCTAAACTTGAGTTTGAGTTTGGTTTGTTTGTGAAACAAACACATAAATAAGCTTTATTCTGAGTTGAGTTCAAGCTATTCATGAATAACTTAATTCATTTACAGCTCTAGAAGTTGTTATCTATTATGATGAATTATAATAATATTTAACTAAGAACAAGATTTTTATTCACAAAACCCAAAATTATTTTTCAGAAAACTGGTTTTTGAGCTTACTATTAAATTATTATTTTTTGGTAAATAATAGGGAAGAGAGAAGAGGAATTGAGGTTAGAACCATAGCCATGAGTCATTTTAGAGTACTTACTTTGAACCACAGTTTTAAAGAGTTAGTCAATTACCAGAAGCAAGTGTTTGATATCGACGAGACTTATCTCTGAATTATCTTGTTCAATGAGATTGATGAGTGAATTTAGAACATCGTTGCTTTCTTTAGAATCCTTTAATGAAGCTCTTAATTGTAGTCGTTGATTGATGCTACCATCAAGAATCCCAAATATTTTTGTGAAATAAATGCTTGTCCTTTTGCGTACACCTTGGGGGTCAATCAAACGAAGTGCTGGGAAATAATCAGCAATATTTGGCCTTCCAGCTTCTTCGGCTACACCACACACAAGGTCCCGGAACTCTTGGGACAAATTAGAGTCATACTGGGCCAAGTCCATAGAGAAAAAAGGGTTTGATATTGAATTAAGAACTGTTGTGAACACTAATTGACCAATATCAGTGGGTGCACCACTTTTGCAACTTTGGTTAACATGGTCAACTAGTTCTTGTATCTTTGTTTGTCGAAGGGCTTGTGTGGCATCAAGCCGCTCTGGAGCAAATATTTGGGTAGCACAAGCTTTCCTAAGGTTCTTCCATTGAGAATTTATGGGAATCAATGCGATTGAAACTTTGTGGTGGTTGAATACATGGAGCACATTTGGAATGGTTCTGCTAGAGAAAGCTTGGTCATTTTTTTGAAGTGCTTCTTTAGCTAAGTTTGGAGAGGAAATGACTATGGTGGTTATGCTCCCAAGCTTGAGAGTCATTAGAGGTCCATAAGTTTTGGAGAGCTTGGCAATTGCTTGGTGGGGTAATTTGCCAAGCTCCAAGATGTTACCAATGATTGGAAAAGGGTGAGGCCCTGGGGGGAGAGTCTGGCTTGCTAGATTGAAGGTGAGCACACGAATTGATGCCCACACAAAGGGAAGTATCAGCAACAATACTAGGTAGTAGTCCATTAATTCTTGAAGTTGGTTAATGTTTCTTGTGAGTCATATTTTCGTTTGGTAGAAGAATAGATTATAGGGAAGACAATCAAAAAGGAAACACATGGAAAATGCTTCGGTGTCCTGTCTA
This sequence comes from Quercus wislizeni, assembly GCA_023055345.1. Classification (NCBI taxonomy): domain Eukaryota; kingdom Viridiplantae; phylum Streptophyta; class Magnoliopsida; order Fagales; family Fagaceae; genus Quercus; species Quercus wislizeni. The sequence continues at coordinate 5,238,834 of JALGQJ010000002.1, read as the reverse complement.
TTTTGTACGATGTTAGGAAGAAAACAAAATAAGGATATGGACAGCCGAAGATATTGTCTACTTTGTACGATGTTTAGAACATAATTCAGATGCAAAACTCAAGTGGGGCAGCCGAAGATAATATCAACCATTCATTTAAGATCCTATTTTGTGCTGGTTAGAAGTTTTTGCTGTTGATGGGATCCAAATTGTCCTGTTAAAGGTTTTTTCAAATTCGCTTCATGTGACTCTGTATGTCTAATGGTCCGAGTGGTCCAGTTATATTGTAAAATCCTACATCATAAAATTCATCTCTGTTTATATCTTGCCTAGAGTTCATTGTCAACACAATTAAGAATATAAAAGATGTTGCCACCTAGGATTTTGTTCTGTGGACTCAGGCTGTTTAGCTTAATCACGTAATCCCTTTGTGTTCTCTCTTCCTCTTTTACTTTTTTTAATGTTTTCTTGTAATCTTTAATTTCATCACCTACAATAGGAGTTGACCATATGAGGCCGTCTCTCGTCTATAAGTTTGGACAGACAAGACAAATACAAAGGCCAAGATAAATGCCAAATGATTATCTCCATTTTGAAAGAAAGATTACTGGGCTATAGGTGGAATTCGAATCTTATTTGACAATAAAGTACTTTACTAATTGTGGTAACTAGAACTCATTATAGAACTACAAAATAATGATGTATGATATATAATTGTCTTCCTCTATTATGCTTATGGAAAATCCTAATATTGAAGACATTTTATTTTAAACACAAATAGAGTCACATCAATATTGGGCTAAAGAACAAACAATGAAAGTTACAAGGATTTGATGGGAATAGCTCGGAGGGGCACTTCCCTGTGTAAGGTTAGCCCAAATGTCTCTCCCATGTCCATGTGTTCTGGCCTCATCTCATCTGGGAGCTTCCAAGCATAGTAGTAAACAAGAGAAGCTAACATCAAGTGAACCATTCTATTAGCTAATGGCAATCCAGGACATATTCTTCTTCCAGCTCCAAATGGAATTAGCTCAAAATCTCTGCCTTTAAAGTCAATGTCTTGCTCTAAAAACCTTTCGGGCATAAATAAATTGGGGTTTTGCCATATGCTTGAGTCTCGTCCCATTGCCCACACATTTATTAGTATTTGTGCATTTTTGGGCACGATAAAGCCACATATTTCTATGTTTGTTTCAGCCTTATGGGGAATTAGAAAAGGCACTGGAGGGTGCAATCGAAAAGTTTCTTTCACTACAGCTTGAAGATAATAGAACTTTGAGATGTCTGTTTCTTGAACTTGCCCACCCTTGCCTAGGACTTCTTCAAGCTCATCTCGGGCTTTTGCCATTTTTTTCGGGTTGTGTAATAACACTGCCATTGCCCATTCCACTGTGCTTGATGTTGTGTCGATACCTGCAAGAAATAAGTCCTACAATAAAGGAGATGAGAACTGATTGCCTAAATTTATGGCCTATTACAATCGGTGAATAATAAAAAATAGTGTGAGTTATCATAACAAATCATGTTGGTAATTGTTAGTCCAGTCCCTAACAATTAACATTACTACTGGTGCGTTAACACCCATAAAGTAACAAAGATCCTAAGGAAGTGAATCTGTAGTTATCTCAATGCTTCATTATAATAATTACACATATAAAATAAATAAACATAAATAAGTATACCAATATTTATTAAAAAAAAAAAAAACAAATAACAATACACTGTAATCAAAACTAAATATAATATAAAATATAGTAAAACATTAGAAGTGTATTACTGAAAAAAACAAGAAAAAAGAAGAAGAAGAAGAAGAAGAAGTTGTAGTTGTAGACCACATACATTTACCTCGTTACAAACATTTACACGGTTTTGTCCACAAAATAGATAGGTAGCACCATAGAGTAATCTTAGTGTCACAAATTTTTCCACAACTTTGCTACATGGCGACTTGTGAGTGGTGAAATTATGAACCCACATGGATTTACTATTTTATTTCCACTATTTACAACTCATCACGTAGTAAAATTGTGGCAAAATTATGGAAAAGTTTACAACACTAGACTTATAGACTCTATTACGGAACCTAAATATAAAATAATAAAATAATACTATATGTTCAACCTGTAAACTACAAAAAATATCTACTCAACTGTCAAAAGTCGATTGGTATAGACTCTATTTTTTTTTATACGAGATAAAAATATTTTTTTTGTTTAATCTAATCGACCCTTCCCCTTCCCTTCACAAAAACTTATTCTTGTGGGGGTGATTATTTATTATCCTATAACACCAAGAAAGTTTAGTCTCCACAAGAATTTATATTTGTGGAATAATTAATTATTACCCAGCATTGCCAACAAAGTTTAGTCTTTTTTTTAGAAACCAACAAAGTTTAGTCTCAGTTGTTATATCTCAAACATAAACAGAGAGAGTGATACCAAAGCATACAGTAGACTGATGAATAGGTCTGCAGGAATCCGGCACAGGTCTTCGAGTAGGGCTGGAGTGAAGTCTGGCTATGGCTCCGGTGGCAACTGGCAACTAAAGTTGGGTTTTATTACTATTCAGATTTGGGTTTTTTACTAAACTGTAGATTTATAAATTTTTCTTTTGAATTTATAGGAGTCCTTATTTACAAAGGTTTTGTTTGATATGCTGCTAATTTGGGTATAGTTAAAATTATTTTGTTGTTTGTATCTATTTGGAGGGATGACCAGTAATGGGTCAATGAATGGGATCGATTTTTTTTTTTTTTTTTGGGTTTCCTATATAATTTTTTCTTTAGGTTATTTCTTTAAAACCAATTTTAAAATTCGATGGAGGCCTAAATCAATTTCCTGAGAAGATTCTAAACCAATACTATTTTTTTTTCCCTCATATGCCAGGGGTGCAAGTGGGTGTATTTGCAAATTTAAGATAATTTTCAAATTTAGTAGCACTATAAGTAGAATTTATGAAAAGCTAGGACGAGTGGATGACCATTTAAACCCGCATCTGCAGGTTCTCACCTCACCCTCCCTTATATTTTAACAATTAATTTTTTTTTCTTTTTAGGTTTTTTTATAAGAAATACATATATGTTTTAGTCTTTTAACTTTAAATTTATGATGTTTTCATATATTGTATTATTGAATTATACTTTAATGTTTTAAAGTTTACATTGTTTATATTTTTTTATTTATTGTTTTTTTGCTATGTTTGAATTGTTTTTGTATTTCTTATTTCTTGAATTGTTGTATTTTTATACTTTGAAAATGTATTGTAAAGTTAGAACTTTTTTATTTTTATAAACGTTTTATGAAGATTTAATTTACTGCATTCAAAATAAAATTATAATAAATTAAATATATAAAAATCTAAGTGTGGTGGGATGGATACCCACGGGTATCCACTAGAACGGGGTGCCCCCCCCCCCCCCCCCCCTCCTCTCTTAAAAGCAGCCTTTTAGCTTTGCCTCTCTAAGGTGGTGCTATGGTGGTGGATTGTGGGTTAAGGTGGTGCTATGGTAGTGGGTTAGGTTTGCTGGCTGTGGTGGCTAATGGTGCTATGGTGGTGGGTTGTGGGTTTGGTGGCTGTGCTGTGGGGGTGGTGGTTTATTTTGGGTTGTGGTGGGGGTGATTGATTTTGAGTCATGGGTTTAGTGGTTGTGGGTTGAAGAGAGGGAGAAAAGAGCGAGACAGAGAAGAAGCGGGAGAAATAATAAATAAATAAATAGTGTTTAATTTTGTTATAAAAAATAAAAGCATTGATGTAGGGGGAGTTGTGAAATCGTGAGTTAAAATAGATAAAGTAGCTTTTTTTTAAGTGTCAAAAGCCAAAATTTTAAAACCATAAACCGATTAGTGTCTTATTCTGATGGTAAAGAATTATTATCAGGAATGAACGTCATAAGTTGTGAAACTCTAAAAAAATGAAAAAAAGAAAAAAAAGAAAAAAAGAAAGGAGTACTAGCTACTAGCTAGCCATCAAGTTGTTGAAGCTATTTGAGGGATGGAAACTGGTCGTACAGAGTGATTACCATTAATTCTTGCTTTAAATGTTCTATCATCTATGATTAGCATTAAACACCTTTATGGCCAGCACAAAAAAGGAGAAGGATGGTCACCCTACCTATGTTTTCTTTCTTTAAACACCTTTTTTTTTCAAGATAGTTACTTGCACCAATTAACAGTCAAAAATGGTAACCATATACATGTGCATTACAAATCAATATATGGTCTGATTGTCAAAATGGGGTTCGGGAAGTCTTTACCTAATTGCCAAAATGATGATATATGTTGACTTCAAACTATCGATAACGATGATGAGCTAGTACATTGTAAGAAGCCAAGGAAATTTTTACTCATTTCCTGAAAGTAAGAAAAATCTAACTTACTCAAAAAAAAAAAGAAAAAAAAAAAGAAAAAAGAAAAAGAAAAGAGAAACAAAAAGGAAAAAGAAAAATTGATACAGGTCTCCTATGAATATTTATTTATTTATTTTTTGATACAGGTCCCATGAAATTAGTGCCCCTTACGAAAACCTATTTTTCAAGTGATTCTTTGTCTCAATTTATAGGTCTTTTTGTATATCTCAAAATCAAGATATATATATATATATATATATATATATATATATATATATATCATCTATTAAAGCAGAAGTTATTGATCAATTACCATGAATTAAAACAGTATTCAACTTAGAACATGGTTTATACATATTCACAAAAGTCAACATTTTTCACCTAATATTAAACATAATATTTGTTTTATAGATAAAGAACAAGGGAGGAGGAGATGGGTTCGAACCCAAACAAACATGATATACCACAAAATATTAAAGAGGTAGCTAGTCAATTACCAGAAGTAAATGTTTGATATCGAGGAGGCTTATCTCTGAATTATCTTCTTCAACAAGACTGAGAAGTGAATCTAGTACATCGTTGCTTGCTTTAGAACCCTCTGATGAAGCTCTTAATTGAAGTCGTTGATTGAAGATACCATCAAATATCCCAAATAATTTTGTGAAATAAATGCTTGTCCTTTTGCGTACACCTTGGGGGTCAATCAAACGAAGTGCTGGGAAATAATCAGCAATATTTGGCCTTCCAGCTTCATCGGCTACACCACACACAAGGTCCTGGAACTCTTGGGACAAATTGGAGTCATATTGGGCCAAGCCCATAGAGAAAAAAGTGTTTGATATTGAATTAAGAACTGCTGTGAACACTAATCGACCAATATCAATGGGTGCACCACTTCTGCAACTTTGGTCAACATGGTCAATTAGTTCTTGTACCTTTGTTTGTCGAAGGGCTTGTGTGGCATCAAGACGTTGTGTAGCAAATATTTGGGTAGCACAAGCTTTCCTAAGGTTCTTCCATTTCGAATTTGTGGGCAACCACCCCATTGAAAATTTATGGTGGTCAAATACATGTGCCATATCCGGGATGCTTCGGCTAGAGAAAGCTTGGTCATGTCTTTGAAGTGCTTCTTTAGCTAAGTTTGGAGAGGAAATGACTATTGTTGTTATGCTCCCAAGCTTGAGAGTCATTAAGGGTCCATAAGTTTTGGAGAGCTTTGCAAGAGCTTGGTGGGGTAAGTTGCTAAGTTGCAGGATGTTTCCAATGATTGGAAAAGGCTTGGGGCCTGGGGGGAGAGTCTCACTTGCTAGTTTGAAGTTCAGCTCGCGAATTGATGCCCACACAAAGGGAAGTATCAGCAAAAATACTAGGTAGTAGTCCATCGTTAACTCAAAGTTGGTTTGTATTTCTAGTGCAGGAAAGTGGTGGATGTTCATCCAGATTCCAGAAGAAGAAAGCTAGGGGTCTGCCTCAAATTGATTGTGGATTAGAACAAGATTCGGATACAAATGTCAACTAAAGCGGTCGAATATAAAATCAGCCATTGGTTTAAGAGCCTATTTTGTTTTTATTAGAAATTTGGACTTTGCTGGTGAAGTTTTGGTGTTGATGGAATCTAATAAATTGTTTAATTAAATGTATAATTGCATTTTCTTTATGTGATTTATTAGTTCCAAGTATTCCAATTATATTGTATAATCCAATCTAGGGCAAATCCTATTTCTATAGTCTCTATTTATACCATGATTTCCTTTTCCAAAAAAAGAAAAAAAAAATCATACCATGATTAAAAGTTTATTGTAACTAATCACATTTAGAATATAAAAGATGTAGCAACCTAATACTTTATCTTGTAGACGTAGATTGTCAAGCAAATCACATAATTTCTTTGTGTTCTCTTTTTCTTGTTTACTTATATTTCCATTTTCTTTCCATCTTTAATTTAACACATCCAATAGAGATTGTCTATAGTGAAATTTGGTGTTTAAATAGAGATTGTAGGGAATCTTGATTATATTATGATCTTTTTGGAGTAATTTAAAGTATGTTTCAATTGGTACTAGTATGCTGGCCATTTTGATGTAAGTTATATATATATATATATATATATATATATATATATATATATATATATATTATATTATATTACATTATATATAAAATATAATGTAATATAATATAACTTTATAATCAATCAAGTTTTTATAAATAAATCAAAGATTATAATTTATTAATAAGTTTATTTTAAGTGAAACACTATTACCAAAAATTGGTAAAATGATAGTACTATTCTCATTGGAAACTTAGGGGGTGTTTGGTTTACCTGTTTCCGTAACTCAATTCTCATTTTCCATAACTCATAACTAAAAAATGGTAGAACCCATGATAAAAATGTTGTTTGACAAACGATAACTATGTTTCCATTACTCAATTCTCTGATTTTTGAGTTATGAGTTATGGAAACTGAAAACACATTTTAGCTGTTTTCAGTTTCCATAACTCATAACTCAATGAAAATATTGTAATTAAACACACAAAAGGGGACCCACAAACAGTACCAGCCACAACTTTTGACTTTTTTTTTCCTTTCTTCTTGGCTGTTTGGTTCTTTTTTTTTTTTTTTCCCACTAGGTTCGGTGAGTTTGGGTAAAAAAAAAAAAAAAAAGTCTGCAATGAGTGACAGGTATGGAACCCACAAAGAGTGTGAAAAATATTGAGTGATGGAAATTGAGTGATGGTGCCAAATGAGTATAGTATTTAGAGTGATGAGTGATGAGTGACGGAAATTGAGTGATGGAAATTAAGTGATGACAAAAAACAAACCAAACAAGGCCTTAATTATCAACAATTTCAAGTGTGGGTGTGAAAAACAATCACCAAAAGAAAGAGGTGATGAAGGATGACTTGCACAATTAATTTATAAAGAGAAAAAAGGGAAAATATTCAATAATGAGAGATCTAAACAGCAGATTGAAAGATAAGAAAGGCTAAGGAAGGCTTTTATTGATATAGAAACTAGTTTCTCGAGGTAAATTGGATAAGATCAAAAGACTAAAAACTCTTAGACATATTCACTGGCTACAACTTTCTCTCTCTTGTTCTTCTCTAAACTTCTTCTCTTAATTTTACTGAACCCCTCAACCTGTTGTACCTCCCCTCCTTTTATAGACATTTTCCCTTTCCCTCTCTCCCCAACTGGCCTGTTCGCAGTTGGATTTGGAGGATACTTATCCTATCACCTCTCTACTCTGCCACTTTATTTTATCATGAAATATGATTTTTGGGAGTGTTCTCACTATTTAGGTTAGTCAATTAGCATTTAATATGACAGAAATTAGGTGAAAACATTTCATTAATGCGGAGGTGATTGCTCTAGTGGTCCTTTTCTTTTCATAGCATTTTCTTGAGGTGAGTTTGATGGAAGGTGGCATATTGGTCTAGAGGGGAACTAGTCACCCGTGGTTCCTTGCGTATCTGCTATAGGAAAGGCTTTGCTTATCACCTCGGTAGTGGACCTTAGTGATGGAAGTCCACCCGATCCTCCACGGGATCCACTCCTGGGAGTTATCTTTTATTCCCTGGGCCTCTTCATTCATATCCACATCTTTGGACCGGACCCATCTTTTAAGAAATGATCTGTTGGGCCTTTGGCTCTCGGCTCGAGTTCATGTTCATCCCCCCACATCAAGAATTTTAAAAGAAGTCTTATTATTTATTTTTAATTAATTTTAATATATTATAAAATTTGTGTTTAAATAAAAATTTGATAGTATGACATATATTGCATTAATTTTAATATATTATAATTTTCGATTAAACCCACAGATAAATTCACATATATTTTTGGACTAATAACAAACATCGAAGTTACAAGGATCTAATGGGGATAGCTCAGAGGGGCTCTGCCTTATGCAAAGTAAGCCCAAACATCTCACCCAAGTCCATGTCTTCTGGCTTCATCTCATTGGGAAGCTTCCAAGCAAAGTGGTGAACAAGAGAAGCCAAGATCAAGGGCACCATTCGGTTAGCTAATGGCAATCTAGGGCATATCCTTCTTCCAGCTCCAAAGGGAATCAGTTCAAAATCTTGACCCTTAAACTCAATTGCATGCTTTAAAAACCTTTCAGGCAAAAATAAATTTGAGTTTGGCCATATAATAAAGTCTCTTCCCATTGCCCACAAATTTATTAGTATTTGTGCATTTTTGGGCACAATGAAGCCACATATTTCTATGTCTATCATAGCCTTACGAGGAAGTAGAAATGGCGCTGATGGGTGCAATCTTAAGGTTTCTTTCACTATAGCTTGAAGATAAAGGAACTTTGATATGTCTAATTCTTGAATACGCCCAGCCTTGCCTAGGACTTCTTCAAGCTCAACTTGGGCTTTTGTCATCTTTTTTGGGTTTTTTAATAACATTGCCATTGTCCATTCCACTGTGCTTGACGTTGTCACGATTAATCCTGCATGAAATAAATCCTGCAATAAAGAAGTGTGAGAGCTAAGTTGCTTAAGAAAGTGTGAGAGCTAAGTTGCTTAAGAAAGTGTTTGGCCATATACTAAAGAAGTGTGAGAGATAATTATAAAAAAGTGTTGTCCTTAACGTTACTATTGGTGCTAAAGGTTAAGGCCCACAAACTAACAAAGATCTTAACTAGGCATTAGGTTGTTGAAAGTTGAAACTATATGAGGATGGAAACTGGTCATATAGAGTTCTGATTAACATTCATTCTTGCTTTAAATGTTCTATGAAATTCCCAAATATGTGAATTGTTTGAACACATAAATAACATACTATCATTCTGAATATATATATATATATATATATATATATATATATATATATATATATATATATATATATATATATATATATATATATATTTTGAGGGGACTATCATTATGAAGATAGTTGCACAAGTTGCACCAATTAACGTTCTAAAATTGTGATCATATACTTGTGCATTACAAATCAAATTATGGTTATTCTTGGCAAAATGGGGGTCATAAATGTCTTTATCTAATTGTCAAAATTACGATGATATAGTTGACGCCAAATTATCGATTACGATGAGGAGCTACTACATTGTCACAATAATAAGAAGCTAAGAAATATTTTACTCATTTCCTGATGTATGAAAATTTATTATTAAATCTTTAAATAGTATTCATAATTTACAGAGAGAAAAAAAAAAAAAAAAATTACAAAAAGTTGATACAGGTCTCGTGAAATATATATATACTCCAGGATTTTTTTTTTTTTTTTTCTCTTCTCTAGGTAGGTCAGCATTAGCTGAGCTAAGAATTTATAGGGAAGTAAAAAATAAAATGACTAGATTTTTTTTCTTTTCTTTATACACCACTTTCATACAATTTAACATACAATACAACTATATTTTACAATAGTCTAAAAAAATTATTAGGCGCCGTTTGGTCACCATGTTTAAACATTAGTGTTCAGTGTTTAAACACTGAACACTAGTGTCCAAAAACAAAAAAAAATATGTTTGGTGTACCAGTCCTGTCTCCTATTGTTTGGAAAATATTGTTCAAAAACCAATGTTATAAAACCCATTTTTGAAATCACCTCCGGATAGTTTTTAAACAACAAAAAATAGTGCTCAATGGCAATTCCGTAATTATCTTAAACAACAAATACTAGTGCTCAGGTAAGCTTTTTCATACTTTGGTCAGTTTTTTTTTAAAATATTTCAGTCAGCCATGTTCTCTCTTCTTATTTATGGGCCCACCATGTTCTCTCTCCTGATTTAAAATATATTTATTTTGTAATTTGATAAGCTTTTTTTTACAATTCAACACACACATACCAAACACATATTTTATATTTTTTAACATTAAAACATATTATTTAAACCATGATACCAAACACATTTTTTTATTATTTTATAAACACTAAAAACATGTATTTCAACAATACTTTTTAAACCACAGTTTTCACATCTTTTTAAATAACAATTTTTGAATTCTATGAACAAACGGCCTTTTAGTAGTTTAAAGATTGGTAAGACAACAATTATTGAATACATAAACAAATAGAATTAAATAACTAATCATACATTCTTGTCAAATAAGTAATCATACATTTAATAAACCACAGATGTAGAAGAAAAGTGCAAGGAAAAAAAAAACTTTGTTCTATTGTCAATGCCAAAGTAAGCCAAAGTACGAGAAAGGGCTTTTAATTTTTAATTTTTAATTTTTTTTAACTAATGAGCAATAATTTGAACTTTTTTTTATTTCTTATAAAATTAAATATTTTAAAAGTAGTGCTATTGGCAGTTTGACACAATACTTTTACAAAAATATCGCAACAAAATCTAGGGTAAAAAAGTTGTGTTAGTTACAGGTCCAGATAATTAACAGCCAAATACAACTTACTATTTAACTTTAATTGTGAAAATATTGTGAAAAACAGTAGTAAAATGATCATATTTAAGTTGATTTTGGTTGGATTTAAAAAAAAAAAAAAAAAATTAGGATCAGGTTTCCAAAATTTTATTTTAAAGTGGTCAAAACAAAATAGAAATTTAAATTTTATATATAATTTTGTTTTGGGGGCATTCTTGGGGTTCATTTGAACCCCTGGGTTGTGTGTAATGCCGCCCCTATATATATATATATATATATATATATATATATATATATATATATATATATTAAAACATGTTTTGCAGATTTGCAATCAATCCTTATTAAAAACTTTTGGTTCAAAAGATCACTTTGAAATTTTGAAATGCATAGTACTATAGATAGTATTTCTTTTTTAATAGTACTATAATTCAGTTGAGTGGGAGTCCAAATTCCTGAATGAAAACAGACTATTTGTTCTGGAGAATTAGGACTAACACGCTGAAGAAGAATGCCACCATAACCTATGTTAGAGGCGTCTGTCTGGACAATCTTGAAGGAATTTACTGAGGGAATTCCTAAACATGGGAGTGTCTTGACATATTTTTTGATTTCCTGGACAACTGAAGTATAGGTAGGAGTCCAAGGAGATGGATTGGTTCGAAGTCTATCAAAAAGAGGTTTGCATTGCTGCCTGAGATTTTGGTAGAAATCTGAAATGTAATTGAGAGATCCTAGAAATCTCTAAAGCTGTGGTTTGTTTAGGATTTGATCAGGAAACTTTTCAGCAAATTGGATTGATCTGTCTATGGGTTTGATGACACCATGGTGGATATCAAAGCCTAAGAATTTGACCGTGGTTTGGAACAGTTTGATTTTGGGAGCTGAGACAACAAGACCATTGAGCTTGACTGTATTGAGGAAAGCTCGGACGTGTTTTTTGTGTTGTTCTAAAGGCTCCGAAAAAATGAGTACATCGTCGATGTAAACAATAGCATGGGTGGAGAATGGATTAAAAATCTCATTCATGATATTTTGGAATTCAGAAGGTGCATTCTTGAGGCCAAAGGGCATTACATTCCATTCGTAATGGCCAAAAGGTGTGGTAAAGGCTGTTTTGTACCTATCAGACTCTCGGATTTGTATTTGCCAAGAACCACTCTTCATATCAAACTTACTGAAAACCACAGCTCTGTCAAGCCTATTAACTAAGTCTTTTTTGTTTGGAATTGGGTACCTTACCCATTCTAAGACTTTGTTCAAGGGCTTGTAGTTGATGACTAATCTGGGGACACCTCTCTCAATCTCAGCGTTTTTCTAGACATAAAAGGCTGGACAATACCATGGTGATCTAGAATTCCTAATAATACCTTTTCTAAGGAGGTCCTCAATCTTAGCTTTGCAAACATCCATGAGTTCATGATTCATTTGGATGGGTCGAGCTTTGGTTGGGATATCCTTTTCATTGAAATCTTTGACATAAGGGAGAGCTACTTCGTGTCTCTTTCTATGCCAAAATGCTATAGGTAGATCAGAGCAGACCTCCTGCTTAAGTTTTTCTTCAAACTTTTTGATCTCATCTTGGATGCTTTTACAGGCAAGTTGTTCCTCAACTCGCGTGTATCTAAGGTCATCCTTTAAGTACTCAATATGTTGGGTTTTGGCTTTAATAAGGTTAAGGGTCTTGGAGACAGAAACTTCCTGGAGGGTATTGATTTCTCTAGGTTCTGGCTTCCTTAGAAACTTAAACTTGACAGGTTGGCCAAAGGGATGGGTAGTGATACCTTCACTATCTGTGGTGAAAGGATATAACAGACGCATGAACGGGTTTCCTAAGATGACCTTATCTGTTATATTCTTGACTAGGACAAATGTGGTTTTGAAGCATGTGTTGTCCTGACACACATGGGCATTGGGTATTTTGAATTCAATCTGCATTTTTCCGCCACTTGCGGAGGTTAATTGTTCCCTAGTTTTTTTGAAATACTTGGAGGGAATGATTCCTTCTTGGATGCAATTGAGATCAGCACCTGAATCTATTAAAGCTATGATCTCAAATTCAAAATCTCTGCTAATGACAATCCTGACTTTGGAGTGCCATTTTTGGAAGTTAATTCTACGGATGGTTTCAAGAAATTTCTCACTGGATTCTTCTTGTACCATTTCTGCTGTAGGGTTAGCTGTTTCATCTGCTTCTTCATCATAAGGGTTCTGAAATGAGGTTCCTTCCTCATTGCCTTGATGAGAAGTGTTCTTTAATCTTTGGTTGTGGTTAAACCTAAGAGTGGCTAGATTTTCTCTAAGGGTGTGAACTTCAGATTTGGTTTCCTTGATTTCTTTCTGAAGGTCATTGACCGTTACATTCTTTGTCTTACGTTTGGTTCGGAGATGGCCTCTTTTTCCACATTTAAAACATTTTCTTGATGCTTTTGGTGTGGGTGGCTGGTTTTTCTTATAGGAACTATCAGCATCCTTAAGCTTCTGCTTCCTATAATATTTGGCTGCTATTCTTTTCCTATGGAAAGTCTTAGAGGACTCTTTTCCCCTAAATTTAGATACCCATTTCTTTTTGGGAGGAGTATCTTGGGACTCTGGTCCTTGTTTCTGATCTCCTAGCCTTTCTATCTCCTTTTCACTTTCTGAGGGGGCTGTACTAGGGCTGCTAGAGGCTGTGTGGACATTTAAGACAATAAGTCTACTAGACTTCGTGGGTTTGGGTGAAGAGATGGCTGGTTTCTTCTTCACTGTGCTTCTAGAGGCCTTACGGGCATTTAAGGTAACAAGTTTGCTAGATGTAGTGGTATCTGGTGAAGGGGTGACTGGTTCATTCTTCACGAGTTCTTCCATCTTTTGCAAACAAATTTCTAAGGCTGTTTGGTCCTTAGACTTGAGGCTGGCTTGCCTAGTGGTAGGAAGCTTGACTAAAGGCTTTTCTAGGGCTGGACTGGGTTTGCTAGGGTTTCCTGGTTGGAGGATAGCCTTTTTCTCAACCTTTTCTTCCATCCTATCAAGCTGTTTTCCTATGACATGGAGGCATTGGTTGGTGTAGTTGTTCTGTGCAATAACTTTGCTAACTACAACTTCCTTACTGGTAGGTTGTTGGAAAGGTGATGCAATGACATCAACTTTCTTGAAGGTGATCTTATCCAAGGGTGGGTGACTGGACCGAACTACTTCCTTGGTATCTTCCTTCGTCCAATTTGTTTTGGTAATAACACAAGACTTTTTGTGCCATTCAAAATGGTTTTCAAAGTATTCAAAGAAAGGAACATTGCTGGATGTCTCTTTCATGAACTCTTTCCATTTTGCCAAAACTTCTTTCTTCTGTTCACGGGTATGGTTGGCTCTATAGGCTTTTCTTTTGACTCTATTTTTCTCTAGGTCAAATTCTTTACCTAAGGCTGCCATATCAGGGGTGAACTCTTTCTTGATGGTCATGAGTCCTTTGTAAGGATCAACTCGTGACGCATCTTCTGGTTCTTCTGGGGCTTCTAAATCCGAATGGGATGGAGAAGGAGTTTTTCTGCTGTTGTTGTCTTCTTGATCAACAACTGACTCTTGTCTGGCTGTGTAGTAAGGGGTACTAACCTGAGATTTGGTTTAGACACCTTGGAGTTCTAGACCTAGATCTCTCCTGGATCTAGGGAAAGGTACACGAGGTCTAGAAGAACTACACTAGGATGCGGGTCTATCTATAAGTGGGATAGGTGACTGCTTGCTGGGTAGGGGTAGATCTACTGGGGATCTAAACCTGGGGTCATCAAAGGGTGGGGGAAATTTGAACCTAGACTGGTCAAAGCTTAGTCTGACCGAACCATCGGATAGCTGCTGGACAAAATCTAAGTCAGGGTTTTGAGATGGGTTCTGGATTTGGAGAGGGTAGTTCTCATTCTTAAGAGTCCAATTTTCTGGGAAGGTAACCTATGACCATTGAAGGGTTTTGGGTACTTGAATGTTAGATCTAGGATCTGTGGTTTGAATGAGAGTTGTTTCTCTCGGTCTCCTTTTGTCAAGGGCATGGGCATTGAGGTTTGTCCTCAAGCACTTGTAATAGATCCTGTATATCAAGGCAATCTGACTGGCTCCCTGTACCATGAGGGTACCATGGGTCTTGATATTCAAGGTAAGGGTTTTCATGACATGGGGGTCATGGAGGTGAACTACAAAATTGGGGAAACAGTTAAAATGAACTGGTCCACCACTGAGATTGGATTCTATGGTGCCTAGAAGACTGTCATCAAATCTTATGTGACGGGTGTCTCTAAGGGCCATAAGGATTGAACTATTCAAACCTTCTCTGATGAGGGGTTTAACTCCAACTTGGACTAAACCTATGTGTAGAAAGTTGTGTCCTTGCTTCTTGTGCGCTTTAATGGTTGTAGGAGAAAGCAAGTAACAAGTCTCAAATTCTTTGTTAATTCCATAGACCTGTTCTATGGTTTTAACATGGTAATCAGTCTTAAAGATCTTCTCTTTGATCCATGAAGACTTGTAGATTTCACTGGTAGGATTTTGGGGATGTTCCAATCTCCTAACTTTAGATCTATATCTGACAGTTAATAATCTTCCGAATTAATAACTCCATCTTCTTGAGGTATCTTTGGTATGAATGGGGGAATGGATGATCTACAACTGGTAGAAGAGTTACTCCTAGACAACCACCTATTCATCATTCTGTGATAAAAGCTTAAGAAAATACAATCAAAACCTAATCACCTTTATCCTCAAAGTTCTGGATCTAACCTTAGATCTGAAATAGGGTATACACACAAGACGTTCAAAAAACCTTCACTGTACTAATTGCATACCTCTCAGCGCTTCTTTGACCTCACTCGCCTCAACACCTAAACGCCTACCCTCAGCTAAACGGCAACACGGCTATGGGACACTTGAAGACTTACAGGGTTGCACAACGGTACATATCTGGATTTACTTTTTCGTTCTCAACAGTATACATCTGCAACAAATTTTCAGGCTAAAACACAGGAACAAGAAAAAGCAGGTAACTGGGAAATGAAAGATTAACTTGAACAGTTAACCCAGAAAGATAAACAGTTGGTTAAGAAGGAGGCTCAGCCTACCAAATGATAGATCACAAATAAGAGATAATAAATGTAGAAGATGATGTATGGTAATGGAAGTGCTATCAGAAAATATATGTAAAATAAAATAAAACTTGTAGGAGATAACATGCTCAAAATAATGATAATGCACAAAATAATTGATAACTATGGCGGTAGAACTTGCCAACTTGATTGAAAATATATAAACAGTAACTTACAACCGACCGGCCAACTTGGCTTTGATACCAAAGGGAGGGTAAGTTACAGACAATGCAGAAGTATACAAAAGAGAGGGCCGACTGAGGCTATCTGCTTACATGAAAATGATTGCTGGATGTCTCTTTCATGAATTCTTTCCATTTTGCCAAAACTTCTTGCTTCTGTTCACGGGTATGGTTGGCTCTATAGGCTTTTCTCTTGACTCTATTTTTCTCTAGGTCAAATTCTTTACCTAAGGCTGCCATATCAAGGTTGAACTCTTTCTTGATGGTCATGAGTCCTTTGTAAGGATCAACTGATGACGCATCTTTTGGTTCTTCTGGGGCTTCTAAATCCGAATGGGATGAAGAAGGGGTTTTTCTACTGTTGTTGTCTTCTTGATCAACAACTGACTCTTGTCTGGCTGTGTAGCAAGGGGTACTAACCTGAGATTTGGTTTGGACACCTTGGAGTTCTAGACCTAAATCTCTCTTGGATCTGGGGAAAGGTACACGAGGTCTGGAATATATATATATATATATATATATAACAATATAGACTGGCTAAGATGAAGTAATAGATGAAGAATGCAACATAAGGAAGTGGTAATGCTATCAGAAAGTAGATGTAAAACAGAATAATGTTTGTTAGAGATAACATACTTTCAATATAATGTTTACACAAAATAATGGATAACTATGGCGGCAGTGCCGACCAACTTGTTATAACATAAAGTAACTTACAACTGACCGGGCCTAACTTGGCTCTGATACCAAAAGGGGGGTAAGTTACATAAACTGGATAATCAGGCGACTGGGCTCTGATATATCATAAAAGGGGTATGCGGAAGGTAAAAATAAAATAGCCGACTGTGGCTTACATAAACTGGAAACCTCTAAGGTATTTCGACTATGAAAACCTTTGCTGAAGAGGAGTGCTAACTTCTGTTGGGAGGGTAGAAGTTTAAAGCCTGCTGAAGACTGAGGAGTGAGCTCCTTTAAATAGGCTGAAGGGAGCATTGGATGCTGCTGAAGACTCCTGAAATCACGGATGAAATCTGCTTTCACGAGGGTGAATACTGTTTCCACCGACTGCTACAGTGATTTGTCATGATTGTTGTGAATAGTAAAAACTTTTACTATTCATGCTACAGTAACTTGTCCCCTTGCTTTTCCGGATTGGGGTACTGTAGAAACAGTAATCTTGCTGATGGCTGGTACTGTGGATACTGTTCAAATTAGTGGCTGGTGCTGAATTTGAATAGTAACCGGACTTGATGGATTAAATGAGGATCCTTCTGGAGAATCAATCTGTATCATATCCAGAGGGATATCCATCATAAGGATCAAAGGCTGGAGGGTCATCATCATGGCCGTGCTCATGGTATTTGTCAAACAGATTACAAAAACCACAATACAAGAGAGGCTCGTATTCTGCTATCACATCTGAGTACTGAGGAAAGCCTGTGTGGTCAATCCTTTGGGTATTGAAAGCCTCTGAGTAAGGCTTGGTAGTGAATACTGTAATTCTACCAGTATTTCCTACGAAGTGATAATCATCCCATAAATCACCGACAACAGCTCGAAGTTCATTGTTGAAGTAAGTTGTCCAACATTTTACGAGTGCCATGGGATCTTCAAAAGAAAGGCCTGAATCACCATCATACCAGGGGCCAAGGTGTGAATACCCATCAATTAAAACAAGGTGGTGTGAAGGGCGGACTGTCATCCAATTGTCACTATCCCATTGTGGGAGAGTGCTCCAACATCTGATGGATACAAAAGGAATTTTGATCTTTGCGACCACTTGTTGGATTATTCTAGGGAACTGACTGACCTGATCATGGTTTGTTAGCTTGATGAGCCTAAGGAAACCATATTCAAACATGAAATCATGATTATTTGTTCAAGTTAACCTTTACTTCACAGTTATCCCTACTCTTCCTATTTTAATTAACTTTTGCTTCACAGTTATCCCTATTCTTCTTATCTCTGTGTTTATCCCCAAAGATTGTTGCAGATACTTTGGTTCTGTGAGATTAGATGACCCTAAGATCTGTTAGAGACTCCATAGTCAAGAAAGACGAAAAGGCTTCCTAGGTTTCGTTGGTCAGCCCGTTTGAAAGCCCAGGTGAGGCGTGTTAGGGTGGTCCCGAAGATTGGAAGAGAAGTCTGACGACAAAGGAGTTAACAGTTGAGTGTCTATCCCATAGTCGTAATTATCTGTACCATTTCCAAAGGTTAGATCCAGAACGCTTTGAAGATATAAAGGTGACTAGGTTGTGATTGGTAATTTAAAATTGAAGGTATAAAGGTGACTAGGTTGTAATCGTTAGTTTAAACTTGTAACCCCAGAATCATGAATAGGATATTTAGAAGTAACTCATCCACCAGTAGTAGATGTAATCAACCCACATCCATCCCAGATATTCCAGCAGACGTAGGAGCAATTAATTCGGAAACTTATGAGCTATCCGATCTAGATCTAGACTACAAAGCCAATTATACCAGAAAACAAAAGCAGCAAGTTTATGATGCTTGGGTACTATTCATGAGGGATTTATCCCGTAATGTTCCCTTCTTCATTTACTTCGAACGGTATTATGGCAAACGCAAGCAGTTTTGCGTCCTCACCAAAGCTTGGACCATTGAAGGACCCAATGCAACCAAAGAGGTTGTTAGGTCAAGCCATCCACCCCTAGAAGCCATAACCTTTGATCATCGTAGAAAGGAGATTATAGCCTCTCCCTTCAAAGTAACGATTGATAGGCACCAACCGGTTGACAAGGTAATTGAACAAAACAATTACACCAACCAAGCCATCCATGTCATAGGCAAGCAACTTGACAGGATAGAAGACAAGATCGAAAACAAAGTTATCCTCCAGCCAGGAAACTCTAGTAAGCCGGTCCAAGTCTTAGAAAAGCCTTTGATCAAGTTACCTACAACTAGGCATACCAGTCTCAGCCATTCTATGGATAAGACAGCCCTAGAAGTAGTAGCCCAAAAGCTAGAAGAACTTGTGAAGAAGGAACCAGCTTCTTGGTCACCTTATATATATATAAAAAGTGATTCTTTGTCTTTTTACATATCTCAAAATCAAAATATATACCTCTTTACAAGCAAGAGTTGTTAGGACTGAATACAAATACAATAGAAAGAGAAAAGAGGAGGTTATCAGAAAACTAATCTTTGAGCTTACTATTAAATATTATTATTTGTTTGTATTTAATAGGTAAATAATGGGAAAGAGAAAAGAAGAGGTAAGATTCAACTTACATACATGAGGCATTATAGGGAAGTAAATTAGATTTTTTAAGTAAAACTTTTATTCAGATATTTTCTTTGAAGCAAAGTTTTAAAGAGGTAGTCAATCACCAGAAGTAAATGTTTGATATCGAGGAGGTTTATCTTTGAATTATCTTCTTCAATGAAACTGAGCAGTGAATCTAGTGTATCATTGCTTGCTTTATAACCCTTTGATGAAGCTCTTAATTGGAGTCGTTGATTGATGATTCCATCAAAAATCACCAACAATTTGGAGTAATAAATCCTTGTCCTTTTGCGTACACCTTGTGGGTCAATCAAACGAAGTGCTGGAAAATAATCAGCAATATTTGGCCTTCCTGCTTCTTTGGCTAAACCACACAGAAGATCCCTGAACTCTTGGGACAAATTTGAGTCATATTGGGCTAAATCAATAGAGAAAAGTGTGTTTGATATGGCATTAAGGACTGTTGTGAACACTACTCGACCAATATCAATGGGTGTACCACTTTTGCAACTTTGGTTAACATGGTCAAGTAGTTCTTGTACCTTTGCTAATCGAAGGACCTCTGTTGCATCAAGACGTTGTGGAGCAAATATATTTGGGTAGCACAAGCTTTCCTAAGGTTCCTCCATTTAGAATTTACGGGAATCCAACCAATTGAAACTTTGTGATGGTCGAATACATGGGCCATATTTGAGATGGTTCGGCTAGAGAAAGCTTGGTCATTTTTCTGAAGTACTTCTTTAGCCATGTTTAAAAGGAAAAACATGGAACGCTTCGGTGTCCTAATTAAACTAAGATAATTCTTGAAGACTTATCAAACCACCTATCTATTATCTACTTTGTACGAAGTTTGGAAGAAAACAAAATAAGGATATATGGACTTAAATGCCCCTATAATGGTACACGTGTCTATCTATATAAGGCAGCTGGGGGTGTCCCTTAAATTGATTCAGATGCAAAAGTCAAGCGGGGCGACCGAAGATAATATCAACCATTCGTTTAAAGATATTTTCGTATCAGCTTTACGTGATTTTGTATGTCTAATGCTTCGATTGGTTCAATTATATTGTAAAATACTAAAATCATTTTCGTATTCGCTTCGTTGATTATGTCTAATACTCCGGTTCAGTTATATTATAAAATCATTTTCGTATTCTCTTTATTGATTTAGTATGTCTAACGCTCCAATCGGTCCAATTATATTGTAAAATCTATCTATGGTTAAACTTATTGCTACAGTCACAGTATATACCTGCTTAGAGTTCATTGTAAATACAATTGAAAATTTAAACGATGTAGCCACTTAGGACTTTATCATGTGAACGCATATGTTGTCATGCAAAATCATGTAATTTCTTTACGTTCTTTCTTTCTCTTTTACTTCTGTTTTAGTTTTGTTGCAATCTTTAATTTCATCATGTCCAATAAGAATCGACCATATGAGGTACTCTCTCGTCTAAAAGTTCGTACAGACAAGAAAGACAAAATACAAAGGCCAGGATAAATGGCAAACGATCATCTCCATTTTGAAAGCAAGCTTACTGGTCAAGTGTAGGTGTACTTCGAACCTTATCAAACAACAAAGGGCTTTATTAATTGAGCTAGAACCCACTATAAAACTACAAAATAATAATGTATGATATATAGTTGTTTTCCTCTATTATATATACTTATGGCAAATCCTAACATTGAAGGCATCAAATTAAACATAGACAAATTAACATCCATATTGGGCTAAGAACAAACAATCAAAGTTACAAGGATTTGATGGGAATAGCTAGGAGGGGCACTGCCCTATGTACGGTAAGCCCAAATGTCTCAGCCATGTCCTTCTCTTCTGGCCTTATCTCATTTGGGAGCTTCCATGAAAAGTAATAAACAAGAGAAGCTAACATCAAGTGCATCATTTTGTTAGCTAATGGCAATCTAGGGAAAATCCTTCTTCCAGCTCCAAAAGGAATCAGCTCAAAATATTGGCCTTTAAAATCAATGTCTTGTTCTAAAAATCTTTCAGGCATAAATAAAGTTGGGTTTTGCCATATGCTTGATCCCTTCTCATTGCCCCCACATTTATCAGTATTTGAGCATTTTTTGGCACGATGAAGCCACATATTTCTATGTTTGTCTCAGCCTTACATGGAATTAGAAAAGACACTGGTGTGTGCAGTCGTAAGGTTTCTTTTAGTATAGCTTGAAGATAATGGAATTTTGAGATGTCTGATTCTTGAACGTGCCCGCCCTTGTTTAAGACTTCTTCAAGCTCATCTTGGGCTTTTGTCATTTTTTTAGAACACACGTAACATGTTATATTAACCTTAAATTATTATATAAGTTTAGAATTGCAGAATTTTTTCTCCCTTTCCAATTATAACTATATTGTCTACATTATTGAAACTTGAATTTTAAGGTAATATTTTGAATATTTATAATATTTATAGGTTTTTTAGGGTTCATATCCCTAATTTATAATGCCTTTTTTTTTGTTTGTGTTTTTTAGCCCTAAACTAAAGATTCTAACCCAAATAAAATAAAATTTCATATAGTTCATCCCAAAAATTAAGGAAAAAAAATTTTGAGCCCAAAATTGGAAAAGACAACCTACAAAAAGAATTAATTTAAGGCACATTTAGTTTAAAATGGAATGAATGGACCGAATTGTACCGACCGGAGTGGACTTAATTGGATTGAATGGATTGAAGTGGGTCAAAATGGACCAAATTGGACTAAAGTTGACCGAATTGCTATGTTGATATGGCTCAAAAGGAGTGTAGTAATAATAAATGATATGCTTTAACTTTTAGATATTATAAATATTTGTTAGAATTATATGCAGTAAAATTTGTACTAACTACAATATTACTAAAACATAATTAGGAATTTGTTTATTATGTTGTTGATGTGAAACAAACTAATCATATATCTTTGTAAATTTTTTAGTTAATAAAAAATATTTTTTAAATGTTCTTTTTACTTTTGAAAATTAAATAAAAACATTCATAAGATGCACAAGATGCACCAATTAACGTTCTAAAATGGTGATCATATATATGTGCATTAACAATTAAAGTATGGTTGGAGGGTAGTCCTTTTCATTGTAGAACTCGATCGGCTTCTATTAGTCTTTTTTCAAGGGGAACTTTGAAATAGTTGTCAAGGCTTTAGCCAGGTAGGTTTCGCTTTGTTCATCATCTATGGGTCCATTTGGATTGAACTTATTTTTGCTGAAACTGAAAACTAAAAATTGAAAACACTGTAGCAAATAAGTAAAAAAACGTGGATGATTTATTTAGCTAAAAGTACTGTAGCTCAGTTGAAAGTACTGTAGCAAATAAATACCAAAGTTTTACTCTGATTTTTTTTTTCACTCCTCATCGTACCTAGCTAAGCCTATGCCTTTGGAGAGTTCCACGCCCACCAGAGATTGATGAAGGAAGACCTACATCAGTTCGATGCCGGCGAAGAGCCTAGGTGAGAAATCCATCTTGGAAGACAGCCCCAGTCCGACGCCAGCGACTTCTCTTCCTTCTAGAAACCCATTTCACCCTCTTTCCCACCGTCCCTCGAGCTCCGGCCCATGACACCTCTCTTCCCATAAATATATGGGGATGTAAATTATTCGATTTTTCTATTTTTGGTTTTATCTGCAAATGGATGTCATATTACCCAGTACTCAAGGTATTTTTTTCCCCTTTCCAATCGATTTTTAAAATTCCATAAATGTTGCTCGGTTTTTTTTAAAATTTTTTTTTTCCCAGTGATAATATCCATTGGTTTTGTTTTTTGCAGTGCCCACACTTTTCCAAGTTTCAGTTAACCATTGAAAGTGTTCACAGGGCTGACAATGGTTGCTCAGAAAATATAATGTTTCTTTGAATCTCTCTGTTTCCTTTGACAAAAATGATACATCCTGTAGTTTCAGTTATCCATTGTCTCACCACTCTCCTACACATGCCAAGAGGGATTAGTGTGTACTTGTTGGTCATCCATTAATGATTCGTTGGTCCATAAGCACGTCTGAGTATTAATATTTTGCTAATATGGGGGGAATTTTTGTCTAAAGTTGTCCTTGTTTTAGGTTTTTCTTTTAATTTTATTTTTGACATATACTGTGATCCCAAATATTCTCAACAAAGATGTTGGAATTGTGAATGCCCTCTCTTTATCTGATTTTCAATTGTGGTGTTCTTCATTCTGTGCTTCAAATGAAGAAGAGTTTTGCACTTTGATAAAAATGCACTTTCCAAGTAACAGAGTATTGCCCGACTTTGTTGGGTGACTTGGCGATGGAAACTGTCATTGAATTCCAGTCCTTGAACTACAATGATTTATGTAGTTTCATTGCTTTGTGTCCATATGTCATTTTCAGGCAGTGATCTCTATTATTGCTGTAATAAGTCAGTTGACTCCTCTAGCTTAGAGATAACCAATTAAATCATTTGTGTTATTTCCTGTGATCCTAGGAAAGCGTATAATATTGTGTGACTTGATTTCTTGTTTTTGTCCTGAAATTTGTAGTAGCTGACATTTAGTTTCTTTGTGAAGGTTGGACACTCTATTGGTTCATATATATCTATTGATATGTTCAGGAGATCCTCAGAGAAGGTGGTGTCAACTTTTGCTAAAAATTAATTTGTTTGCTATGATAATGCTGCCTCCTCATGTTCTCACATTAAAGATCCTTTTCGTTGACATTTCTGCTGGGTTTATAGGTGATATATTGCATTGGGCTATATCCATTTTCCCCCTTAAACCTGCAATTGACAAAGCAGTCTATTGTTGGAAAAATTCCAGTGTAAAATTCTTTCTTCGTTATGCATAATGCCACTCCGCATCCTCTTACTTTATGATCTATCTGTGAAGATGCTGGGGTGTCAATGGATTGGGTGGCCTGCTGGTCCAACCCCATGCACCCTGAAAATAGTTGGACAAGGTCCAAGGGGATATGGTAGATGTATTTCAATTTGTTGTATTATAGTGAAGATGTGTTAGAAAACAACAATGGCTAATGATCATTTAGTCATATAACGAGTTTGAGTTTTGGCATTCTCACTTGGTTGTAAATGTATATCACTGCATTCTGTTAAACTTTTGACAACTTACATTAAAGCAATTGTAGGGACTGATGGTATCTGTTTTGGAGTTTCAGGTCACGAGTTGTAAGTGTTGCACTTAGTCTCATTGTGGCATCATTGGGTTTTGTGTAGTTTTGTTTCTACCCAATGATTGTTGCTGGTGTATGAAAAACTAATAAGTGACCCAGTATTTAAAGCATATATTTTTAATTTACTAGTTATTTGATAAGTAGTTTGTTATTATGTGCTTTGTATCTATGGCTATGCTGTTGGTTATGCAGTCTTATCAAAGCCCATCCAACAATGTTACTTGCACACATTCATTGGGGTGTTACTGATTGAGGTGTATGGGCCTGAATTTTATTGAGATGAGCAAAGCTTGCAATTAGTTAGTTACTTAGCCCATGTGCATAAATTAGTTAATCAGGTGTTCAAATAAGTGCAGGAAATTGGTGCTTTGTCTTATGGTTTTCCTGATGGTTTTTCTTGGACATCAGTGTGAATTTGCTCGATATATGCAATGCTTTTAGCTCTAAAATCTCAAGTGTGAACTAGGGCCATCTCTTGCTTCAGTGTGTGCTGCACAATTTGGATTCCAGCTCTTCAAAGCAATTTATCAAGGCTCGATCTTCACTTGATGCATGGAGACAGCATATTAGTTCAAAGAACCCTAGAGTTGAAAACTGTTCCACCCATTTTGAACAAGCTTATGGAATCACTGGATCTTCCCAAGGTTAAGAACTCAGCCAAAGGGAAGGTTTTAATGCGTGCTATGTATGGGGTTAAGGTGGAGACTGTATTTATCTACAGTGTCTTTGCTTCAGCCTTCTTCGGTTTTGCAAGAAAGTTGTTTGATTTGAATGTTGATGACAAATATTTGTGGGCTCCAGCTTTGACCGGTTTGCAAACTAGCATTAATAGCGAAATTAGAAATTTATATTCAATTGGAAGATTTACAGTTTCGAAAGAGCTCGAAGCAGTTTATACAAGTGTAAAGAAATTGTATCCCATGATCCAAGATGGTGTGGACCCTATTGAAGTGGAAGCATTCTAGAATTTTGTTTTAGATTTGGCAAGGAGAGTAGAGGGACTTTCAGAGGGACTAGATCTTCTTACAAACCAATATGATGGATTTTTTCATGTAGTTTTAATTGGGCGTGATGCTTTGCTCGTAATGTTAGAGAGAGTGGTGCTGTCTCTGACCCAAAGCTAGGTTGCAAAGTAGTAGAAAGAGTACAATCTTAATTATTGGGGGTAACTAAAATTTGTTTGGGGTTTGCTGCAGATTCTTTTGTATTTGATATTATTCTGGCTAAATGGCACTTAAATAAATCACATTTGTGAATTATGTCATTTATTTGGATTATTTTACAATCTATTTGAAGAAAAACTATTTGTTTTTGCCTTTATTATGCAAATTTATTTTACAAGTCATTGGAAATTTGTTTTGAGTGTTCAATAAATCTTTTAACACTAAAGTATCATAAATTTGAGATGCGAGCAGTGTAGTACGAAAGTGATAATTGGCCTTAATTCTACTTGTGAAAATAAACACTCTATGCCAACAACAAAACACTCTTTTGTGTGAATTTGGATAAACTATCAAGTGTCCTGAAAGTTTCTAAGATACAGATTTAACACTTGATCCTTATGCTTCACAACAGAACAAATCCACGAGTTAATGTGAGATGTATCAAGTTTTGTGAGCCCTCAGTTTGCTTATCAACAATACAACAATAAATGCATTTACATTATTGAAATTTGTGAACCATTAGTTATGGTCCCCAAAAAAATCAGTTATCGTCCGCACATATCAATGTTGTGATATCAATATGAACTTGTTTCATCTCAGGTTCGTCCAAGATTGAGATTGCTTCTGCCATGGCATCGTAATGACCTCTCTCACTACCAAATGATGTGACCCCTGTAGATTTGGAACATTCAGCGTCATTGTTTATCTCATGTGCTCTAACAAAATTGTGAAGAACCATTGTAGCAACAATGATCAAGTTTTAAGTGCGTATCTGAAAGGGTGGCATATGTCTCAAAATTTTCCATTTATTCTTCCAAACTCCAAAAGTTCATTTTATGATCGAACGGAGTGATGAATGGAGATAATTAAATCTTTCCTCTGGACGATGCAACACTTCAGAAGGCCGAAATTCTCCAATGTGGTACCTCTCCCCCTTATATGGTGCAAGGAACCCTTTTCTCATAGGGTATCCTGAATCAACCAGATAATACTTTCCTGCAAATGAACACGTTTATTATATTAGCATTTTCACTACATTAATACATACTTTAATATTGTAATTAAACTGCATATTTACAAACCAGCTGTAGCTTTTGGGAAGTTGTAACTCTCATTATTGAGGTAGCTCAAAAAAATCCTCGTGTCATGCGCTGACCCTTCCCATCCAACACATGCAAATGTGAACTTCATGTCAAAGTCACATGCGCACATGCAATTTGTTGTGGTGGTCCCCTTCCTGCTATAGTATGGGAGCTGCTTATCAATTGGTATGACCACGGGGACGTGGACCCCATCAATTGCACCAATGCAACCCTAACCATTGCCACAAAAATGCTATGTGAAATAAAATACGTGGTATGACCATAAAGATAATTTGAATAAAATCAAGTCAAGATACCAAATTCACAAAGTACCTTGAAATGTGGCCAATATCGATCTGAATGCTGAATATGTTTTGGCACGTCTCGAAATGTATGATTAGCAGGTTGGATAATGTCCGGTGCCATAATGGTGGCTAACAATGTAACTACCGTGGCCACGTGTTGATGCACTGTCTCATTCGAGTGCTGAAATCTTTCTTGCACCATTCTGTTACCCTCAGCATGACCAAGTACCATCAATGTCATTGCCAGAGACTCTTCCACGCAAACACTTCTGGTACCGTAATATCCATACTGGCGCAGTGTATTACACAATTGTCTAAACACATAGCTTGACATTCTAAAATTTCTTCGACATTTCTTCTCATGTCCAGTTAATATATACTGTACCCATTCTAACCTGTTTGTATATTCGTATGCAATGGTACTTTGGTCATATAGGTATCCACATAAGCTAGACATGCACACCCGGCTAGATATGCTATGAGTACAATGTTGTCGCTCAGGTCGAAGTCTATGTCCCTACATATGTTACTGACTTTAATTGCATGTACATTTATTCATGTGATACTATAATATGTAGGCTAAAAACAAGTTGTTAAATTTTATTGAACCTTTATTAGTACTAGGCTCAAACTATGGTCGTACCAATAAATTAACAATCCTAAGCATATGCTTTCACGATTTCATCCAATATTTCTCAAAATTGTAGATTCACATCTAGAGGGGAAAGTATAGAAACTCACTGGTGCTGGGAATCAGATGAGTCGTTTAGCAAATCCATCCTTTTGTATATCTTGAGACTGCTTTATAGCTATTGAACAATGATCTAAAAGATATCGAGCTTAAAATTCAGAGCCTTGAAATACGGATGATATCTAATGCTACACAACCAAGAAAAAATAATAATCAAAAAATAGTATTAGCAATAACAATAAAACATTCAGGGTAGACATCAATATATATATATAAAAGTAGAAACCTCATTGGTTTTTGAAATGAAAGAGTTTCTCTCAATAAATGATAGCTTTGCATGTTGATGTTTGTTTTCTTTATATATATCCAATTTCTTTGGCTTGTGAAACTCCTCCATAGTTTCTTCTGCAATCTCTTGGTTTCCTTTTCTAAAAGGAATGTTAATTTCTATCGTAAATTCTTTTATAACAAAAAAAATTCTCTATTTGGTTTCTCTGACAGTTAAGCAAATATTATTTCTTTCCCTACTTTCCTTGGCTAATTGAAACAATTTAGAATTACTCACAAATTTGAGCTGGGTATTGCAGAACACTAGGCATCTAACCATGCATTCCACTGTCTAGGAGAACTTTACAGTGAGTCCCATAAAAAAAAGAATCCAAATGCCTCTCTCTAAAACTACTAGTAGTGTAAATGAGCTTCCATATCCATATATACAAATTCAACATAAAAAAAATATTCAGCTCAACCAGTTGAATCTACAGCACCAACAAAAGTGATTACACAACCAGCCAATTAAAGGGCTTGCGTGGCTTATGAACCACATTTTCAAAATCAGGATCTGTAGAATCCAAAAAAATGCAAGCAACATGACAGAAAGAACCAAGACACATAGAAGACCAAGAAATGTTAACATCAAGAATCATTGACATCGTAATCCAAGTTTCTATATATAAGCAAACCCTTATCATGTATAACAATGGATCCAAGTTCAACCATTCAATCCATAGTCTAGGTAAAGTTTACAATTAATTATAAAACAAGTATGTAGGGGCCTTTGTTTGGATCTGCCTATAACATACATGCGCTGCACTATTTACAGATCATAACAAAAGGCTTAATCACCCAATCAAGGGCTGCAGGTTTTAAAACTATGACAAGCTAAGCTGGTTTGAGCAGCATTTCTCAAAAGCTACGCCACAAATTTGGTGAAATAAATAATCTTTGATTTAAAAAATAAAAAAAAAGATGGGGGCAGCTTCCGCTTTTTAAAAGCTGAAGCTTCCTTTGAAAAGACCCAACAAACAGAGCTTAAAGGGTCACTAAATCAAATGCCAATTCCTGCAATCAAGGAAAATGGACTTCAAAGGTAATAATAGAAAAAGCAACACATCTTTTGCATGTGCAGCATTTGTTGTAGCATCCACTTGCCTATGTTTATGGTTAAATTCGAAGCAATCTATTGCTTTTCTTAATGACAATTAGCTATACTTGCAAAACTTTCAATTATTTTGACATCTATATACACATTCACTAAAATTGATTTCTGGCATATCATTGAAAATCTCATTCTAATTTAACAATTGCTTATAAAATAGCCAACAATTCAATGACCTAACGTGATGATGATTGAAATCTATTTCCTAATATCATTTCAGCATTTAATCCAATCAAGAATAAACAGGCATAGTACATACACCTCATAGACACCCTGAAGTTATGGTATTTGAATACGAAATTTTTTTGTTTTTTGTCTTTGATAGGTAAAAAGCTTAAAGGAATATAAGAAACAAACAATCTGCTCCTATGGTATACAGGTCTTGTACTAGTGGAAACAAAAACATTAAGCAAAGTGCACAAATCTAAAAAATCCAAAAAAGAAGCATCATCCAATCAAACAAAATAAGCGAGAAAAAACACCAAGTTATTGCAAGCCAATCTGCTTTCCCGGAACTTGTGACCAGTTTTCAGTCCTACAATCGCTTCATTTCTCCACGAGACTTTTTCTTTGTATCCGAATCTTCAACATCCTTAAGCCGGTACCAGTGTGGGGCTATGTCCACCAACCACTCCCGGTTTAGTTTTGTTACCTGTCTCATATATGCCTTGGTTGTGAGCACCAATTCATGGTATAGAACCCATCTTGGAAGTACTTGTGCTAGCCCTGAGCTTGGGTGTGTGTGAGTAGCCTGTGGAGGTTTGACTGTCCGGTAAGACCCATTTGTTTGTAGCCCTGTAGAGTGTGGAAAAAAACCTGATGTTATAGCCTTTTTTATAGACTCTAAATCATTGGCATTTGAGGTTAGTTCAATTCCAACCCTTTCCAAGAGCCCCTCAAGTTGATCACGTATGTCCCTAGCATGTTTCATACTCCTAACTTGTACATAATTTTCATAGCACCATTGGGTCGAGTAACCTGTCTCCTTCCATGAATTGTAGACATTTAGCAATGCAATGTGATCCCCCACATTTCCAGAATGAAAATTCATTCGTGCATTGTCAGCATGGACTTGTTTGTCCTTTGGACGATAAAAGATTGAATTTCCAACCGAAAGCATAGCTGCAATGGAAATCATTTCATCTGAGCACTTGTATTTGTCAGAAGCAACTATTGCTTTGGATAGCATGGGATCAAGAGGGAACTCTGCCATCCGTCTACCTAACATAGTTAGCTCGCCTCTTTCATTCAAAGCATTCGAAGAAAAGAGTAGTTCCAAGGCTTCCATTAATGCTTCAGGTGTAGGCGAGTCCATAAAATCAAACTTCAGCAAGTCAGGGATCCCAAGGCTCTTAGGAATAAGGATAACATTTGCAAGGTTAGTCCTTATTTTTTAAAAACACTATTGAGATTTCCCCCCAACCCTCTTCCAACTTTTGTAATCTCTTATCAAATATATGGTGCTATATGCTCTACATAGCATGCACTTGAAGTTTATGTACACGTGGATTATACCTTTACACATTTTTTCCATGCATAGAGAAATATCACATTCTTGCTTAAATTTTTTTGTTTTCACAACAATTGAAATGAAGTCTAATGACATACAATATAATTGAAATTGATTCCCAAGTTATTATTAAACATAATAAATACTGTACATAGGCTATAAGATAGAGTTTTAAAAAAAAAAATTTTAAGATGCACCGCGCATCACGCGGGACATCAGCTATTTACAACCACTTCATTAGACAGCCAAACCACGAGCAGAAATTATTTCTACACTAAACGAGTTGTATTACCTGTGGCCTTTTCAAGTTTTTCAGCTATTTGGGCAGTAGTTATGAAGTCCACTAAACAAGCTCACAGATAGCAAATAAGTCTCAAGACCTTGAGCAAATTTTGAATTTCCTGCAACCATTGAAAAAGATTCTATAGAGCAACCTAAGATAACAACAAAGAAAGACAATAATGACAGAATCCACAAAACTTCAAATCATACTCCCTGTGTAATATGTTTTTATTTACTTATAAATATGTATTCCTTTGATGCTCCCTGTGTACGAACCATTACTTTTTAATACATATCAAATTGGAATATATCTCATGTGGGGCTTTCTTCTAACTAATCAGGGACAGGATAAGAAACTAAAGGAAATGTAGATTCTTTTGGTGGAATAAACAAGTTGTTTATGAAAGTGTGGAAAAGGGTTGGCTTCTAAGAAAATGAAGCGAAAGGGTGGACCACACTGGGTCAAAACTTGTAAAGATTTTGCTACCAATCTTTTCTAGTTTAGGCTAAATTTAGCCAATGGCCCTTTATCCTGCCCTGAAATCTTTTTATATCATGTTTATGTGTGAATCATTTAGCATATACACCTGTATAGGTTGGGAGTAAACCCATAAAATTTCACAATTTATAGGATACTGCTTTTATTATGATTAAGTAAATGAGTTTGCTTTTATTATAACTATGGCTAACTTGAGACAAAAACGTTTAAAACCACTTTAGTTTTACTTTTGGCCTTATTGAACTATACAAATTTGCAGACACGAGTTTTGCTATCGTGCTAAATTCTAAAAAGTACTTTGAGGCCATAGACTAAATGGGACAGTGCATGCATGAGAAAGATAAAAGAAACAGAAGTGAAAGGGGGGGTCACACAAGAGATTACTGTAATTATATGGTGCGTGTGGAACAACCGACTAAACAAATTCGAGAATTCAAGAAATAGTCAGATGCTTGAAAAGCTTTAGACACTCGTCATAGAAAGAAGAAAGAAGAAAAGTTAACAAGAATCTAGGTACTCATATAATTTTCATGAAGTCTTTACCTCTCTTCTTCATTTTGGAAGGCACTGCTTCCGTTGGACCTGTACTTGGGAATAGGAACAAGACCAGACTCAATATGCCTGAGATCCTCTAAAAGGATTTCATAGTGTCTTTTCACTTCCTCAGCTGTTTTATTCCCACCCACAGCCTTGGCTACATTCTGCCACTGGTCAGGGGTCTCCTTATCATACAATGCTAGTGCTTTTTCAAGCCTTTTGTTTTGCTCTGGTGTCCAACAGGAGCTGGAGTGGAATGTCAGGGCAGATGGCCTCTGTTTTTTTGTTTTTGTTTTTTTTGTTATAGTTGCTTCATAATAAAGACTTTTTTTAACGTTATGATACAATCTTAAGTTGGCTATGCTGTGAAGAAGCTGGCTGCCATCAAAAAGAGTATTATCAAAATTCAAAGATTCTTGCATGTTTCAATTAGCTAACTAGTAAAGTCTATCATCTCAAAGAAAAATTAATAAAATCTCTTGTCGTCAAACAAGTGACTTGAGTGGTTGGGTTCAAATTCCACCAACACCAAAAATAAATTCATAGTGTCTTAGTCTAATAATAATGAGCAATCATTATGAAGCAAATGTCATATGTTATCAGATCTTAAAAAAAAAAAAAAAAAAAATCAAGGATTTCTTCTTACAATAAGTAGGGGAGGGGTATTCAAACCTAGGTTTTCCAGATAGAGAGAACCAAGAAATGCCACCAAACTGAAACACTCTTGAAAAATTCGAAGATTTATGATTGGCTAATTAGCAGTCTAATTTGTTAAAAAACTTTTAATAGCTTTAGCAGAAGCCACATGGATAAACTTATCAACTTATGCCTAATCTGTACTGGTCAATCTGTAAAAGTAATTAGTGCAGCAAAACACTTTTTTTTCCTTAAGTTGCATAGAGAATTTCATTGTGAAAATTTAACTATGATTACAATTTTTGTTTTTATGAATTTAGCAAGATCAGTCTTTAACTTCTTTATTCCCTTCCTCGCCACTTTTAATTGATCCACAACAACTGCTTTCTCAGTTTCAGACTTATTCAACTTCTTAAGGGATACCTTAGCTGCCTTAGCATAATAAGAACAATCCTCATTAGCTCATTGTAAGCCGTTTGAAGATCCTTCTTACCTTTGGATTCATCTTCCAATCCCTCACTAGCCTTAAACTATATGTCTTCCTTATCATCTACATCAGAGGGTTCTCCATAATTCCCACCAACAACTTCAGCTATAGCAGTAGAAGCTATGAAGTTTCCTTCTCTATCACTATTGTCCTCAGAACTAGAACTCTTAGTGTTACTCAAAGTATCATTCATAGCTTTACGTTTGGACTTGATATAATTTGGTCACTTTTTTACGGATGTGTCTATTGACATTGCACTCAAAGCACTTTAAAACTTGATATTACAACTCTTTCACTGTCTTTTACTTAGTCTTTCTTAACTCTAGAACTCCCACTGGACTCTTTCCTAAACTATTTACCCTTTAGTTCCTTAGATCACCTTTGATTCTTCTTTAACTTCAGAAATTTTTTTAAGTTCTTTGCTAACAGAACTATGTTTTCCTCAACATCATCATCATTGGATGAGTAGGAGTCTTCTTTTTTAACAGTTTTTAGGACCATGTTCTTATTTTTCATAGGTTTGCAAAGACCCTACAAGTTCATCTATCTTAAGAGAATGTAAGTCTTTGCTCGCTTTTAACTCAAATTCATACTTCTCCTTTGTACGTAGCAAGCTCACGTAGAGTTTCATTTCATAAGGTCCTTTTAATTAGGCTGAGAAGTGGACTTGGAAAGTGAACGAATGTGAGGATAAAACATCTAGCAGACATTCTTGACTTGTTTGCTTACTACCATCTAGCAAACATCTAGCAGACACTCTGGCATAACCTTTGTCTGCCAAAATATCAGGGCAGATTGGGATTGAGAAAAACTGAAACTCTTTTTTAACCAAACCATGGGAGCTAAACAGTTTTGGCACCTACAACACATACCAAATTCATCACTAGCTTCAGTGACCCTCACTGTTCAATTGTAAGTTTGTAACTTTGTAAGGTAGAAACCAATGCAACATGGGCTGGAGAAGTATTATGGCATGTATATATATATATTTTTGGAAACAGTAATATGGCAAGTAGATGATCTGTATTAACATATTCAACTTGGTTAGTTGGAATGGTTCATCAATCCCTCTCAGGCATGATCAGTGGAACTCAAACTGGAAATTAAATATGCCTTTCAAGGTTATTACTTTCTTTTGGAAGCTCCTGAATAATAGCTTCCCACTGAGAAAGCATGGAAAGAAGACTAGTTACTGATGCAACTTACCCCTTCTATTCCAGGGCAGAGCAAACACTTGATCATTATTTTATTTCTTATGATGCTGTGCATGCAGTATTGTTTGGCTCCCC
The DNA here is from genome assembly GCA_023055345.1 of Quercus wislizeni. Taxonomy (NCBI): domain Eukaryota; kingdom Viridiplantae; phylum Streptophyta; class Magnoliopsida; order Fagales; family Fagaceae; genus Quercus; species Quercus wislizeni. The sequence continues at coordinate 5,204,527 of JALGQJ010000002.1, read as the reverse complement.
ATTAAAAATTAAGAATGAATGTTTGGAACCAAAGCCATCACATATTGGATGGTTAGTTGGCTTAAGAGAGTGAGAAAGGATAAAAACCAACAGAATCATTTCATTGCTATAGTGGCCAACACTCACTAGACTAATTTGGCTTCATAAAAGTAAGGTACTGTATCAAGAGGTGTAAGTAAACATTAACACCATTCTGCAACACAGTGCCCAACTTCCTACTCTATATAGGGATGCTCAAGTAGCAGGAGGTATCTAGAGCTCTTTATGGTAGACACTCGTACCAATACCATTCAATGTTCAAGAGTAATATGACATGATCCAATCCCACCATTGATAACACCAGTCTCTCATCAATTAACAATACAACACACAATTTATACCAATTCAAAACAAAGCACTTAGTAGATTTACATAACTACAACAATTTAAAAAAATAGGAAGATAGTACCTTGATATTAGGCTTCATAGCAACAATGATCCCATAATTCACATAAACATCATCAACCTCCTCTCTATGAGCATTCACAACAGTTCCCCTTTTAATCAATATCTTCGACGATGAAGATGAAACCCCACATGACGATTCACCATACTCAATCCCAGCATTACAAAACTGAAACATTTTTTTTTAAATAATAAAAATTACATAACATAATACTCCAGCTTGGTTAAAAAAGAAAAACCCAGAAAGTAAAAAAAATACAAAAAAGTCAGATAAACAACCATCATAACAGTGCATAACCATAAAAAATATAAAAAAGTCAGATAAAAGAAGCATTGGACAAACATATATAAGTATAGCTCAAACACATAGGAATGATGAGCATTGTCTTACATACACACCCATAACAAGCATTAGTTTCTACCAATAAAAAAAAAGAAAGATAATAGTGCAGCTGGTACAACATTGAAAGTTTGATTACTACACTAAGCCTACGCAACCCTATCGAGACAATCTATTGTTCCTTCACTAAAAATGATAATCAGGGTGCCTTTGGTACTCTTTTTCTAGCTACTTCAGTTGGACGTCCTTGTCATCGGAAAGTGCTGCAAACATGTGCCTACCCTGCTCTTTTTCCATGAAGTAGATGGTGCTGAACATATGAAGGTAATGACTCGAGTACACCCCGGGAAGACTCAACACCATGTCCAGAATTGCTTTAACCTGAGTAGTTGCTATGGGAGCAGATGGTATACAGGCACTTAGACTAGATCATTCAACAATAACATTTGAGATGCTCTTCAAAGAGTCGGACATCTCTTGCGCAGCTGAATGCTTTTTTTGTTTGTTTTGGTTTTTTGCAAATTGGCTTGAAGATGTGGACATTGGTTGCCAAGCCTTTCCCCTTATTTACTGTCGGTCCTGCCCTCGATGATGATGGACCTTCAACCTCCATTGCATCAACATTCACAACGGGTTCACATTGGGGGTCAACAAATTCTATGCTATCAGCAAAGTCCCCAGACCCTTTGGTGGTTTCCGTTGGTATTGGACCACTCATGCAGAATGCATTTTTCCCCGTTGCAATCGTGCCTCCAAACATGATGTTTAGGAGCTCACGATTCAGCAAACCATGCATTTTAAAGGTTTTTGCATCGGGACATGCCTACATGTGGACAACTAGTAGTTAGAAATATAGTTTTAGACAGTAAAGTTTTTCACAATTATGTATTGATCAGAACTAACCGCAATCTTTCGGTTCCACCACTTATTAGGTGAGTCAAACATCCCAGTTCCAAGATCATAACCCAACCCAGTCTCATTCTCCAAACACTTGTTATAATTCTTCCACCTTTTTCTTAGATGATCCCATTTGTTTTTAATCTGCAGCCAAGTCACCACTTTTCCCATCTCACCCAATTGCCGAATCACTTCATTAACCCTATTTTTGGACAAAAATCCAGTGGCCTTCCTCTGGCCCTCCATGACTTGAACAGCACAGAACCTACAAAAAGCTTCTAGTTCCTTAGGGTCTTTCCAGTCAGCTCTTTCATCATTACTACCACCGTCCATCGATTTCTTATGCTTAACCATTTTTGCTACAACTTCCTTCTATACTCATTAAGGCATTTAAATAAACAGTTCGGGTGCATTTTACAATCAGTTAGGCATGCCCACATGAAAAATGCAAAGTAAACTCACATATATCCAAATACAACAGAGGTAGTAAGAGAAACAATGGTATTACACAAAGGATCAATAAACCCACATACTAGTGTCATGGAAAACACAACAGAGAACCACACACAAACGTTGAATACAAAAACTACACACAAACGGTTAAACAAAAAAAAACCATAGATTGATGAAGCTTCATGGAAAACAACTTACTCGTGAATGCAGAGACCCACAGTGGCGGCAACGATGACCCAAGCAGAGAGAAGGTGAACTCGAGCATTTGTTGAACAGAGGGGATCATTTCTTTTGGTTTTGCGTATTGGGTTTGCTTTCATCAACTGGTGTGCTTTGTTTTGATAGCTTTGTGGTTGGTGGTAGGTGAAAGACATTGAAGAGGATTTGGACAGAGCATTGAAGGGGATTGAAAGCATTCTGCCACCGGTAGTTGAGAGAAAAAGCAGAAAGGTGAAGAGAATGTAAATAGCTGTTTGGATTGAACTGCGCACCATTTTGATGATCTGATTCTCCAAGCTTCTTGTGCGATGAACAACACACGTAAGGTTTTTAGCAGGAGTTGAGCGCACCATTTTCCTTAGCACATTCCAAAGCCATGAACAGTATGCGTAAGAGGCTTGTGTGTTTATTATTTCAGCTCTTGGAATGAAACGGTGCATAGAGACTAATTGAAATGGTGCGTAGAGATTAAATGAAATGGTGTCCATGAACAGTGTTTCACACGCGTTTGGATTAAATGAAACGGTGCGTATAGGAGAAAACTTGCGTTTCAGCCTTGCGTTTCCTTAACTTTAGCATGCGCGTGGGTCCTATCAAAACGTAAATGTAGATATGAAAATGCCGGATTAAGTTGAATCCAAACGGGTACTATAGGTCATATTGTTAAAGACACTAAGTTAATCTCGGGTTTTTTACAAATCCATTCCTTATCTCATACTAGGAGGTAGGATAATGCTGTAACCTATGTCTTAACCAAGAGAGCTAAGCTTTATTTTCCGTTTGAAGTTTGGATGGAATCTGTTTCACCAGACATTTCTTACTTGGTTGTTGTAGATGTTTTTGTTCTTTGATTAATAGATTAATGGTTTGGCTTAGTTTCTCAAAAAGAAGAAGAAGAAGGTACATTTGGCAAAATGAGGGTAATAAATGTCTTAATGGGTTATAATGTCTTTATTTAATTGTCAAAATTACAATGATATTATGTTGATGTCACACTATTGATAACGAAGATGTGCTACTACATTGTCACAATAAAAAATACTAAGAAGCCAAGAAAATTTGTATTCATTTCCTAAAAGTATGAAAAAATTATTACAATTCTTAAAAAAATTCAAAACTTACATAAAAAATATAAAATAAAGAAAAACAATAGCAAAAAGTTGTTACAGGTCTCGTGAAATTAATCCCCCTTATCAAAACCTCTCTCTCTCTCTCTCTCTCTCTCTCTCTCTCTATATATATATATATATATATATATATATCTTAAGTGATTCCTTGTTTCGATTATATATCATTCTTCATATCCCAAAAAATCAGAATATATGACGCTATAAAAGCAAAAGTTGTTAGGGTTTTGGATTGAGTTGAGCTGAGTGGCATATTAAAAGTTCAAACTTGTTCATTTATTTTTATTTTGAACATGAGTTAAGCTTGATCTCATCACCAAACAAAATTACATGTTCAAGCTTAGTTTATTTTATTGTCATAAAAGTTCAAACTTTTTCACAAGTTAGTTGATTAACTTATTCTTTCCCAATGTATATTAAAAGTTAAAACTACGACTAAAATGTTTAACCTTGTTACAAATTTATGAATTTTTATTACAAACAGACTTTTTATATTATTAAAACTATAAATAATAAAGTGATATTATATGAACCTATTTTTAAACTTATACAATTTAATTTCAAGTCTATATAAATATATTTTTAATTAAACATGTATACATATATATAAATATATAATATTATTTATAATTTATTCAAGTATTCATGTTCACAAACTTGTTCATGAACATAATGTTATGTTTGAATTTGACTCATTTAATAGTTGAGTCTAAATTTGAGTTTGAGCTTGACTTATTTGTTAAGCGAACATATAAACAAGTTTTTTCCCAAGCTGAATTTAAGCTGTGCATAAACAGCTTGATTCATTTATAAACAACTTGATTCATTTGTGTTGGCTTTAATTCCATGCCAAATTTGATTGTAATTCTGTTCAATCATTTTTCCCTGTATTTTACGTGGGATATTATTGTAAGGGTTGCGTGTGAGAGAGAGTGTGAAGACTCAAGCTCTTATTGAAGATCAAGTGGATTTTGTGAAAAGATTCACGAGAAGCTATCCCGTGAAGTAAGCCATGTGCAGAGCACATGATTGGAATGCGAAGAGTCATGACAGTTGGAGTTTTCGCGAGTAATTCGTGGGTAAGGCCTTCTCGCAAAATACCCACGAAACATTTTGTTTTGTTGTTTTGTCATTTGTGTTCCACCATGCCTTCACCCATACTATATATATCATCATTACCCACATATTGTAAGGAGTGATTTTCAGAGAAAAAACCCTAGAAATTATCCTTGAGATTCAGAGATTGTCATACCCACAATTATCTACACAATCCTTTGTGGTTTTCCTCTACTCCTACCTCTTCATATCCAAATCCTTGAGAGGTTGATAGTCCAAACACTTACCACACCCAATTTGAGTGTAAAGTGAGGTTTTGGTGTTGTTGGGAAGCATTGCCAATCGTTGGCGGATGCAATCGAGTTGAATTGCGTGATCCGAGAAATCTAGAGAAGACAAGGCTTCATTAAGTCAGTTGGTAGTAAGAGCTTGAAGGGCTCAAGTACATGGGGTAGACTAGGCTTGGAGTGTCTTTTGTTATTCGTGTACTCCAACATATTTTCTAGTGGATTGATTTACTGCTTGGAGGGCGGCAGAGAGGTTTTTGTCGAGTTCTTCGGTTTCCCCTTCGATAACACGTCTCGGTATTATCTTGTATTTGCATCCTTCTTCCCTACTTTTTTAGTTTTCATTTTATTATTATTATTTGTTGAATATGCCTTAGAGTAGTTTTATTGTTTGGTCGCACGCATTTACTCATATTCCGCACTTCATTTAAGTTAGAGTAAAACCAACTGAGCTGTAACTTCTAATTGGGGGTCTAAACAAGCTCTTGTGTATTCACACAATTTCGAGCTTTCAATTGGTATCAGAGCGGGTACACTTGTTGTGGTTTCATTACCTAAGTGTGATTCTAGACCCCAATAGTGATGGATCGATCATAATCGCTTAATGCTCCTCCATTCTTTGATGGGAGCAATTATGCATTTTGGAAAGTCCGTATGAGGGCATTCTTTGTGCTATAGATGAGATGGTATGGGATTCTGTTGAGAATGGGTATCTTAGATCCACTACAGCTAAATTTGAATGGGATAAGGCAGCTCTTGCTTTGGCAAATGCCAATAGCAAAGCAGTTAACGGTATTTTCTGTGGTGTGTCTACTGATGAATTTCATAGGATATCTCATGTGAAGACAGGCTAAGGAAGCATGGACCATTCTTGAGACTACCTATGAAGGTACCAAGAAGGTCAAGGACACTAAGCTCCAAATGCTTACTACCCATTTTGAGGAGCTCAAGATGAGTATAGATGAGTCATTTGATTCATTCTATGGGAAACTCAATGAGATTGTGATTGCCAAGCTCAATCTTAGGGAGAAGATTGAGGATGCTAAGGTGGTGAGAAAGATTTTGAGGTCCCTATCGGAGAGCTTCCGTGCAAAGGTTACTGCCATCGAAGAGAGAAAAGACTTTGATGAGATTAAAATTCAAGAACTCATTAGGTCTCAACAAACTTATGAGCTATCTTTACCATCATAAAGGAAGAGCAACTCTCTTGCTCTTAAGACAATCAATGAGAGATTGGAAGCTCAAGACTCTTTGGATGAGGATGAAGTCGAAGAGGAAGTGGTGTACCTTGTTAAGAACTTTTGTGAGTTTTTAAAGTTCAAGAGTAATGGGAAGTCTTTTGAGAAGGGAAATTCTCAAATTTCAAGAAGGACAAGAAAGACTTCAAGAAGAAGGATTCCAAAGATTCTTTTCCATCTCAAGCGGTCACGTGTTTTGAGTGCAAAGGGCATGGGAATGTGAAGAAAGAATGCCTCACGTATTTGAAAGCAAAGGGTAAAGTTTTTGCCACTACCCTTAGTGACTAAGATGGCTCCAATTCGGATTCGGAAGAGAGTTGTGACGGAGAAGGAAACTACTCCGCATTTATGGCTATTGCACCCGTGGACTTGTCGGAAGATTTAAGCCTTCTAGTGGAAGAACTCGGTGAGCACACTGAAGTAGAGTCTATGGGGATTAGGGAAGAATCCAATGAAGAAGATGAAGGAGCAAAGGGATTGCAAGAATCCTAAAATTCTCTTCTTGAGAAGATTGAAGAGTATGCTAGAGTGGCTGAGGCAGCCATTAGAAAAATGAAGAAAGCTGAACAAGACTACAAGAGCATACTCATAAGGTACAAAGAAACAAAGTGTGAAGTTGAGGCGCTGAATGAAGAACTAATTGAAGCCTATTCCAAGATTAAGTTTCTTGAGCTTGAAGTGATTCAAACCAATGCTAAAGTGGAGCGTGTTGCCTCCAAGAAACTTGATGAAGTGCTTGCATATCAAAAGCCTTTTTTTGATAAAAGTGGCTTAGGATACACTGTAGAGAGTAGTTCAAGTGCCAATGTGTCTAAGGAGACGAAGTTTGTTAAAGCTAAGGAACCAATGGTAGCAACTCCAAGTGTTGAGAATGTGAAGGTTGAGAAGAAGCCAAATGGAACTGCTTAAAAGGTTTTGACAAAACCTCAAAATCCATTTTGTGGACAAACCCAAGGCTAAAGGGAAGTCCCTTTTGAAGTCTCAAAGAGGTCCTCAAGTTCAACACTTTTGCCACCATTGTGGAGTCCAAGGATGCACAAGACCTAATTGCTATAAACTTCACGCATTGAAGAAAGCGGATTCTCAAAGGCTAAGAGGACAAGGAAAGGGGAATTGGAATGCCAAGAAATCAAAAGAATGAGAAGTCGATCCCGGTATTGGTGATGTGATGAAGATGATAGATACCATCACTTCTTGTTTGGCAAACTTCACCCAAAGGTTTGAGAATCACAACTCAAGTACCCAATCCTCTAAGGATAGCACCGCAAACGCACGTGCCGTATGAGTGAAGAAGGGTATACATGCATAAGTATTCAACCATGTCCATGCATCAATTCTTTCTATATGTTGTGACTTTGGTTGATTGTTCGCTTATGTTTTTTTTAATTATTTTAGCATGTTTCTTTTTCAAGTTTGTTTTGTACTTGTTGTTTTTGTTGATCTTACTTTTCATGTTCTATTTTAGAGTGTTTTGAAAAATTCAAAAACCCATAAAAATTGAAAAATCTCCAAAAAGTTTGATTGCTCGTGTTGTGTATATTACATGAGAGTTTGGCCGAGTACATTTGTACTAATGGTGTAGTGCATTTACAAGCTTAACTTGTTATGTATGCACATTTTCTAAGTGTGAGCGACATCTAGAAATCTACATTTGATTGTTGTATATAGATTTTCAAGCTTGTCATGAATGATTGGTCAATAGACTTGCTTGATCTTGATACATGCGTAGACCTGTACCTATATATCTCCTCACATTTTTTTTCAAGAGCTCTACAAATGTCAATCTCGAAAAGAGAATTTTGAGCTAAAAAGGTCATTGCACATACTAGTATTTGACTAGGAAAAAGGGAAAGCGATTTGTACTAAAATGTATGGTGCCAAAGCCAAAGGCTAAATTGTCAAAGTTCATCCAAAATGTTTATGGCATCTATTCTAAACAATTTGAGTTGTTTTGATCAAAAGTATGTAAAATGGAAGCAAAACAAAAAGCTTTCAATCAAATGTAATCACATTAGTGAGGGGTCATATATGTTCATTTCTACAAGTGAGATAGGTCACTTGACTTCATACTAGTCCTGTATAACTTGATTGAATTGATCATTGAAACTTCATATTAGACTATAGACTAGTTCATACTTGATCCACACACACAACACACAAGCCTAATGTTCAATGAATGCTTATTTCATTTGTGTGATTGTACGTGTTCAAATGTGATGTGTATACTCAATTGCTTGTCGATCAAACCCAAAAAGATTGAGTTTTTCTTCATATTGCTTATTTCATGTTTTTAACAAAAACTCATTCAGAGGCATTTTTGCAAGAAGCTTCGTGAGTTAGCTTTTCCTGCGAAAATGAGGATGGCAAAAATGAAAACACCAAAAATTAAGATAGAAACTTTTGTGACTGTCTTGCGAAATAATCTTACCCGCGAAAAGTTTATGTGCTTCAATGGCATTTTTCGCGAGTAACTTTGCCAGAAGCTTACCCGCGAAAAACGCATGTTTTCAGTTTTTTAAACCAATTTTCTCTCAACTCTAAACCAATTTTCTCTTAACAACCCAACAAAAACTCAAGTGCAATCTACTCTAAGTCTTCTCTAAGGTATGTTTCATCTTTCTTTTCTCTTTAATTCCTTAGATTAAGCCTTAGAGTCTAGGTTTTTCATGGGTTGGGTTCATTTTTGAAAAGAGTTGGGAATTTTTTGTGTTTAAGCAAATCTTTTGATTTTCTTGATTGGGCTCTGTCCCATTTGCTTTGATTGTGTTTGTGTTGGCCTCTTGTGGTATTCTAATGTGTATTTAGGCAAGATTTACACATGTTCATGCATTGTTTTACATGTTAGTTGTGTTTGTGTATACTAAGTGTTTGATAAAATGCCCAAATGAGATTTTGGTGTTGTTTTGGACTCCAGTGAGTACCAAACTTTGGGGATTACCATGATTATACATGTTTATTATGTTTTGATCATTGGTTGTGTGTTTTATACACTTTTCCCTGTGACTGCTTGCTCATGCATTGGAAATGCATCTCACATGCACACTAGATGCACCTTGTTGCATACACTCTAACACTTGACATGTTTTGCATATCACTTATGCTAAATAAGTTTTGTTACATGTTTAACAATTACAACATGATCTTGAGATATTGTTTATGTTCTTTTTAGGACTTTGCGTTTGATTTATGGACTAACTTGTTGGCAATCAAGTTTGTTAACCATTTGTGTTTCATCTTGCTCTTTAATATTACATGATTATGCTTGAAGATGTCTCCCTTCAAGAAATCAGCTGTGAAAGGAGGAAGTAGCAAAGGAAAAGAACCGATGATTGATCTTGAAATCCTCACCCCAAAGTCAAAGAAGACTCGATCATTGACAGGATTTTATGATGCTGACAAGTTCAGATCATATGCCGCATTTCAAGCCTATGAGAACTACTTCAGAGATGCCCTCTTGTTGGTTGAAAGGGTGGTTGAGCAAGCGTCTCTTCTTGATACGAACATTCTGAAATGGTTTGCCACCAAGGATTGGGATTTTCTTCTATCAAGCTTTGACGAAACGTATGAAGAAATGGTGAAGGAATTCTATGCAAATGCCATTTCTGATGGGGATGAGCTGAAATGCTAGGTTAGAGGAAAGGACTTCACAGTCACACCCTCCTATTTTGCCATCATTTTGCGCATCAACTAGCTAATGTTAAAAAATTCACCGATGTATGATGACTTGGATCTGAAGGTGGATTTACTTTGGGAAACTTTCGGAGAAAACTTGGAGTTCTCCCTCAATGGGAAATTAGTAAGTGTTGCATCACTATCTTCCAAATTGAGGCTGCTCACAACAATCATGTTCCACAACCTCTATCCTCTCTCAAGCACTGGGTACATGAATCTTGGTCGGGCTTTATTCCTTCATGACCTAATCACTAATGAAAAGATCGATATTTGCTCTCATATCTTCCACGTCTTGAGCAAGACTGTTGAGAGAACTACCTCAAGGCACTGCCTTCCTTTTTTTTGCCTCATCTCAAAAATTTTGAAGCTCAAAGGCATTCATCCATTGGCAAATGAGAGCCTTTATCCTAAACAAAGTCCAATCAACATTCGCACTCTCAATGCTAGCATCGGTCACACCCGAAAGAGAGCCAAGCAAGAGAGTCATACTCCTTATGGTAGTTCAAGCTCTAGCTCACATCCCAACGGTGAGAAGTTAGACAACGTTATGTCCTCTGTCTAAGACATCAGCACTAAGCTATCCGGACTTGCATCTATAATGCACTCCCAACACATCCATTTTGACATAAAGTTCACGTCTCTTCAAACTCAATTTGACCAAATTTAAAGGAAGCTAGAGGAAGATGAAGACTAGCTATTCCATGACAAAAAGGGGGAGATGGTTCATGATAGAGGGAGTGTAATGATAGGGGGAGAAAGAGCTAGATTGAAGGGGAAGTATTGGAGATGAAGATCAAGAGCAAGAAAAGCCTACATTTGATATTTTGTTTATGTCATTTACATTGCATTCTTTTAAAGCTTTAAAGTACTTTAGTTTAAATTTTAGTTTATCTTTAGTAGTTTGTTTTTGTATCTTTGCTTTGTAGCTTTTTTAGTACTTTTAGTTTTAGATTATCTATGCATTATCTTTAGTATTCCACACTTGTGCCCTTGTTGGATATTGTATCATTGATGCAAATACCTTAGTGTTTTGCATTGGTTGTGTGTTGGACATGCAATTGATTTTTGCATTGCTCTTAATTGCATTGTGTGTCCGAATGATCATTTACTAGATAAATGTTCATTGTATTCATTCTTTAATGACTGTTCTTGTTTTCGATCAAGTTATGCTTCATAGATTATATCTTTATTTAATTCGTTGATCGTATTTTACTTGCTTCTATATGTACCTTGTGTTCAACTTGTCATAAACTTAATAAAAGTTTTGTTTGTGTGCGAGTGTTTTAGGATACAGGTGTATACAATGTAAGTGCTTCACAGCTTCTAGAATTAGGTGTGAGTGAATTTTTCCATTGTTCCCAAACTCACATTTAAATCTATAGTCTATTTTAGGGGTTTTGTCATGGAATAGTCAAAGGGGGAGATTGTAAAGTTGTTATTTACAACTATTTTGGGCTGGCTTTAATTCCGTGCCCAATTTGATTGTAATTTTGTTCAATCATTTTTCCCTTTCTCCAAGTCTTAAAGGAAGAATGGGAGAGTCGGAGACCTCATCTTCCCCTAGATGTATCAATTCCAAAGTTGAAGGAAAAGATGTTGTAGTTTGTCTTTTTTATCATTTGAGGCTTCTGAGGCTTTGCAATAAATTCCGACCATTTTGGTTGATGCCTCAAGATATTCTAACAATGATCAAATCAGAATGGAGCGGTTTGGACCTTTAGATATGCTTCCTTTACTTTATTAATTAGAAAATTTGACAAATAAAAATTAGATTAGTTAATAGATAATAATAGTGCATTGATGCATTGATAGATTGGAGGTGACAACACGAATGAATTCCCACACAAAGGGAAGTGTAAGCAACAATACTAGGTAGCTAGTAGTCCATTATTAACTATATATATATATATATATAGAGAGAGAGAGAGAGAGAGAGTATTTATGAACGGTTCCTTATGTTTACTTTTTAAAATTCTGTCATTTACTACCGCACACCCTTGGTGCGATGGTCACTCCACAGGTATAAGTGCTTGTGGGGTGTGGGGGACAAGGGCCAGGGTTCAAGTCTCTAGGAGGGAGCTTCACACACATATACACTTAGATTAGGCTAGAGTAGGATTCTATCTTGTATAAAAAAAAAAAAAAAAAAAAAAATTTTGTCATGTGAATTTTTTCTCATGGGATGGAAGTTTATTTTTTTAGTTAAATAGCTATATGACTAAATCTTAAGAGGGGAACCTTAAGGTACTGTATCTAAGTTATATATATATAAGTCCATTAACTCAAAAAGCTGGTTTATGCCCACGTGGAACATGCTTAGGTGTCCCAAGACTTATTAGACTTATCATCCTTGTTTTATATGCCTATTCATCTTCACCCGGGTGGCTTATCAACCACCACCCTATTTATGAGGGTTGGAAATTTAGGGCATGTTTGGTAACTGTTTTCGTTTTCTATTTTTGTTTTCTTGTTTTTAAGAAAAAAAGAAAAAAACAAATTTTTTCTGTTTTCAAAATGAAAAACACGTTTGGTTAGTTGTTTTGAAAAACACATTTTTCAAAAACAAAATTCAGGAAATTTGTTTGGTAGTTGTTTTTGAAAAAGTTGAATTTTGTTTTCTTTAGTTAATTTTTTTTAAAAAAATTATATTTATTTTAATTCAAAAACACGTTTGCTCCAAAGTATTTAAAATCCTTACACCTAAAGAAACCCAACCTATAGCAACAATTGACAAGAACTATGTCGTGTGCAAGATGGGATGATAATAATAATAATAACAACAACAACAACAATAATAATAATAATAATAATAACAATAATAAGAATAATAATATACATCAGTACATGTGCCTGATACCTTGGTAATGAAAGAAAAAGAAAGTATTGGGGAAAACAAAAAGTTAAGAGCAGAGGCTATGTGGTTGGTGGAAATGAATTGATACTAAAGACAAGTTTGAAAAAAATTCAACACTTTTGAGTGTTTCATAGTTCCACCTAACCATCTGACATCATTGACTAAATATTAGATAAGAAAATTTGAAAGACACAAAGCTAAAAGCACACTGTTTTAGTGCATTAGCAGTGAAGAAACTAAAGATGCAGGAAAAAAGAAGAAGAAGAAGGAGAATAAAGAAGTTGCAGTGGCAGCTACAATGGAGGGAATGAGATCTAAATTAGAAAAATGTATAGAAGGGAAAAAAATGAAAGATTTGGAGCACATATCTCAGTCATTAGGCACCAAGTCAAAGACCCATTTTTCTCATCTTCTTCTTCCTTTTCTTTCTTTGAATCAAGCTTTTCTCTGAGCAAGATGGAGGTAGTGGAGGCGCAGAGGAGAAGATATAAAAGGTATCAGATATTAGGCGCTAAAATACTGAGTGAAAAAAAAAAAGGAAGCACAGGAAAAACATTTTGTTAGTGTTGTGGGTCGAACTAGTGCCCTGGTTCATTAATTGGCTATGCATCAGCGTGTTTTAAAGTGTTTTCTAAAGTGAGGGAAAACTGAAAAATAAAAACAGCTCTAGACCTGTTTTCAGTTTCCTTCACAATATGAAAATTGAAAATAGTTTTTGATTTTTGCCTAAAAACAGTTACCAAACAAGTTTTTTGCCTTCGGAAATAGAAAATTGTTTTGAAAACAGAAAAACTGAGGAAAAAAACAGTTACCAAACATAACCTTAGCCATAAGAGAGATAAAGACACATGCATTTAGTATTAGAAATAACTAGTTGCATACCTACGTAATGTATGGGAATATAAAATTATTTTGTAACATGATATAATGTATGATTTGTTCTCCAAAATGTACTGGATATATTATTTTTAAAATTATTTTTTATTTATCTATCTCTACAAATATATCATTCTATTATTTTGAGTTTTTTTTGTTGAAAAACTTAGGTGCATTTGATTGATATTATTCCATTATTTTTTTCGTGATAAAAAATAGAAATACTATTCTTTTTTCAAGTGATCTATATTATTCAAATTTTTGTATAGTGTGTTATGGTTTATTTTTTATACAACTAAAATTTTTAAGTTCCAAAATTAATTATTTGAATTTCTCATTCTCTTAAAAAAATTATCATGATAACCAAATCTCATCACAAATTTACAATTGATATTACTCAAATAATTTATAGACACATTCAAATACATAATCATGAAGATTGTATTTTGATATAAACTCAAATTTTCACTAAAGAATCTAAAAATTAACTCAAACCAAAACTATAAGAGAGATAGAGGGTACATGTGATAAGTAACTCAAAAAACACATCACCAAAGTGTATCATCCAAAAGTAGGGACAAAAAAAAAATCATCAATCTAAAATAGAGTTGCAAGAAATAATTAATATATGAGAGAGAGAGAGAGAGAGAGAGAGAGAGAGAGAGAGAATAATCACCTATTTTTGGGAAGAGAATGTGAGACAAATAACAAAATTATATAAAAGAAAATGAGTAGAAGAATATTTTTTTTTTAAAAAAAATGTATAGTTGTAAACATCAAATTATCCAAGTTCATGTCATGTAATAGAATAACATTAAATCATTTTGTAATTTCATAGGATAAAATATAACAAACAAAGAGAATATAAAAATATAAAAAAATTAGAATATAACCAAATCATATCAACCTAAAATAGAGTTAAACATAAATATTCATCAATCTAAATTAAAAATCCACCAAAAGAAAGAATATATATATATATATATATAGAGAGAGAGAGAGAGAGAGAGAGAGAGAGAGAGAGAGAGAGAGAGAGAGAGAGAGAGTATACACTTTTTTGTGTGAGCAAAATATGGATTGAATGGAAGAGAAAATAAGAAATTTTTATAGTAAAAAAAATGGAGAGAAGAAGAGATAAAATGAAAGGAAGATGAAGGAATGGAGAAATTGTAAGGTTAAGGTATAGAGTAGTAGGGAGATAAAAAAGTAAAAGTAAGTAAATGTTAGAGAAGGTGTAATTGTAAAGTAGGAAATTAATAAAGAGAAAAATAATTAAAAAGGTGAGAGAAAATATTGAAAATAGGTTGATGATGTGGTGTTGATGTGGCTCAATAGGAGCGCAGCAATATTAAACGCTATGTTTCAACTTTTAGATATATATAAATATAGATATGATGTGACTGATGTTCACTGAAAGAGAAAAAATTCGGACACAATCTCATTTTCATTTTTATTTTTCTCTTGACTTTATATTTCTTTTATTTCCCAAAATTTTGTACGAAGTTTGGATGAAAATGAAAAAAAAGAACAAGTACTTAAATGACCTCTGAATATTAAATATGTCTATATAAAACAGCATGGGGCGTGTTTCAAATTGATTGATGATTAGAACATGATTCAGATTTCAAATGCAATTTGACCCAAAAAAAAAAAAGATTTCAAATGCAAAACTCAAGCGGGGCGGCGGAAGATAATAGCAACCACTCATTTAAGAGCCTATTTTGGGAGAAAATGGACAAATGCCCATTTCAAAAAAAAAATCCAGCATTTTGCCATATTTTCCAAACTAATTAGGGAAATGCCCCTCTTTTGAATTTGAAACTGGATTTTCGCAAAATCGAGTTATAAAAAAAAAAAAAAAAAATTTGGGAGCCCTGTAGTGGCGTTTTAAGGAGCCTATAGTGATGTTTTAAGGACCTATAGTGGCGTTTTTTAACTCGATCTCCATGAAGTCGAGTTACATGCAATTTTTTTCTTTTTTTTTTTTACCTATAATTCGATCTCTATGAAGTCAAGTTTTTTAAGAAAATCGAATTAAAAAACGTTACTATAGGCTCCTTAAAAACGTCACTATAGGGCTTAATTCGATTTTAAGAAAATTGAGTTTCAAAAGAGAGGCATTTCCCTAATTAGTTTGGGAAAGAGGGCAAAATGCTGGATTGTTTTTTTAAAAAGGGCAAAGGCCAATTTTTTCCGCCTATTTTGTAATGATTAGAAATTTGGACTTTACCGATGAACTTTAGCTGCTGATGGGATCCAAATGGTCCTGTTAAAGATATATTTCCTATTAGCTTTATGTGATAAGTAGAGGTCCAATTATATTGTAAACACAATTGAGAATATAAAAGATGTAGTCATTGAGGACCTCATCCTTTGGATGTATGGTGTTAAGCTAAATCACGTAATTTCATAGGTATCCCTCTTTTTTTTTTTTTTTTCAATGATTTGTTTGGTTGAGGTAAAAACAAGGAGAATATAAAATGAGCATGAGAAAATGGTTTTTTGGGTTGTTTGGTTAAGGTGGAAAATTGGAGAGATTTTAGAGGGACCCAAGTAATTTTTCTTCGGACCCACCAAAATATTTTCTCTATAATTTGGAGAGAAAACTCGGGTGAATCCATTGCTGAACATATCTCTACTAGTTGAATAACTTACTATTCTGCCCCTTCTACGCCCAGTTGTAATGCTGAATGACATCTATCTCTATGATTTTTTTTTCCTTGTTTTATTCCTCTTTTTTGTCATTTTCTTTTTTTGGATTAAGCTTGTGTTCAGTGTATCAGTGTATTGGATATGTTAGGATGCGGACATGTGTCTGAATCCCAACGTGTCCAATGCACTGGGCACAAGCTGTGTCCTCTCTCTCTCTCTCTCTCCATAAGAGGTAGATTTTTATTGGTTGAAAGAAAGTATAATATAGACCACATATATGGAAAATAGAAACTAAAGGAGACCGATATATTCAACACAAAGAACTAGAGAACACTTCACATCAGCAAAGACACAACAAACAGTCCTAGAAAACTTTACAACAATAAGACACAACAAAACATTACCACAGAGTTCTTAATCGATAAATAAGTAATATTTCATTACAAATAAATATTTCTAATATATAATGGAATAAGGACATAAGAGTAAATTTATACAAATTATATTTTCTATCATCTTATTTTTCTTCTCCACTAAACAAATGAGTTTTCAATGACTCTCATTTCCCACTCTCCCAAACAAATAGCATGAGAATATATTAAAATTTCTTCTATCCCCCAACTTTCCATCTCATCTCAATTTTATATCCCCACTTTTCTATCTTTCTAGCCAAATGAACCCTTAATTTCAAGTTTTCAACATGTGCAATAGGTGTTGTCCATATGAGGCAGTCTCTTCGCTAAAAGTTGGACAAACAAGAAAGACAAAAAACGAAGGCCAAGATAAATGCCAAATGATTACACAATTTTGAAAACCCAATATCATTGGGCACTTGTAGGTAGAATTCGAACTTTATTCAACAATAAAAAACATTACAAATTGTGCAAACTAGAACCCATTATAAAATTACAAACTAATGATGTATGATTTATAATTATTTTCCTTTATTATGATTATGGAAACTTCTAATGAAGACATTAGATTAAACACAGATAGATTCACATCTATATTGGGCTTAGAGCGGACAATCAAATTTACAAGGATTTGATCGGAATAGCTCGGAGGGGCATTGATTTATGTAAGCTAAGGCCAAACATCTCAGCCATGTCCATGTCTTCTGGCCTCATCTCAATTGGGAGCTTCCAAACAAAGTAGTGAACAAGAGAAGCCAACATCAAGTGCACCATTCGGTTAGCTAATGGTAATCCAGGGCATATCCTTCTTCCAGCTCCAAAGGGAATCAGCTCAAAATCTTGGCCTTTATAATCAATGTCTTGTTCTAAAAACCTTTCAGGCATAAATAAATTTGGGCTTTCCCATATGCTTGGGTCTTGTCCCATTGCCCACACATTTATTAGTATTTGTGCATTTTTTGGCACGATATAGCCACAAATTTCTATGTTTGTCTTAGCCTTACGTGGAACTAGAAAAGGCGCTGCTGGGTGCAATCGCAAGGTTTCTTTCACTATCGCTCGAAGATAATTGAGCTTTGAGATGTTTGATTCTTGAACGTGCCCGCCCTTACCTAGGACTTCTTCAATTTCATCTCGGGCTTTTGTCATTTTTTCTGGGTTGTGTAATAACTCTGCCATTGCCCATTCCACTGTGCTTGATGTTGTGTCAATTCCTGCAAGAAATAAGTCCTGCAATAAAGGTGTTTGAGAACTAAGTTGCCTAAGTTTACGGCCAATGTTACTTTAGTAACGACAAATCATATTGACAATTATAAAAAACTAGTCGCAACTCGCAAACCAAACATACGCAATGCATGAGAAAATGTAATATTTAAAAGTGTATTTATTATTTAAAAGTGTTTAAAATAATAGAACATATAGTGTATTTTACATTCAACAACAACTACAACAACAACGATAATGATAATAATAATAATAATAATAATAATAATAATAATAATAATATACACGTGTGTGTGAAAAATGTAATTAAATAAAAATATTTAAATTACGTAATTATAATATATTTTTTATTTAAATTGAAAAGATATTTTTAAAATGACTTTTTTTAAAATATACCAAATCGGTATCGGTTGACTAATTTAAACATATCCAAGAATATTGAAAAAAAAATGTACACCCTTATTCTATAGAACACATGTAACATGTTACATTAACTTTAAATTATTTTATAGGTTTAGAACTACAATTTTTTTTCCTTTCCAAATATAAGTATATTGCCTATATTATTGAAACTTGAATTTTTAGGTAATATTTTGAATATTTATAATATTTATAGCTTTTTTGGGGCTCATATCTCTAATTTATAATGCCTATTTTGTTTGTATTTGTTAGCCCTAAACTAAAGAGTATGATTCAAATAGAATAAAATTTCATACTGCTAAACTAAAGAGTATGATTCAAATAGAATAAAATTTCATACTGCTAATCCTAAAAATTAAGAAAAAAAAGAAAATTGAGCCAAAAACTGAAAAAGACAACCTACAAAAAGAATCAATTTGAGGTCAAATTTGTCCAAAATGGACCTAATGGACTAAAGTGGATCATATTGGAGCAAATGGACTGAACTATACCGATGGAAGTAGACCGAATGGACTGAAGTCGAAGGAATATACCGAAGTGGACTGAGTGTACTGAAATGGACCGAGTGGACTGAAGTTGGCTGAATTGGATAGAACAACAACATAATAAACAAATTCCTAATTATTTTTTAGTAATATTATAGTTAGTACAAATTTCATTGAATATAATTCTTACAAATATATATAATATCTAAAAACTAAATCATATTATTTTTTATTGCTAGACTCTTTTTGAGCCACGTCAACATAGCATTTCAGTTAAATTTAGTCAACTTTGGTCCAATTTAGTCTATTTTGATTAACTTTGGTCCATCTTGATCTACCACGTTGTTTATTATGTAGTTGATGTGAAACAAAATAATCATATCACTTTGTAAAATTTTTAGTTAATAAACGATATTATTTAAATGTTCTTTTGCTTTTAAAAATTAAATGGAAATATTCATAAGATGCATTATTTGAAAGATCTTAATGATTAATTAATATTTATGTAAAAAACAGCTTAAACGATTTTTTTTTTCTTTTTTAAGAATTGAGTTTAAATGACTTATGTACTAATGGATTTTGTACAAAATAATTAAATTAACTCATTTAATTATTTATTGATAGATTTTACAAAAGAATTTGACCAAAATGCTATGTTGATGTGGTTAAAAAAGAATATAATAATAATAAATACTACGTTTCAACTTTTAGATATATTATATAGATGATGTGTGAAGCTATATGTGAATGGAAACTGGCCATATAGAGTGATTGACCTTCATTCCTGCTTTAAATGTTCTATGAACTTCACAAATATGTGAATATTGCTTGAACACACAAATAAAAGACTTTGATTATTTTCAAGATAGTTAGATGCACCAATTAACGTTCTCAAATGGTGATCATATACTGTGCATTACAAATCAAAATATGGTATATTTGGCAAAACGGGGGTCATAAATGTCTTCATGTAATTGTCAAAATTACGATGATATTATGTTGACGTCAAACTATTGATAATGATGAGGTGCTACTACTTTGTCACAATCAAAAACACTAAATCCAAGAAAATATTTACTTATTTCCTGAAAGTATGAAAATTTATTATTAATTCTTTTAAAAAAATTCATAACTTACATAAAAAAAGAAAAGAAAAACAATAACAAAATGTTGATATAGGTCTCTGTGAAATTAATCTCCCTTATGAAAACCTCTATATATATAAGTGATTCCTGATTCCTTGTTTCAATTTATATATATTTTTTCAAATCTCAAAATCAGAATATATGCTCCTATAAAGCAAAAGTTGTGAGGGTTTCTGAATGAGTCAAGCTGAGTCGGTATTAAAAGTTCAGACTTCTTTTTTATTTTTATTTCAAACATGAGTTGAGCTTGATTTTATCACCAGACAAAATTACATGTTTAAGCTTAGTTCATTTTATTGTTGAATAAGCTCAAGCATCTTCACAAGCTAGTTGATTAATTTATTCTTTTCTAACATATGTTAAAACCATGATTAAAATGTTTTACCTCTTTACAAATCTATGAATTTTATTACAAATTGACTACCTAGATTATCAAAACTACAAATTATAATTAGATATTATATAAACCAATTTACAAACTTATACAATCTAATCTAAAGTCTACATAGGTATATTTTTAAGGGAAATTAAAGTTAGCAAATGCTCTAAGAACATTGGTATAGAAAATGTTTTTAAACATGTATACATATAAACATATATATTATATATAGTTAAACCGAACCCTCATATTCAGTGGCAAAGCTAGGAATTTTTTCTAGGGGTCGGGGGCCAAGTTATATATAGCAACAAAAAAATTTCATGATTATTAAATGTCTTTGTGGGTTTTATTAGCTCAACTAGTAAGAGCTCTCGTAATTGAACAAGAGATTTAGAGTTTGATTTCCACTTATATAGAAAATCAATCGGTATCTTAACCTGATAATAAGAGCAATCATCATAGAACAGACCCATATATTTGAAGTACTATTCTATAAAACAATTATTTCATAAACTAATTTGAACTTAATTAAAGTTGTAACCTACTTTTTTTATAGTACTAAAATTATTTATGATAAACAAAAAAAGAAGAAGAAGAAAGAATTCAGTACTTCAATAAATAAGAACACATGTTACTATTATCAATCTCAAATATACAAAACTAAAAACTAAACATAAATTAAAATAATGAAACATCAATAGTGAAAGTTAAAAACCCCATGTCCAAAACACATAAACGTAACGGTTAGTCTCTATTGCCAAAGCAAATGACACTATTATCAATACTAAGGGTCTGTTTGAGATTTGTTTATTTTGTTAAAACTAAAAACTTTTTACTGAAAGTACTGTAGATAAATGTAAAATTTAGCTAAAATAGAATAGTGGGGTCCATAAATAGTACCAAAAAGTACAGTGAGACCAATGAATAGTGGTAAAAATAAGCTAAATAGTAAAATAAGTTGTCAAAATTAATTGTGCCAAATGGACATTGAATATGATATTTTAACATATTTAATTCAAGTTGTAGACCACAACAAAATATATAGAAAGCTAGAGACTCAAAACTCAAAAGTCAAAAACTATTTCAAACATAAACAGTTAAACTCACAGAGATGCCCCTTCACACAGCAATTAGATGAATGATCTAGAGAAAGTGGGCACCAGTCGGCGAGCGGAGGCTAGAAGGCTAAGTAGAGTACGGCTACGGGCTAATGAATGGGAATGGGCTGGATTTTGGGGGGCCATGGCCCTCAGCCTTCCTAGTTCTGCCACAGCTCTTGTTCACGAGTTTATTCATGAATGCAAGGTTATGTTTGAGTTTGGCTTGTTTAATAGTCAAGCCTAAACTTGGAACTACGTACATGAAGCATTATAGAGTACTAAATTATATTTTAAGAATACTTGTTATTCAAATATTTACTTTGAACTAAAATTTTAAAGAGGTAGTCAATTACCAGAAGCAAATGTTTGATATCGAGGAGGCTTATTTCTAAGTTATCTTCTTCAGTGAGACTGAGGAGTGAATCTAGAACATCGTTACTTGCTTTATAACCATTTGATGAAGCTCTTAATTGGAGTCGTTGATTGATGATTCCATCAAAAATCACCAACAATTTGGAGTAATAAATCCTTGTCCTTTTGCGTACACCTTGCGGGTCAATCAAACGAAGTGCTGGAAAATAATCAGCAATATTTGGCCTTCCTGCTTCTTTGGCTAAACCACACAGAAGATCCCTGAACTCTTGGGACAAATTTGAGTCATATTGGGCTAAATCAATAGAGAAAAGTGCGTTTGATATGGAATTAAGGACTGTTGTGAACACTACTCGACCAATATCGATGGGTGCACCACTTTTGCAACTTTGGTTAACATGGTCAAGTAGTTCTTGTACCTTTGCTAATCGAAGGGCCTCTGTGGCATCAAGACGTTGTGGAGCAAATATTTGGGTAGCACAAGCTTTCCTAAGGTTCCTCCATTGAGAATTTATGGGAATCCAACCTACTGAAACTTTGTGATGGTCGAATACATGGGCCATATTTGGGATGGTTCGGCTAGAGAAACCTTGGTCATTTTTTTGAAGTGCTTCTTTAGCCATGTTTGGAGAGGAAATGACTATGGTGGTTATGCTCCCAAGCTTGAGAGTCATTAAGGGACCATAAGTTTTGGAGAGCTTGGCAACTGCTTGGTGGGGTAATTTACCAAGCTCCAAGATGTTACCAATGATTGGAAAAGGGTGTGGTCCAGGGGGGAGAGTCTGGCTTGATAGATTGGGGGAGACAACACGAATGAATGCCCACACAAAGGGTATTATCAGCAACGACAATACTAGGTAGTAATCCATTGTTAACTCAAAGATGGTTTGTGGTTCTTGGTTTATATTTTCGTTTGGTAGAAGAATGGAGAATATATATAAATAGGCAATACTAACCTACTAGGTAGTCATGGACGGCCCCACCCCACCCCACCCCCTATTTTTTATTTTTAAATATTGAAATTTTGACTGCATCGAAGGTTTTACAGTGTGCTGCTGATCTAAGTTCGAATGATGTTATCCTAGAGGGAGATTTAGAGATTGTTATAAACACTTTGAATGAAGTCCCTCACTCTTTGGCATCCTTTGGTTTACCGATTCAAGGTGTTAAATATTTTGCAAATTTATTTCATTGTATTAGGTTTTCACATGTTTGTAGAGAAGGAAATAGTGTAGCCCACAACTTAGCTCGACATGCACGACATGTCATTGGTTTTCAAGTGTGGATGGAAGATGTTCCATCGCATACTTAAATTACACCTTGCCCTTTTTAACAATATCATTGATTTTTTTTAAGAGTAATGTTATAACCACAAACTTTTTTAAAACATTTTTACAAAATTGTTGAGGTAGCAAATTGCCAAATTCATATTGGTTTGCATTTGAGGTCACCACTAACACCGCTTTTTTACTTATCAATAACCACTCACCACATCAGTAATTTATAAAAGAAAGTTTGTAGTTCTAGCATTTTCTTCCTTTTAAATATCATAAAAAAATCTATAAATCTAAAACTAAGGGTCTGTTTGGATATCACTTATTACTGAAAACTGAAAACACTGTAGCAAAATAATTTTTAAATATGTGAATAGTATAATGAGAACCAGATTTAATGAAAATTTTGTTGAATTCCTTATTTGTGGGTTTTGTGAACAGTGCACAGGATCCACTATTTAAAACGTAATCCAAAGTCTCTCTAAATATACAAGCCCAAAAAAGTTAGCCCAATAACAAAAATTACTAACAATAATGCTAAAAAAATTAAGTCCAACTAACTAATTTTTTCCCAAAACAAACAACCCAAACCTTTAAAAAATTTTAAACATAATAATTTCAACTTTACCCAACAGCATGCATCAAAGTCTCACACACGCACACACAAAATAATTTCATCTTTACCTTCTATCAAGATTTGGAGAGAAAATTCTGGTGATTTTGATGCAGCCAAGATAACTTATTTTTCTGCCCCTCTTAACACATCTGTAACGTTGAAAATCTCTCTCTCTCTTTGATTTTTTTTCCTTGTTTTGTCCTCCTTTTCTTTTTTTTTGTTGGTTCTCTCTCTCTCTCTCTCTCTGTGTTTGAATAAAAGGTTGAATTTTATTGAATGAAAGTATAATACAGACCACAGATATGGAAAACAGAAACTAAAGCAGACCGACATATCCAACAAGAAGATCTAGAGCTAGCACTTGACATCAACAAGATACAACAAACAGTCCTAGAAAACTTTACAACAAGACACAGCAAAACATTACCACAGTGTTCTTAACTTGAACAGAACCAAAACCTGAGCTATACATACAAAAACCACAAGCTTCTTGACGTGGTTTATTTTTTATTATTATTATTTTTCATTCCTTTTCTTTTTGTTCAGTATCGATCTCTGTGCTTAAATATAATAACAAAGAGAAAAAAATGTATAATGTTTTAATTTTTATAAAATGTTATCTATATACATATAAAACCAAAGCCTCCGAAACTCCCACAATTTTTCACGTCACCACTATTTTTTTTTTATATTCTTTTTATTTTAGGTTTTATATCTTATATATTTATTATTTCTCTTCAACCTGTAATTATCTTATTAGTGTTGCAATAGTTTAGTTTAAGTAATACTCTACTAGATATATGTTTCAAGAGCTTGAAAATTCTACTTCAACTAAAATTCTGTAACAAAAATTTCAACAAATATATAATATAAAATCATTATATATATACATATATATATATATATTAAACCATATGGATCCTGTGTAAAGTCAAGTTGCTCAGGCTTTTACGGCATTTGGATATTGTTGAAATTAAGTGCATCATGTTTCTAATGATGACTTGACCCGTGAACATCATCAATTTTTTCTTTATCAGATGCTACGTGCATTGAAATATATGCATATAGGTAATTTTCTTAATGTCTTATCTTTCTTTTTTTCGTACTTTTCTTTAGTTTTAGTCTTTGTTTAGCTCCTGTGAAATTTGTGGTACAAAGTATTTAGCATCATAGGTAATACTTAGCCTCTTATTAAAATTTGAGAGAGTCTTCAATGTCAGCTTTGATTATTTTTATTATCAAGTTCAGATTTTAATTGGTTTATCAAGCATGGGTTAGTTGAGAAATCCGATCCTCATATGCAATTGATAGATGATTAATAAGAAAGACAATAACTTATTATAAATAGAGGTTGAAGAGTTTAACAAGGTTTTGGGCATGTGGAAAGTATGGCTTAATCAGTAGCAACATGAGAGATGTCGATGGAAGGGAGGAGATTGGAGAGTTTTTGGACTCTTTTTTTTTTTTTTTGGTGAGAATTTTGTAGTGTATTATTTTGGGTATTGGGTATTTTGTTATCCAAGTAGGAAATAGAAAACCTAGGTAAAAATAGTTGATTTGTTATTTGTTGTTTCATATTTCTAAATTGTTTCTATAGTTTGTAAGTGTATGGAAGGAATTAGGGTTATATGGAGTGTGGTTTTTGGTGGATAAGGCTAGAAAAATATAAAGAGGTAAGCTTTAGAATATATAGCAATGTATAGATCCTATGAAGTTAGATATGCTATGCATTTTTCTGCGAGGAAATATATGAACTTAACTGGAATTTTACATGATGAATAATGTTATTTATTTTTTATTTATTTATGGATTGTGGCAGCATGGTTGAGATTTCTATGCAAAATACAGATGGAGTAAATACAAAAAAGAAAAAAAAAAGAAAGAAAAGCTAGAGGTAATAAATGCCTGAAATTATTTAACATTTGTTAATTATCCGACGCACGGGTTAGCGACAAGTTTTATTAATTTTAGTTGATAAATAAGTAATATTTTATTAAAAAAATTATTTCTTATATATAATGAAATAAGAACTTAATTAAGAGCAAATTTACACACATTACATTTTCTATCCTCTCACTTTTCTTGTTAACCAAACAAATGAATTTTTATCCCTCCCAACCAAACAACATGAAAGAAAATTAAAATCTCTTCTACCCTCACTCTTCCATTCTCTTCCCATTTTCTCACCTCCACTTTTCTATCTCCGTAACCAAACGATCCCTTAATTTCAAGTTTTCAACATGTACAATAGGAGTTGTCCATATAAGGTAGTCTCTCGTTTAAAAGTTTGGACAAGATAAATGCCAAACAATTATCTACATTTTGAAAGCAATATTATTGGGCAAGTGCAGGCAGATTTCAAACGTTATTTGACAACAAAAGGTTTTATTACTTGAGTTAACTAGAACTCATTATAAAATTACAAATTAATAATTTACAATATATATTTATATATATATATATATATATATATATATATATATATAATTATTCCCCTCTCTATTATGATTATGTAAAATTCTAATATTAAAGACATTAGATTAAACATACAGATACATTC
The DNA here is from genome assembly GCA_023055345.1 of Quercus wislizeni. Taxonomy (NCBI): domain Eukaryota; kingdom Viridiplantae; phylum Streptophyta; class Magnoliopsida; order Fagales; family Fagaceae; genus Quercus; species Quercus wislizeni. The sequence goes on along the minus strand of JALGQJ010000002.1, from coordinate 5,178,424 downwards.
ACATCTATATTGGGCTAAGAACAAAGAATCAAAGTTGCAAAAATTGATCGTTTGTTGAAGTTGATGCCCACGCATCAAGTAACACATGCAAAGGGAAGTATAAGCAACAATACTAGGTAGTAGTCCATTAATTCTTGAAGTTGGTTTATGTTTCATGTGTTTATATTTTCGATGGATACAAGAATGGAATATAAAGAAGACAATCTTAAAAGGAAAACATGGAACATGCTTCGGTGTCCTACACTAGGAGTCTAGGATAATTCTTGAAGACTTATATATTATCTACTTTGTACGAAGTTAGGAAGAAAACAAAATAAGGATATATGGACTTTTTTTTTTTTTTTTTTGAGGAGCCGGATATATGGACTTAAATGCACTGATAATGCTACATGTATCTATCTATATAAGGCAGCTGGAGGTGTCCCTGTCATTGATTGAGGATTAGAATTTAGAAGTTTAGGACATGATTCGGATGCAAAAGTCAAGCGGGGAGGCCGAAGATAATATCAACCATTCGTTTAAGAGTATTTTGTATTGATTAGACATGTCTATTGCTTTCTCAAAGAAGAAAAGAAAAAGGGTATGTCTATTGCTTCGAGTTGTCCAATTATAATATTGTAAAATCATTTTCCCATTCGCTTTATTGATAAAGTATGTCTAATGCTCTTTCTTCTCAAAAAAAAAAAAAAAAAAAAAAAAAGTTATGTCCAATGCTCTGACCTTTCCAATTATACTGTAAAGCCTATTTATGGTTAGCCTTATTGCTATAGTCTCTGTTTATACCTGGTTAGAGTTTATTGTAAATACAATTGAGAATAGAAAAGACTTTATCATGTGGATGCATGTTGTCAAGTAAAATCACGTAATTTCTTTACGTTCTTTCTTTCTCTTTTACTTTTTGTTTCAGTTTTCTCTCTATCTTTAATTTCATCATGTCCAATAACAATCGACCATATGAGGTACTCTCTCATCTAAAAGTCCAGACAGACAAGAAAGCCAAATACAAAGGCCAAGATAAATGCCAAATGATTATCTTCATTTTGAAAGCAAGATTACTGGTCACGTGTAGGTGGAATTCAAATCTTATGTGACAACAAGACTTCACTAATTAAGCTAAGTAGAACCCATTTTAAAACTTCAAAATAATGATGTATGATATATAATTGTTTTGCTCTATTATCCTTATGGAAAATCCTAATATTGAAGACATCGGATTAAACATAGACAAATTCACATCCATATTGGACTAGGAACAAACAATCAAAGTTAAAAGAATTTGATGGGAATAACTAGGAGGGGCACTGCCCTATGTAAGGTAATTAAGCCCAAACGTCTCACCCATGTCCATGTCTTCTGGCCTCATCTCATCTGGGAGCTTCCAAGCAAAGTAGTGAACAAGAGAAGCTAACATCAAATGCACCATTCTGTTAGCTAATGGCAATCCAAGACATATCCTTCTTCCAGCTCTAAAGGGAATTAGCTCAAAATCTCGGTCTTGAAAGTCAATATCTTGCACTAAAAACATTTTGGGCATAAATAAATTTGGGTTTTGCCATATGCTTGAGTCCCATTGCCCACACATTTATTAGCATTTGTGCATTTTTGGGCACGATAAAGCCACATAATTCTACATTTGTTTCAGCCTCACGGGGAACTAGAAAAGGCATTAGATTGTGCAATCAAAAAGTTTCTTTCACTGTAACTTGAAGATAATGGAACTTTGAGATGTCTGATTCTTACACATGTCCATCCTTTCCTAGGACTTCTTTAAGTTCATCTTGGGCTTTTGCTCTTTTTTCGAGTTGTGTAATAACATTGCCATTACACATTCCACTGTGCTTAATGTTGTTCCGATCCCTGTTAGAAGAATAAGTGTAGTGCCACAACTTGTGACACAACTCGCCCATGTGGCGAGTTGTGGTTGGTGGAGGGGTGATGGTGAGTCTATGTGGGGACACCCCTCCACCAACCACAACTCGCCACATGGACGAGTTGTATCACAAGTTGTGCCACAAGACCATCACCCCTCCACCAACCACAACTCGCCACATGGGCGAGTTGTGTCACAAGTTGTGCCACAAGTAGTGGCCCTAGACTTATTCCTGCTAGAAGCATGTCCTACAATAAAGTGTATGAGAATTGATTGCCTATGTTAATAGCCTATTGTGATTAGTGCATAATACAAATAGTTTAAGTAATGAATCCAAATAAAAATAATGCCAATCGGATCACAACAAAATATGTTAGTGATTGTCAGTCCTCAACATTACCAATGGTGCTAAAGGTTAAGGCCTACAAACTAACCAAGATCCCAAGGAGTACTAGTCATCATCAGGTTGTTGAAGCTATTTGAGGATGGAAACTGGTCATACAGAGTGATTTGCATTTATTCTTACTTGAAATATTCTGTGAACTTCACAAATTTCTAAACTGTTTGAACACATAAATGATAGACTTGATCTTTTTCAAGATAGTTACTTGCATAATCACAAATAGTAAGAAGCCAATAAAAAGATTACTCATTTCTTGAAAGTACTCATTTTCCTCCATTTCTTTTCTTTTTTTTGTTGGTTTGTTCTCTCTCTCTTAAAAGGTTGAATTTTATTGAATGAAAACATAATACAGACCATAGATATAGAAAATAGAAATTAAAGCAGACAAACAGATCCAACAACAAGATCTAGAATACTTTACATCAACAAGACACAACAAACAGTCCTAGAAAACTTTACAACAGCAAGACATAACAAAAAATTACCACAGAGTTCTTAACTTGAACAAACAACCAACACCTGAACTATACAACAAAAAACACAAGCTTCTGGAAGACGTTTACTTTTTTTTTCCTTTTTTTTTAATTTTAATTTTTAATAAAAATTTAATAAATACAGTAAGAAAGAGAAAAAAAATAATATAATAATATATTATGTACAACATTTTAACTTTTATAAAATATTATTTTGTTAATTTTAATTGATAAATAAGTAATTATTTATTACAAAAAATTATTTCTTATATATAATGAAGTAAGGACATAAGACTAAATTTAAACAAATTATATTTTCTATTTTTTTATTATTTTTTTCTCAATAAAATAAATGAGTTTTTCATCATTTCCATCTGAACAAAACAAGAGAAAAACTAAAATTTCTTATATCTCTCAACTCTTTCATTCCTTCCCCATTTTCTATCCATCACTTTTCTATCTCTATCACCAACCAAATGAGCCCTTAATTTCAAGTTTTCAACATGTGCAATAGGAGTTGTCTATATATATGAGCTAGTCTCTCGTCTAAAAGTTAGTACAGACAAGAAAAGCAAATACAAAGACCAAGATAAATGCCAAACGATTATCTCCATTTTGAAAGCAATATTACTGGGCACGTGTAGGCAGAATTCGAACCTTATTCAACAAAGAAATATTTTACAAACTGAATTAACTAGAACCCAGTATAGGACTACAAACTAATGATGTACAATATATAATTATTTTCCTCTATTATGATTATGCAAAATCATAATATTGAAGACAATAGATTAAGCCCAGATAAATTCACATCTATATTGGGCTAAGAACAAACAATCAAATTGGTTTATACTGGGTAGTATTCACATCTATATTGATGCCCACACATGCAAAGGGAAGTATCAACAACAATACTGGGTAGTATTCCATTAATTCTTGATGTTGGTTTATGTTTCTCGTGTTTATATTTTCGTTGAGAATATTAAAGAATACAGTCTAAAATGATAAACATGGAACATGCATGCTTCGGTGTCCTAAAGTACAATAATTCATGAAAAACGTTAGGAAGAAAATCGTTAGGAAGAAAAAGAAAAAGACATTGACTTAAATGCGATGATATGGTACATGTACCTATACTATTTGTTTAGAACATGATTCAGATGAAAAACGTTAAAGAAAAGATTCTAGAAACTGCTTCGAGAGAAACTGTTTTACTTGAAAGGAGGGAAAGAAACAAGTCTAACTAACTATTAACAAACTAACTTCCTAAGCAATCCGTATTTGACAGCTGTACAGCACTTAAACAATCTCACGTGCCAACTATATTTCTCACGTGCCAGTCACTTAAGTAAAACGCCACCGTTTGATTTTAACTTCCCTTTCTTTCTTTTCTTATAAACTCTGTCGTTTTGCTCTGGCTTTACATCACTGCAATTGTGCTCTTCTTGTTTCTTCTTTACTGTGCTGCCTTCCTTCATTCCTTCTTTCTTGACTAAAGTCTCAACAAAAAATATAAGTGATCCATTAATTAGAAGATTTTGCTATTGAAGGGATCCAATTTGTCCTGTAAAAGTGGTTTCGTATTCGCTTTATGTGATTTAGTATGTTTTATGCTTCAAGTGGTCCATTTGTATTGAAAAATCATTTTCGCATTCGCTCTATTGATTTAGTATGTCTAATGCTCCGAATGGTCCAATTATATATTGTAAAATCCATCTAGGGCCAACCTTATTGCTGTAGTCTCTATTTATACCTGCTTAGAGTGTATTGTAAATACAATTAAGAATATAAAAGATGTAGCCACTTAGAACTTTATCCCGTGGATGCAAGCTTTCAAGCTGAATTATGTAATCTTTTTGTGTTCTCTCTCTCTCTCTCTTTTACTTTTTCTTCCATTTTATCGCCATCTTTAAATTCATCACGTCCAATTCCATATGACGCAGTCTCTCTCTCTCGTCCATAAGTTCAGACAAACAAGAAAGACAAATACGAAGGCCAAGATAAACGCCAACAATTTTCTCCATTTTGAAAGCATGATTACTAGGCACGTGTAGGTGGAATTCGAACCTTATCTGACAACAAATGAGTTTATTAATTGAGTTAACTAGAACCCATAATAGAGTTGCAAACTAATGGTGCATGATATATAATTGTTTTCCTTTATTATGCTCATGCAAAATCCTAACATTGGAGAAATTAGGGTAAGCACACTGAAAAATTCACATTTATATTTGGCTAAGAACAGACAATCAAAATTATAAGGATTTTATGGGAATAGCTCGGAGGGGCCTTGCCCTTTGTAAGATAATCCCAAACGTCTCACCCATGTCCATGTCTTCTGGCCTCATCTCATCTGGGAGCTTCCAAGCAAAGTGGCAAAGAAGAGAAGCTAACATCAAATGCACCATTCTGTTAGCTAATGGCAATCCAGGGCATATCCTTCTTCCAGCTCCAAATGGAATGAGCTCAAAATCTCGGCCTTTAAAGTCAATGTCTTGCACTAAAAACCTTTCGGGCATAAATACATTTGGATTTTGCCATACGCTTGAGTCTCGTCCCATTGCCCACACATTTATTAGTATTTGTGCATTTTTGGGCACAATGAAGCCACTCATTTCTACATTTGTTTCAGCCTTATGGGGTACTAGAAAAGGCACAGGATTGTGCAATCGAAAAGTTTCTTTCACTATAGCTTAAAGATAATGGAACTTTGAGATGTTTGATTCTTGAACGCGCCCACCCTTGCCTAGGACTTCTTTAAGCTCATCTCGAGCTTTTGCCATTTTTTCTGGGTTGTGTAACAACACTGTCATTGCCCATTCCACATTGCTTGATGTTGTTCCGATCCCTGCTAGAAACAAGTCCTACAGCTACAATAAAGGAGTATGAGAATTGTTTGCCTAAGTTTATGGCCTATTGTCATCAGTGCATAATACAAATAGTATGAGTAGTGAACCCGATAAAAATATTGTCAATCAAATCACAACAATTCATGTTAGTAATTCTCAATCAATAACGTTACCAATGGTGCTAAAGGTTGAGGCCCACAAACTAACAAAGATCCCAAGGAGTACTAGCCATCAAGTTTGTTGAAGTTATTTGAGAATGAAAACTGGTCATACAGATTGATTAGCATTCATTCTTGCTTTAAATATTTTGTGAAATTCACATATTTCTGAATTGCATGTACTAATATAAATGTGCATTGGAAATCAACATATGGCCTGATTGGCGAAATGGGGGTCATATAATTCATAAAGACTTTCCTTTATTGTCAAAATGATGATGATATATGTTGACTTCAAACTATTGATAACGGTGAGGAGCTAGTACATTGTCACAATCACAAATACTAATAAGAAATCGGGAAATTATTGTGTACTCTCTCCTCTCACATGAATGGTGGGTCCCACTAATTAAATTCATGGTGGGACCCACCATTCATATGAGAGGAGGAAGTACTCATTTATGGTATTTCGGGAGTACCTAATAATTTTCTTAAGAAACCAAGAAAATATTGACTCATTTCTTGAAAGTAATAAATTTATGTATAAATTAAAAAATTATAGAAAAACAAAAATAAAAAGTTGATACAGGTCTCATGAAGTTAATCCGTCTTATCAAAGACCTTTTTTTTTTTTAAGTGAATCCTTGTCTCAAAATAAAAAATTATATATCTCCTGTTGGAGCAGAAGTTCTTGATCCATTATAATGAATTTAAATAATATTCTACTCAGAACAAGTTTATATTCAAAAAATTTAAAATTATTCACCTAGTATTAAATATTAATATTTTTGTTATAGATAATAATGAAGTAGGAAGAGATGAGACTTGAATCAAATACATGATACATCACAGAGTATTTTTTTTTTCTTGTTGAGAGAAATACATCACATGCAAGTATTAAATAATAGTATTAGGTATAAATGTTTTTCAGATATTTTCTTTGAACCAAAGTTTTAAAGAGGTAATCAATTACCATAAGCAAATGTTTGATATCAAGGAGGTTTATCTTTTGTTAAATGTATTATTATTAGCAATGCAATGTGTTATATCATGTTGTATATACTAGAGTGGATGCAGAAGAGGAAGCATAGAATAGGAACACTGGGAACACGAGGGTTACGTGGTTCAGCCTTGTCGGCCTACATCCACGGAGGAATCCCTTAAGTGTTACATCTTTATTATGTATAAGAGTATAGTACAATAACCTGTGTTACAATGAGCCATAATATGAGTATACATAGGCGACTAAACCCTAGACTACTAGTATAAGTAGGACTAGGCTTAGGCCTATTACATTGGGCTAATATGTCTAATATATATCTCTAACATTGAATTATCTTCTTCAATGAGACTAAGAAGTGAATCTAGTACATCGTTGCCTGCTTTAGAAGTTAGAACCCTCTGATGAAGCTCTTAATTGTAGTCGTTGCTTGATGATACCATCAAGAATCCCCAATATTTTTGTGTAATAAATCCTTGTCCTTTTGCGTACACCTTGGGGATCAATCAAATGAAGTGCTGGAAAATAATCTGCAATATTAGGCCTTCCAACTTCTTCGGCAACACCACACACTATATATGTCCCGGAACTCTTGGGACAAATTAGAGTCATATTGGGCCAATTCCATAGAGAAAAAAGTGCCTGATATTGAATAGAGAACTGTTGTGAACACTATTCGACCAATACCAATGGGTGAACCACTTTGGCAACTTTGGTTAACATGGTCAATTAGCTCTTGTACCTTTGTTTGTCAAAGGGCTTGTGTAGCATCAAGACGTTGTGTAGCAAATATTTGGATAGCACAAGCTTTCCTAAGGTTCTTCCATTTCGAATTTGTGGGCAACCACCCGATTGAGAATTCGTGGTTGTCAAATACACGTGCCATATCTGGGATGGTTCGGCTAGAGAAAGCTTGGTAATTTTTTTGAAGTGCTTCTTTAGCTAAGTTTGGGGAGAAAATGACTATTTTTGTTATGCTCCCAAGCTTGAGAGTCATTAATGGTCCATAAGTTTTTGAGAGCTTTGCAAGATCTCGGTGGGGTAAGTTGCTAAGTTCCAAGAAGTTTCCGATGATTGGAAAAGGCTTGGGGCCTAGGGGGAGAGTCTGGCTTGCTAGTTTGGAGGTGAGCACACGAATTGATAACCACACAAATGGAAGTATCAGCAAAAATACTAGGTAGTAGTCCATTCACTCAGTAGCGGTGCCACGTTGAGGCCAGGGTGTTCCTGAATTAATAATGTTAAAAATTGATAAAAGCCTTGATAAACCACAATTTGATAATGAACAAGATGAGCACAAGGATGGAGATGAATCCAGTCAACAAGCTTTTCTTTCTGATAAAGGTATTGTTGATAACTCTCAACTTAGTCTTGTTAACAAATTGATTCCTCCAAAATGGTTTACAAAAGTTAAAATTGTTATTTCTCTTGATTATCATTTTACTGTTATTGCTATGATTGATTCTGGTGCGGATATGAACTATATCTAAGAAGGATTGATTCCTTTAAAATATTTTGAAAAATATACTGAAAGATTGGTTTCTGCTAATGGTTCTCGGTTGAAAATTAAATATGAATTGAATAATGCTCTTGTGTGCCATGATAATATCTGTTTCAAGATCCCTTCTGTTCTTGTTAAAAATTTGACTGATAAAGTGATCTTTGGTTTGCCTTTTATAAATGCTTTGTATCCTTTTCTTGTTGAACATGATGGAATTACTATTGATCTTTTTGGACAGAAAGTAAAATTCAAATTTGCTTCAAAATTCGAAATTGATGTTGATAATTTATCTTATGAAAAAGACTCCCCTATGAATGCTTTTATTCAAGAACTAATGATGAGTTCTTGCCAATAATTTCACAGATGATTTAGAAGGTAATATTCATAATACCAAAATGTTACACACTATCAATTATCCTAACATTACCAATGATTCTTTTCAGGAATCAGACAGTGATGCGGAGATAGATACCACTAATAAGTGGAATAATAATAATAATATTTATACTTATACCACTAGTGAGTGGATTATTATGGCTCCCTCGGCAAAGAGGAAAAACAAGGGAAAAGTTCTTGTACAGGACTATTCTCAAACCAAAAGGCTCCTAGCGGGATGACCTTTCAAAATGCATGAAGGCGCATCTTCTGGGGTAAAACCCAGTGGAGCAACATCCCTTCAAGGAGATGTCCCGACAGAGGTGACATACTCTAATGGTGATATGATAATTGCTTTACAGGAAGCTTTGTCTCAAAATTTACATTTCCACAATGGAATCTACTCAGAGTTACCAAATTCTATTAAACTCATTCTTGATAACCTTCAATTTGCTTTTACCAGAAACCACCATGATGTTTTCCAGAGAACCCTCCAAGCTCTTGAAAACCTTGTTAACCTTACTGCTCAAAATGAGGCTTATGCAAGCTACTATGCTAACTTTGTTTCAAAAAAAACCTTTGCTTCAGAAGATGACCATGTTTCAAACCTTGTTCTAGAAAATATCCTTGTTTCAAAAAATGAGGCTTTTAGAAGCCATCTTGTTAACTATTCAAATATTACAAATGATCCCTACCTTAGTCAACTCTTTGGCAAAGAGGATATCCATTCAAAGGATAAAATGACTATAATGGGCACTGATTATGCTAGATTGAGTCTTAAGATCCAATCTATGTTAAGAAGTGTTGTTGCTAATTTGCCAACAGATATACAATTACGTATTCTGGAAAGCAAGGCTATGTTTAGGTCTTTTGATCTATGGTTCAAAGGTTTCAAAAAACTTGTTACAACTACCATTCCTGGTCCAGATGAGTTGGAAGAAGGAGATAATATTTTTCTCCAATTAGAATGGGAGGAACACTTTGGGAGTACTCTCAGAGTGTATGAAAAGAAACACCCATTTCCTGGGCTCCTGATAAATTATGATGATAGTTCATATATTGCTGCTGATTCAAATGATGATGATGATAGGGACTCTTATTGGCTTTCTCAAATGTTTGAATATGGCTTTATTAGGTTCATAAGATTAACAAGCCATTTTCAAGCCAGCCAACTCCCACAAATTATTCAGGATGCTATTAAAGGATTTAACAGTCCTTTTGTTTCTATTAGATGCTGGAGTACGTTACCAAAATAGGAAAGAGATAATTGGATGAACGTCCAGCCCTCAAAGCATCTCATACTCATTAATGGTCACACTCACCAAGGGCCATGGTTTAAAGGAAATTCTCAATTGTCCTTTGATGATCCTTTCATTCTTGCAGAATGTTGGAGAAATTATTACAATAACCAAATTATTAATGTTGCTCAAAATCTATGGAAAAATTATCATTTCATGGAAAGCATAGATAGAATTTCTGTCTTTGGTCCCAGACCATATTCTGATGCTATTGCTCATCTGCGGGTTGCTGATCATTGTAATCCTAGAAGGCTCCTTGTCCCAGGAAAAACTCCAGTGTTTGAGCCAATTTTATATTGTGGATTCTTTAATCAGTATGCTATTTACCATGAGCACGAATGTGATTCTCCACAAGGTCCCTTTGATCCTTTTGATGGTTATCCATCCGATGCTCCTTCCACTGATTAAGAATGGTCTTCTTAAGTTAATACTGATAAAGATGATTCCCTTGTTTGGCTGGCCTGCACAAAGGCCAAAATGTTTTAAAGAATATGTTGCTGAAAATCCGAATTGTTTCAAGATACCCCAGATTTAACGGAAGATTTTGATTCTCCTATTTGTCTGGCCTGCACAATGGCCAAAAAACTTCAATGTTTACTACTGCTAAAAGCTTGTTTCCCACCAACATGATGCTTCTAAAGATTCCTATCAATTGCTCTCATTAATTTGGCACAAGATGACAAAGCTTCTTTCTTTGGTCTCTTGTGATTGGTTCTTTTGGGCACCAATGATATGGCCTAAAGGGTGGTCTAGAATCTAAAGACACCCATTATTTTGGCCTAGGTACTCACATTTTCAGGCATTGCAGCCCTACGACAAAGTGCCCACAATTTGAAGACAAAAAGAAGAAATTTCCTATTCAGTCACTGTTCACCTGTCACTACTCATCTGTCACTATTCACTATCACTATTCATCCGTTACTATTCATGACATTGTTCACTCCGAATTTTGCCTATTTAAGGGGGGTTGTCCCTTATGTTTGAAACAAGTTTTAGTTCAAGACTTCTTTCCTAGAGAGAGTTTCTTCTAATAGGCCTTTCTTTGAGAGAGTTCCTTGTTTACTACAACTTCCCTACTTCCCTACTACCCCTACAAAGCTTGTAACTAGTTCTAGTTCCTAAGCCTTGTAACTATTTACCTGTTGTCAACTTGTAATCACTACTACTACTGTAACGGTTTTATTCTACTTTCAATAACAATTATTTTCAGTTTTATGTTTATTATACTACTTGTTGCTACCGCCACCTTGGACGGATTATCGCCATCTCGGATGGTTCTAAATTGCTTTCATTTACTTTGATTATACAAGCTATACCCCTACTTGGCTGGCTCTGCCTCCTACTTGGCTGGTTCTAGCTTTGCTTTTACTTGCATTACTCTTACTTGCATTACTTTCAACTTATATCATTACTATATAATTGTGCTTCCGCTTCCAACGCTGTGTACCCAACTAGATTTTTAAATCAAAATAATTATTAACCAAATACCTAATAGGCCCAACCCAAACGAATTCTCAAAAAAAAAAAAAAAAAAAAAAAAAAAAAAAAAAAAAAAAACCAACCAACCAAAACCCAATACGAATACACGTCTGCTGATTCATCAATCATCAAATGGTAAAGCTAAAGCAAAACCAAAAATCAAAAACCTTACCTAATGGTCCCAGTGCTCCAATTATATTGTCAAAATTTATCTTGGGCAGGGCAAACTCTATTTCTATAGTCTCGATTTGTACCATGTGAAACAATAATTGGTAATCACAATAAGAATGTATAAGATGTAGTCACGCTATCCATATTTTAGTGAAACTGGTGAAGCATCCATGCGATGCACACCGTTAATGTTTTAAACTGTCATGGGAAAAGATTATATAAAATGTTCAAAATATATTAAAATAATAACGTAATGTAATGTGTAGTTTTTATTGAATTAAAGTAATACAAAATTAAGGAAATAAAAAATATTTTATTTTAGTTTAGTTTAGTCTCAAGAGGACAAAGAATTTAGACTATTGCATAATAGTCATAGAAATTACTTGAAGTAACGAATTCATCATTGGAAGGCGAAAATTTAAAATTGCACACATATGTCCATTACATTTTTTCACTTAAAGTGCCATTAAAGTATAAAAAAACAATGTAGAAATATTGTAGTTTAAAAATGATAAAAGCATTCTAATCTACTCCATATAATGATTTTATTATATATGCTGTCTAATAAGTTATGTGTTCGCTTAATCATGGGTTTTTGTTTCTTTAATACATTTGAGTTAGCATAAGATATTCATGATATCATATTAATGTTTAGTTGGCATATGGAAATATCATAGAATTTTTATGATATTAGGTTTATGTTATCAGAGTATTATAGTGGTAGCTTAAATGAAATATCATTCTAATAAAATTTTAATATGATGTTTACGTATATTTCCATGAAATATACATTTTTTTGGTTTATGTATATTTTGAAATATTAAAATATTCTTATTAAAAAAAATTTAGTTCTCAACTTGGGGTTGTATTGTGAAGTATGTTGAACACATTCAACATTTTAAAAGGCAACTTGAAATATTTTTATATATTTATAAATTTTAATGGGTTTAGACTTTTAAGAGGGACAATTTTTCACCAAAGATAATTTAAATAAGAATAACATGACTTTAACATTTTTTTTTATAAATATATTTTGGTGAAGAGTACAAAAAATTAATGTAGCAAAGTGTCACGAGAAAAACCCCCATGGACTCCCTAGAATTTGTGGGCATCCACCCCCATTGAAACTTTGTGGTGGTCAAAAATTTGGGCCATCTTTGGGATAGTTTTGAAGTGCTTCTTTAGCAATGTTTTGAGAGGAAATGACTATGGTTGTTATGCTACCAAGCTTGAGAATCTTAAAAGGTCAATATGTTTTATAGAGCTTGGCAATTGCTTGATGGAGGTAAATTGCCCAGCTCGAAGGTGTTTCCAATGATTGCAAAAGGGTGGGGTAGTGTGGGCAAGCCATACTTCGGGCTTGCTAGGTTGGAGGTGAAGACATGAATGGCTGCCCACACAAATCGAAGTACCAGCAAAAGTACTATGTAGTAATCGATCAACTTAAATTAGGTTTGTGTTTCTTTTGTTTCTATATTTATATTTTTGTTGGGTATAAGAAAGTAGTGGATGTTTACCAAAAATGAAGTGGGTGTGATTCAAATTGATTGAGGGTAAGATAAAGATTCAAGTTAATATCAACTATTCGTCTGAGAGTCTATTTTGTATTGATGTAGAAAGTCGAACTTCAACGGTAAAGTTTTTGTTGTCAGTGGGATCCAAATAGTCCAATAATAGTTTTCCACATCAGGTTGATTATTGTAGATTCCTATTGGGAGAAGCAAAAGCCGCTCTATGTGCAGTCAGGAGAGCAATAATTGAAGGCTTTAAAAACATAATTGTGGAAGGTGATGCTTAAAAGTAGTTGAACCAATCCAAATCTCAGACTCCACTAGAGAATTTCTGCTGTTTTTGATGATATTTTTGGTTCTTGTAAAATCTTGTAAATCTGTCTCCTTTCTTTTGTAGTTAGAGGGTAATTCCCTACTCACTTACTAGCCAAATGGGCGGCTTTGTACAATTGGACCAGGCCAGTTCTCATCTCTTCTTTGCCCTTCTTGGTTATTCAAGCTAAAGAAAAAGATGGATCTAACCCCTCTCCTGTTTTGTAAGATCTTTTGTGTCAGATTTAATAAAGCATTTATTCAGAAAAAGAAAAAGAATGGGAATGGCCTAAATAAATGCTCGAGATATTTAAAGGTGAAGTATTGTTTATTATACACAGGTAAATTAGTTAATTAGTGTGCAATAATTTTAACCCTTGAATATAAGTTGTGTGATTAATTAAGTTTTGAAGTCCATATGAGACATTGATGTTGATGGCAATAACGAGTGTTTAATATAAAATCATTGGACCAAAACTGATTAACTTAAATTTTTGAGACAATGTTATCATGTATGTTGTATTAATTTCTCAATTGAAGTCTAGACATATAAACAAATCTACCTATGATATTGTTTTGAACATTGGTAAAGTCTTTAATGATTGTATAAGAGATCTGGAGTTCAATCCCTGCCTATACCAAAAACTGATTGGTGTCTTGGTCTGATGATAAAAAGCTATTATCAGAAGTGGACGCCATAAATTGAAACTCTCTAAAAAAAATTAAAAAAAAAAAAAAACACAAGAAAAAATACCAATTTACTTTTAATTGCACCAGGACCACTTAGCAAGGGCAGAGCCACGTTGTGTGCATGGCCCCCCAAATTTATTTTGAACCATCTCCAACATGTCAGCCGAATTTGGCTCCCCCAAATCCCAACTTTGCACTTTATTGGCATTTTCCATTCCTCAATATCTCAAGTTATGAATGTTTTTTTCCGAAAAAAAGAAGAAGAGAGAAAGAAATAAAAAAGTGTTCGATGACATTTATAAAAAAAGGAAACTTCCAATAGAGTTTGCTAAAATCTCTACCCCTTTATAAATCAACTTTGTAATTTTGTTTTCTTTTATTTTTTATTTTTTTAATAATGCTAGTACTACACATTTTTACACACTTTTTCACAATTATTCTATGTAGCAAATTATGAATGATGAAAAAAATGATGGATTTATGTGATAATGATAGACGGCCGATCATAATTTGCCATATAGGACAATTGTGAGAAAATGTGTGGTACAACACTAGTGTGTTTAATTTTTAAAAAATATTAATTATTATTTTTCCTTTTCTTAATTATCAATTCTGGGTACTATTTCTTCTATTCTCTCACATTACTCATCTTCTCTTCTTTTTTCTCTTTTACCATGCACTATATATTTCTAACTCTCGCAACTCGCATGTCATCTTTCTCATCTTCTTTTTATTTTTATTTTACCTCCCTTTTCTAACCTCTTTGCCTTGCTTCTTTTTTATTTTATTTATTTATTTAGTAACTCATCATTTTCTGACTCTCTCAATCCCTTTCCGTTGTCCCCCACCATTAGATCCAACACATTTCCTTGGTACTTGCCATCAACAAAACTAACTTTTCATTTGGCTCGGTATCAATATGATATTTTTATCTCCCTCCCTCCAAACACAAATTCTTAGCTTTACCCCTGCCACTTAAGATATGGATTTTATGGTTAGGATCATGTGAACTCACGCAAAATTAATTCTCTACCTCTAATGCGCAAAAGGTGAAAGAAAGGACCAATTAAAATCACTTTCGTATTCTGAGTGGTCTAATTATATTGTAAAATCCATCTAGGGCTAACCTTATTGCTATAGTCTCTGTTTATACCTGCTTAGAGTTCATTGTAAAAGATGTAGGCACCTAAGATTTTATCATGTGGACATAGGTTGTCAAGTTGAATTATGTAATTCCTTTGTGTGCTCTCTTTCTTTTACTTTTGCTTTAATTTTCTTGCAATCTTTAATTTTATCACGTCCAACAAGAATCATACATATTTTAGTGAATTTTGGAGTTTAAATAGTGATTGTGGGGGTTCTTGAGGGTATTATGCTCTTTCTGGAGTAAATTGGGGGATAATAGGATGTTTCTATTGGTACTAGTATGCTGGCCATTTTGATGTAAGTATATATATATATAATATAATATATAAAACTTTACTATCAAATTTGTATAAAAAGAAAAAGATTATAATAAATTAATTAATGCAGTTTACTTTCATTGAAACACTATTACCATAAATTTGTAAAATGATAATACTATTCCCTTTGGAAACTTAATTATCATCAATTTTAATAATTTTAAAAGAAGTCTTAGAATTTATATTGATTTAATTTCAATATATTATAATTTTTGGGTTTTAATAAAAATTTTATAGTACACGTTGTGAGTTCCAGTTTACTCAACTGGTAATGTCTTTGATAGTTTAATAAAAGATCTGGGGTTCAATCTCTACTTCCACCGAAAACTAATTGATGACTTGCTCTAATGATAAAGAACTATCATTAGGAGTGGTTACGGTAAACATACAGATGGATACGTTACATGTGTTGTATTGGCTAAGGAAGTCAATTCCGTACCGTACCAGCTGGTACGGCTAGTATATACCGTCCCGGCCCGTGCACTAGTATAGATACCCTCCCTGTTTTGTACCCAAAAAAATATCGGCCGTACTGGCCTCGTACCTATTTTCAAAAGCTATTAGCTTTTGCCTCGATTTAGCATGATCTTGAAGTGGTGGATTAAGTACCATCCTGCCTACGCTGTGTATACTTGAGAAACGGTGCTAATCCTCAGTATGCACCCTCAGGACCAGGTGGTCACCACTTGTTTGATGGAGATGGTATGATACACGCTGTAACTAATGGGAAGAAATGAAATAAAAAGTGAAGAGTGAAGACAAAATTAATTTGAAAGAGGAAGAGGTAATGTGAGGTTGTAAAGAGATAGCGTGTGAAGCTATGATGTGTTGGAACTTGGAAATAGGAATGATAGGTTGTTTGGCAACTAGCTTCAAGCGTGCAACAGTAGAAAAAACTAAATGAAAGAATAAAATAAATGTGGGACAAGGAAAGAGAAAACTAGAATAAAAAAAGTGTTGGGCTTTTTTCTTTCTTTTCTACATGTACTCAATATCTGGAATGGCAATGTGGCTCTAAATGTTAGTTTGGTAGACATGATTCTTGTTGTACTGACAATATCATTAACCGTTTTCCCTTTTTTTTTTGGTGCGTGTGTATATATATATATAAAATATATATAAAATAGCGGTAAATTCGAAATGGTACACCGGTATTGACTGGTATCCGAAATATATCATACTGATAGCCAAACTGATATAGCCTCCGGTACGGTATTGACTTCCTTGGTGCTAGCATAAAAATACGGAATTGGAAAAGTAATGTTACATGTGTCAATATTAAAAATTTCTTTTTTAAACGGTCCTCCTTTTATAGACATTTTCCCCTTCCCTCTCTCCCCAGCTAGTCTATTCCCAGCTGGTTTTGGGGAATGCTTTCCACTCTTTCATCAAGAAAGAGGACTTTTGGTGGTGTTTCTATTGTTCTGATCAGTCAATCAGCATTTAATGTGACAGAGATTAGGTGAAAACATCTCATTAATGCGGAGGTAAGTGCTCTAGTGGTCCTTAACTCTTCATAGCATTTCTCGAGGTGAGTTTGATGGAAGGTGGCATCTTGGTTCAGAGGGGAACTGGTCACCTATGGTTCCTTGCATATCTGCTATAGGAAAAGCTTTACTTATCACCTCGGTAGTGGACCTTACTGATGGAAGTCCGCTCGGTCCTCCACTAGATCCACCCTAGAGAGTTATTTTTTATTCCTTGGGCCTCTTCATTCAGATCTACATCTTTGGGCTAGACCCATCTTTTAAGAAATGATCTGTTGGGCCTTTGGCTCTCAGCCTGACCTCATGTTCATCCCCCAAATCAAGAATTTTAAAAGAAGTCTTATTATTTATTTTGAATTAATTTTAATATATTATAATTTTTGGGTTTTAATAAAAATTTGATAGTATCACATATATTGAATTAATTTTAGTATATTATAATTTTCGATTAAACATAGAAAAATTCACATATATTGTTGGACTAATAACAAACATCGAAGTTACAAGGATCTAATGGGGATAGCTCGGAGGGGCTCTGCCTTATGTAAAGTAAGCCCAAACATCTCACCCAAGTCCATGTCCTCTGGCTTCATCTCATTAGGAAGCTTCCAAGCAAAGTGGTGAACAAGAGAAGCCAAGATCAAGGGCACCATTCGGGTAGCTAATGGCAATCCAGGGCATATCCTTCTTCCAGCTCCAAAGGGAATCAGTTCAAAATCTTGGCCCTTAAACTCAATTGCATGCTCTAAAAACCTTTCAGGCATAAATAAATTTGAGTTTGGCCATATGCTAAAGTCTCGTCCCATTGCCCACACATTTATTAGTATTTGTGCATTTTTGGGCACAATGAATCCACATATTTCTACGTCTTTCATAGCCTTATGGGGAAGTAGAAATGGCGCTGATGGGTGCAATCTTAAGGTTTCTTTCACTATAGCTTGAAGATAATTGAACTTTGATATGTCTAATTCTTGAATACGCCTAGCCTTGCCCAGGACTTTTTCAAGCTCAACTTGGGCTTTTGTCATTTTTTTTGGGTTTTGTAATAACATTGTCATTGCCCATTCCACTGTGCCTGATGTTGTGGCAATTCCTGCATGAAATAAGTCCTGCAACAAAGAAGTGTGAGAGCTAATTAAGTTGCTTAAGATTATGGCTTGAGTTATTTTAATCACAACAAATAATATCGACAATTATAAAAAAGTGTTAGTGTCCTTAACGTTACTATTGGTGCTAAAGGTTAAGGCCCACAAACTAACAAAGATCTTAACTAGGCATTAAGTTGTTGGAACAATATGAGGATGGAAACTGGTCATATAGAGTGATTAATATTCATTCTTTAAATGTTCAATGAAATTCCCAAATATGTGAATTGTTTGAACACATAAATAACAGTCTTTATCATTCTGAAGATATATAGTTGCACAAGTTGCACTGATTAACATTCTAAAATTGTGATAATATACATGTGCATTACAAATCAAGAGAGATGCTACATCTACAATATTTTTACAACAAATCACAGGTGGTTAGTTGTTATTCGTTCAAATTTGAAACTAACACTAAGATTACCTTTTTGCCCCAATAATAACAACCAATAACGACCTACTATTTAGGATTTGTTGTAAAAATATTATAGACATATAATTTCTCATCAAATTATGGTTATTCTTGGCAAAGTGGGGGTCATAAATGTGTTCATGGGGTCATAAATGTCTTTATCTAATTGTCAAAATTACGATGATATATGTTGACTTTGACTTCAAACTATCGATTACGATGAGTAGCTACTACATTGTCACAATAATAAGAAGCCAAGAAATATTTTACTCATTTCCTGAATGAATGAAATTTTTTTATTATTAATTCTTTAAATAAAATTCAAAATTTACAGAGAAAAATGAAATACAAAAAGTTGAAACAGGTCTCGTGAAATTAAATGATATCTTTTTACATATCTCAAAATCAAAATATATACCTCTTTAAAAGCAAAAGTTGTTAGGGCTTAAAACAATATTCCACTGAGAACAAAGTTTATATTCACAAAACTCAAAATTATTAATCAGAAAACTTCTTTGAGCCTTCTATTAAATATTATTATTTGTTTGTTTTTAATAGGTAAATAATGGGAAAGAAAAAAGAAAAAAAAAGGGGTGAGTTCAAACCACAATTATAGAGTAGTAAATTATATTTTTTAAAGTAATTTTTTTTTTTTTCAGATATTTCTTTGAAGCAAAGTTTTAAAGAGGTAGTCAATTACCAGAAGCAAATGTTTGATATCGAGGAGACTTGTCTCTGAATTATCTTCTTCAATGAGATTGAGCAATGAATCTAGTATATCGTTGCTTGTTTTAGAACCTTTTGATGAAGCTCTTAATTGGAATCGTTGATTGATGATTCCATCAAAAATCCCCAGTAATTTGGAGTAATAAATCCTTGTCCTTTTTCGTACACCTTGCGGGTCAATCAAACGAAGTACTGGGAAATAATCAGCAATATTTGGCCTTCCTGCTTCTTTGGCTAAACCGCAGACAAGATCCCTGAACTCTTGGGACAAATTTGAGTCATATTGGGCTAAGTCAATAGAGAAAAGTGTGTTTGATATGGAATTAAGGACTGTTGTGAAGACTACAAGACCAATATCAATGGGTGCACCACTTTTGCAACTTTGGTTAACATGGTCAAGTAGTTCTTGTACCTTTGCTAATCGAAGGGCCTCTGTGGCATCAAGACGCTGTGGAGCAAATATTTGGGTAGCACAAGCTTTCCTAAGGTTCCTCCATTGAGAATTTGCGGGAATCCAAGCAATTGAAACTTTATGATGGTCGAATACATGGGCCATATTTGGGACGGTTCGGCTAGAAAAAGCTTGGTCATTTTTCTGAAGTACTTCTCTAGCCATGTTTGGAGAGGAAATGACTATGGTGGTTATGCTCCCAAGCTTGAGAGTCATTAAGGGACCATAAGTTTTGGAGAGCTTGGCAAATGCTTGGTGGGGTAATTTGCCAAGTTCCAAGATGTTACCAATGATTGGAAAAGGGTGAGGCCCTGGAGGGAGAGTCTGGTTTGATAGATTGGGGGAGACAACACGAATGAATGCCCACACAAAGGGAAGTATCAGCAACAATACCAGGTAGTAGTCCATTGTTAACTCAAAGATGGTTTATGTTTCTTGTGTTTCTATTTTCGTTTGGTACAAGAATACAGTATATATTATAAAAAGGCAATACTAGCCTGTTTATATTTTCTTTGGGTAACAAGAATAGTATATAAAGAAGAAA
This sequence comes from Quercus wislizeni, assembly GCA_023055345.1. Taxonomy (NCBI): domain Eukaryota; kingdom Viridiplantae; phylum Streptophyta; class Magnoliopsida; order Fagales; family Fagaceae; genus Quercus; species Quercus wislizeni. The sequence continues at coordinate 5,158,103 of JALGQJ010000002.1, read as the reverse complement.
ATCTTAAAAGGAAATACATGAAAACGGAAAAATCTCTCATACATTAGACGCATGAGACCAGCCTCTCAAAAGTAGGTGGGCCTTACATGTATGGAGCTCACCTACCTGTGAGAGACAGGTCTTATGCGCTAGGTGCATGAGATACCAGCTTTACATGAAACATGCTTTGGTGTTCTAATTAAACTATAATGAGGTTTACTAATGTATGCTCTTAGGACATACATTAATAAACTATTTTAAAAAAAATTTAATGAAAAAATTACAACTTTTTGACAATTTTTACAATTTTTCATAAAATATTTTTAGAAGTAGATGAGTAATATGTGCCCTTACGTCACAAAATAAGTATATATGGATTTAAATGCCACGATTATGGTACATGTGTCGTCTATCTATATAAGGCAGCTGGGGGATTATCAAAAAAGTCAGCTGGAGGTGTCTCTAAAATTGATTCAGATGCAAAAGTCAAGCGGGGCGGCCGAAGATAATTTCAACCATTCATTTACAGATATTTTCGTATCAGCTTTATGAGATTTAGTATGTCTAATGATTCGAGTGGTTGAATTATATTGTAAAATCATTTTCGTATTCACTTTATTGATTTAGTATGTCTAACGCTCCGATCGGTCCAATTATATTGTAAAATCTATGGTTAAACTTATTGCTAGAGTCACTGTATATGCCTGCTTAGAGTTCATTATAAATACAATTGAAAATTTAAACGATGTAGCCACTTGGGACTTTATCATGTGGACGCATGTTGTCATACAAAATCAAGTAATTTCTTTGTGTTCTTTTTTTTTTTTTTCTCCTTTACTTCTGTTTCAGTTTTCTTGCAATCTTTAATTTCGTCATGTCCAATGAGAATCGACCATAACAAGATAGAAAAATACTAAGGCCAAGATAAATGCCTAATGATTATCTCCATTTTTAAAGCAAGCTTACTGGTTAAGTGTAGGTGAAATTCGAACCTTATCTGACAATAAAGGACTTTACTGATTGAGCTAATTAAAACTCATTATAAAATTACAAAATAATGATGTATGATCTATAATTGTTTTCCACTACTATACTTATGGAAAATCCTAATATTGAAGGCATCATACTGAACATAGACAAATTCACATCCATAGTGTGCCGAGAATAAACAATCAAAGTTACAAGGATTTGATTGGAATAGCTCGGAGGGGCACTGCCCTATGTAAGGTAAGCCCAAACATCTCAGCCATGTCTATGTCTTCTGGCCTCATCTCATTTGGGAGCTTCCAAGCAAAGTAGTGAACAAGAGAAGCCAACATCAAATGCACCATTCGGTTAGCTAATGGTAATCCAGGGCATATCCTTCTTCCAGCTCCAAAGGGAATCAGCTCAAAATCTTGGCCTTTATAATCAATGTCTTGTTCTAAAAACCTTTCAGGCATAAATAAATTTGGGCTTTGCCATATGCTTGAGTCTTGTCCCATTGCCCACACATTTATTAGTATTTGTGCATTTTTTGGCACGATATAGCCACATATTTCTATTTTTGTCTTAGCCTTACGTGGAAGTAGAAAAGGCGCTGATGGGTGCAATCGCAAGGTTTCTTTCACTATAGCTCGAAGATAATTGAACTTTGAGATGTCTGATTCTTGAAAATGCCCGCCCTTACCTAGGACTTCTTCAAGCTCATCTCAGGCTTTTGTCATTTTTTCTGGGTTGTGTAATAACTCTGCCATTGCCCATTCCACTGTGCTTGACGTTGTGTCAATTCCTGCAAGAAATAAGTCCTGCAATAAAGGTGTTTGAGAACTAAGTTTATGGCCAATGTTACTTTAATAACAACAAATCATATTGACAATTATAAAAAACTAGTTGCAAACTAAACACACGCAATGTGTGAGAAAATGTAATATTTAAAAATGCATTTATTATTTTATTTTATGTAATAGAACATATAATGTATTTTACATTCAACAACAATAATAATAATACATAGTGATTTATAGGCCAAAATGGCCGAATACCACAATTTTTGGAAATTTTTAGCAAGAAAACACTGTTTCGGAAATAAATAGCAAAATTTTTTTAATCGCACAAATCCAACTCAGCAGTGCCACGGTGAAAAACTAATGAGGAACTCGAGTTTCTGAAACTCGAGTTCTAGAAAAAGTGGTACTTTGCTATTTATTTCCGAAATAGTGTTTTCTTGCTAAAAATTTTCAAAAATTGTGGTATTGGGCCATTTTGGCCGTGATTTATATATATATATATATATATATGTATGTGTGTGTGAAAAATGTAATTAAATAAATATATTTAAATTACATAATTTTAATATCTTTATATATAAATTGAAAAGATATTATTAAAATGACTTCTTTTTTTAAATATACCAAATCGGCATCGGTTGACCAATTTAAACATATCCAAGAATATTGAAAAAAAAAATGTACACCTTTATATTATAGAACACATGTAAGATGTTACATTAACTTTAAATTATTATATAGGTTTAGAATTGCATATATTTTTTTCCTTTCCAAATGTAAGTATATTGTCTATATTATTGAAACTTGAATTTTAAGGTAATATTTTGAATATTTATAAGTTTTATAGATTTTTGAGGGTTCATATCTCTAATTTATAATGCCTATTTTGTTTGTATTTTTTAGGCCTAAATTAAAGAGTTTGACCCAAGTAGAATATAATTTCATACCGCTAATCCCAAAAATTAAGAAAATAAATAAATTTTGAGCAAAAAATTGAAAAAGACAGCCTACAAAAAGAATCAATTTGAGGTCCAATTTGTCCTAAATGGACTGAATGGACCAAAGTTGATTGGATTGGAGCAAATGGACTGAACTATACCGATCAAATTGGACCGAAGTCAAAGGAATATATTGAAGTGGACCAAGTGGACCGAAGTTGACTGAGTTGAATAGAACAACAACAAAATAAATAAATTCCTTACTATTTTTTAGTAATATTGTAGTTAGTACAAATTTTACTACATATGATTCTTACAAACATATATAATATCTAAAAGCTGAATCATATAATTTATTGTTGCTATGCTCCTTTTGAGCCACATCAACATAGCATTACGGTCTAATTTAGTCAACTTTGGTCCAAGTCGATCTATTTTGATCCACTTTGGTCCATTTTGATCTACTCGTTTATTGAGTCTGTTTGGATAGAACTTATTTTGCTGAAATTGAAAACTGAAAACACTGTAGTAAAATAATTTTTAAATGTGAATAATACCATGGGACCCATTTGTAATAAAAAAGTTACTGAAAAATGGAATTTGTGGATCCGTGAACAGTGCACGAATGCACTGTTCACTATGGAAAGTAAACATGTGCAGCTACTGTTCAATGAACCGTGCATAAACAGTAGCCGCATTACTCCAAAACGCGTGAAAAAAAAAAGAAAAAAAGAAAAAAGAACGAAACATGAAGATTACAAACGCAAACGCAGCAAAAGCCCAATCCAAATGGGCACATTATGTAGTTGATGTGAAACAAACTAATCATATCACTTTGTAAACTTTTTTGTTAATAAACAATATAAATGTTCATTTTGCTTTTAAAAAATAAAATGGAAACATTCATAAGATGCATTATTTGAAAGATCTTAATGATTAATTAATATTTATTTAAAAAAGCTTAAATGTCTTATTGTTTTTCTTTTTTGAGAATTGAGTTTAAATGACTTATGTACTAATGGATTTTGTACAAAATAATTAAATGAACTCATTTAATTATTTACTAATAGATTTTACAAAAGAATTTGACTGAATGGACTGTAATGCTACGTTGATGTGGTTAAAAAAGAGTATAATAACAATAAATTCTATGTTTCAATTTTTAGATATTATACAGATGATATGTGAAGCTATATGTGAATGGAAACTAGCCATATAGAGTGATTTGACCTTCATTCTTGCTTTAAATGTTCTAAGAAATTCACAAATATGTGAATTGCTTGAACACACAAATAAAAGACTTTGATTATTTTCAAGATAGTTAGATGCACCAATTGACGTTCTAAAATGGTGATCATATATATACCCGTACATTACAAATCAAAATATGGTATATTTGGCAAAACCCGGGAGGGGGGGGGGGGGGGGGGGGATCATAAATGTCTTCATCAAATTGTCAAAATTATGATGATATTATGTGGACGTCAAACTATCGATAATGATGAGGTGCTACTACTTTGTCACAATCAAAAATATCAGGAAGCCAAAAAAAATAAATATTTACTCATTTCCTGAAAGTATGAAAATTTATTATTAATTCTTTAAAAAAAAATTTCATAACTTTCATAAAAAAAGAAGAAGAAAAACAGTAACAAAAAGTTGATAGAGGTCTCGTGAAATTAATCCCCCTTGTGTAAACCCCTCTCTCTGTGTGTGTATATATATATATATATATAAGTGATGCCTTGTTTCAATTTATATATCTTTTTTCAAATCCTAAAATCAGAATATATGCTCTTATAAAGTAAAAGTTGTGAGGGCTTATGAATGAGTCAAGCCGAGTTGGGTATTAAAATTTTTGACTTCTTGTTTAGTTTTATTTCAAACATGAGTTGAGTTTGATTTCATTACCAAACAAAATTACATGTTCAAGTTTAGTTTATTTTATTATTGAATAAGCTCAAGCTTCTTCACAAGCTAGTTGATTAATTTATTCTTTTCTAACATATATTAAGACCATGATTAAAATGTTTTACCTTTTTACAAATCTATAAATTTTATTACGAACTGACTATCTAGATTATCAAAACTACAAATAATAATTTGATATTATATAAACCAATTTATAAACTTATACAATCTAATCTATATAGGTATATTTTTAAGGGAAATTAAAGTTAAAATGCTCTAAGGACATTGATTTAGAAAATGTTTTTAAACATGTATACATATAAACATACATATTATATATAATTAAACTGAACTCTCACGTTCAATGGAAGAGCCATGAAATATATATATATATATATATATTTTTTTTTTTCTAGAGAGGGCCAAGTTATATATAGCTACAAAAAAATTTCATAATTATTAAATGTTTTTGTGGGTTTTATTAACTCAACTAGTAAAGACTCTTGTAGTAAAAGCAATCATTATAGAACAAATCCATATATTTGAAATACTATTCTATAAAAAAATTATTTCAATAACTAATTTTAACTTAATTAAAGTTGTAACCTACTTTTTTTTTATAGTACTAAAATTATTTATAATAAACAAAAAAAATTAAAATTAAAATGAATTCAGTACTTCAATAAATAAGAACACATGTTACTATTATCAATCTCAAATATACAAACTTAAAACTAAATATAAATTGAAATAATAAAACATCAATAATGAAAGAAATAAACCCCATGTCCACAACACATAAAAACAACGGTTAGTCTCTATTGCCAAAGCAAATGACACTATTAATATTATCAACACTAAATAGAATATTATAACATATATAAGGCCAGCTGTAGACCACAACAAAATATATAGAAAGCCAGAGACTCAAAACTCAAAAGTCAAAAAGCTATCTCAAACACAGCAATTGGATGAATGATCTAGAGAGAGTGGCACCAGTCCGCGAGCGGAGGCTGGAAGGCTAAGTAGAGTACGGCTACGGGCTAATGAGTGGGAATGGGCTGGATTTTGAGGGGCCATGGCCCCCCAGCCCCCCTAGCTCTGCCACAGCTCATGTTCATGAGCTTATTCATGAATGCAACGTTACGTTTGAGCTTGATTTGTTTAATAGTCAATCCCAAACTTTTTTTTTTTTTTTTTTTGAGAAAATAGTCTAGTCTAAACTTGGAACCACATACATGAAGCATTCAGAGTACTAAATTTTATTTTGAGAATTCTTGTTATTCAAATATTTACTTCGAAGCAAAGTTTTAAAGAGGTAGTCAATTACCAGAAGCAAATGTTTGATATCGAGGAGGCTTATTTCTGGATTATCTTCTTCAGTGAGACTGAGGAGTGAATCTAGAACATCCTTGCTTTCTTTAAAACCCTTTGATGAAGCTCTTAATTGGAGTCTTTGATTGATGATTCCATCAAAAATCCCAAACACTTTTGAGAAATAAATCCTTGTCCTTTTGCGTACACCTTGGGGGTCAATCAAACGAAGTGCTGGAAAATAATCAGCAATATTTGGCCTTCCAGCTTCGTTGGCTACACCACACACAAGGTCCCTGAACTCTTGGGATAAATTTGAGTCATATTGGACCAAGTCAATAGAGAAAAGTGTGTTTGATATGGCATTAAGGGATGTTGTGAACACTACACGTCCAATATCAATGGGTGCACCACTTTTGCAACTTTGGTTGACATGGTCAAGTAGTTCTTGTACCTTTGCTAATCGAAGGGTCTCTGTGGCATCAAGACGTTGTGGAGCAAATATTTGGGTAGCACAAGCTTTCCTAAGGTTCCTCCATTGAGAATTTATGGGAATCCAACCAATTGAAACTTTGTGATGGTCGAATACATGGGCCATATTTGGGATGGTTCGGCTAGAGAAAGCTTGGTCATTTTTTTGAAGTACTTCTTTAGCCATGTTTGGAGAGGAAATGACTATGGTGGTTATGCTCCCAAGCTTGAGATTCATTAAGGGACCATAAGTTTTGGAGAGCTTGGCAGTTGCTTGGTGGGGTAATTTGCCAAGCTCCAAGATGTTACCAATGATTGGAAATGGGTGTGGTCCAGGGGGGAGAGTCTGGCTTGATAGATTGGGGGAGACAACACGAATGAATGCCCGTACAAAGGGTAGTATCAGCAACAATACTAGGTAGTAATCCATTGTTAACTCAAAGATGGTTTGTGGTTCTTGTGTTTATATTTTCGTTTGGTAGAAGAATTGGAGAATATATATAAAAAGGCAATACTAACCTACGAGGTAGTCATGGACGGCCCCTCACCCCACACACCCCCCCCCCGCCCCCCCTCCCCTTTAAAAAAATATATAAGTATAAATGCTGGGTATTAATTTTAGCAATTTTGTCCTATAAAATTACATTTTGTCCTTTTAACAATATCACTGATTTTTTAAGAGTAATGTTATAACCATAAATTTTTCTAGAACATTTTTACAAAATTGTTGAGATAACAAATTCATATTGGTTTACATTTGAGCCCATCACTGACATCGTTTTTTTACTTATCAATAACCACTCACCACATTAGTAATTTGTAAAAAAAAAAGTTTGTACTTCTAAGTTTTCTTCCTTTTAAAGACTATAAAAAAAATTATAAATCTAAAATCTAAAACTAATTATACAAGACCAAAAAAATTTAGCCCAATAACAAAAATTGCCTATAATAAAACTAAAAAAATTAAGTCTAATTAACTAATTTTTTTCCCAAATCAAGCAACCCGAATCTTTAAAAAATTTTAAACATAATAATTTAATCGATCTTCACCCAACAGCATGCATCAAAGTCTCACACACGCACACACAAAATAATTTCATCTTTACCTTCTATCGAAGATTTGGAGAGAATTCTGGTGATTTTGATGCAGCCAAAATAACTTATTTTTCTGCCCCTCTAACACATCTGTAACGTCGAAAATCTCTCTCTCTCTTTGATTTTTTTCTTGTTTTTTTCCTCCTTTTTTTTTTTGTTGGTTCTCTCTCTCTCTCTCTCTCTGAATAAAAGGTTGAATTTTATTGAATGAAAGTATAATACAGACCACAGATATGGAAAACAGAAACTAAAGCAGACTGACAGATCCAACAAGAAGATCTAGGGCACTTTACATCAACAAGATACAACAAACAGTCCTAGAAAAACTTTACAACAACAAGACACAGCAAAACATTACCACAGTGTTCTTAACTTGAACAGAACCAAAACCCACAAGCTTCTTGACGTCGTTTATTTTTTGTTATTATTTTTCTTTCCTTTTCTTTTTGTTCAGTATCAATCTCTGTGCTTAAATATAATAACAAAGAGAAAAAAAATGTATAATGTTTTAATTTTTATAAAATGTTATTTTATTAATTTTAGTTGATAAGTAAGTAATATTTTAATAAAAAAATTATTTCTTATATATAATGAAATAAGAACATAAGAGCAAATTTACCGACGTTACATTTTCTATTTTCTCACTTTTTTTGTTAACCAAACAAATGAATTTTTATCCCTCTCAACCAAACAACACAGGGCAGGAGCTGGCAGATTTCAAACTTTATTTGACAACAAAAAGTTTTATTAATTATACTAACTAGAACTCATTATAGAATTACAAACTAATGATGTACAATATATAATTATTTCCCTCTCTATTATGATTATGTAAAATTCTAATATTAAAGATATTAGATTAAACATACAGATACATTCACATCTATATTGGGCCAAGAACAAAGAATCAAAGTTACAAAAATTGATTGTTTGTTGAAGTTGATGCCCACAGATCAAGTAACACATGTGAAGGGAAGTATAAGCAACAATACTAGGTAGTAGTCCATTAATTCTTGAAGTTGGTTTATGTTTCTTGTGTTTATATTTTCGATGGATACATGAATGGAATATAAAGAAGACAATCTTAAAAGGAAAAACATGGAACATGCTTCGGTGTCCTAAACTAGGATAATTCTTGAAGACTTATCTATTATCTACTTTGTTTGAAGTTAGGAAGAAAACAAAATAAGGACATATGGAGGTGTCCCTGTCATTGAGGATTACAAGTTTAGGACATGATTCGGATGCAAAAGTCAAGCGGGGCGGCCGAAGATAATATTGTAAAATCCATTCGACATGACTATTGCTTAGACTATTCGATAAGAGTCTATTTTGTATTGATTAGACATGACTATTGCTTTCTCAAAGGACAAAAGAAAAAAGGTATGTCTATTGCTTCGAGTAGTCCAATTATAATATTGTAAAACCATTTTCATATTCGCTTTATTGATAAAGTATGTCTAATGCTCTTTCTTCTATGAAAAAAAAGAAGTATGTCTAATGCTCTGACCTTTCCAATTATACTGTAAAGCCTATTTATGGTTAGCCTTATTGCTTTAGTCTCTGTTTATACCTGGTTAGAGTTTATTGTAAATATTGAAGCAGCAAAACATAGAGACAATACGAGATAAATGTAGAGAAGTAAATTTAGTTTTACAGATGCATTATTAAGCTACAGTAGTTTTGTTTAGTATAATTAGTGTAGGAGCTAAACGATTGCTGTTTGTATATGTACAGCTTAATGAGTTTGTTGTTGTTCATTCCACGTGTAAAGATTTGGTTGGTTAGGTAGTTAGTTATTCTGTTTTTATTTTCTGTTTTACTTTCCCGCCTCTGTTCATCCTATATAAAGAACAGAGCAATGTAATTTTATACATACAGAAATACACACAAGTTCACATCATTTCCTCTTTTCCTCTGAGCTTTCTTTCATTGTTGATGTGTCTTCAAGCTTGTGATAAAATCAATATGGTATCAGAGCTGAACTAGATTAGAGATAACGCAAGTCTAGTATGCTCTGAAATTTTCTAGTTCAATAGTGTTCTTCAATCTGTTATTCATTGATCTCTTAATGCTTCTTTCAGTTCAACTAGAAATTTACTTGTTATATTTCCTGTTGAATCTTGCATTAAGTTCATCATCGCCAAGGTTTAATTTCTTTGATGTGTTGAAGCCTTGTTCTTTCTGTTCTTGTATTCATAATTGAAATTGAAATCTTCAATCTTAGGGTTTCAATTCAATTTCTCTTTCTCGTGATCCTAGGATTGTTTCATTCTCAATTTGCTGTTTTCTGTTGTGGATCCATCAAGATTGTGGTTGCATCTTGATCGTTTCATCATTGTCACACAGAATTTCAGTTCTTGCTTCTTGAATTTTTTTTTCTTCCTTTATCGAGAAAATCAATTCTTGATTTCTCCGTTTCTGCTCTTGTTTTTGGTTGGTTGAGATCTTCTTCATCTTTTCCATTTCATCAAGAATGACTGAAAATACTCCTAGTGCTACTGTTCCCATTGTTCAACCTTGGGAAAACATAGCTAGTCCATTCTTTTTATCTAGTGGTGATAATCCAGGAGTGTCTTTGGTGGTTCAACATCTCACTGAAGAGAATTACAACACCTGGAGCAGAGCAATCCTCATTTCATTGGATGCCAAAACCAAATTGGGCTTCATTGATGGCTCTATTCCAAAGCCTCAAACTGTTGATCATCCATATTACACAGCATGGAATAAATGTAACAGTACAGTCCTAGCTTGGCTATTTAATTCCGTTTCCAAAGAGTTGCAGTCAAGCATTGTGTATTTCAAGACTGCCAGAGATGTGTGGATTGACCTGCAAAACATATTTGGGCAAGGAAATGGACCTACAATTTTTGATCTGAGAAAGGAAATTAGTTCTTTGGTTCAGGAGGATTTGAGTATCAATGCGTATTATGCCAAGTTCAAAGGCCTTTGGGATGAGTTTTCAAACTATAGAGCATGTACATGTGGTCATCAAGCTGAGGAATGCACCATGTCCTTCTTGATGGGGCTGAATGACACATATGCTGCTGTTAGAAGTCAAATTTTGCTTATGGAACCTGTGCCTTCTTTAAGCAAAGTGTTTTCTCTTCTGCTTCAAGATGAGAAGCAAAGAAAAGTAGGTGCTGGGAAGAAGGCCTTGATTGATTCATTAGCCTTGGCAGCTTTTGGATCTAAGCCTGGTAACAACAACAAGTTCTTTGCTAAGTCCAAGAATGGCAGGCCACAATGCACTCATTGTGGAGCTATGGGGCATGTTGTTGACAAGTGCTACAAGCTACACGGTTATCCTCCTGGGTATAGGTTCAAGAACAAAGGAGGTCAACCTTTTGCAAGCAATGTTATTGCTGATGAAGATCATGTTAGTGAGCCTATTACTCTCACCAAATCTCAGTACTAGAAATTGGTAGGATTATTGAATTCTCAATGTCATTTTGGCACTCAAGCTCCACCAGAGGTTTTTCCTGAAAATGTTCATCAAGCTGCTACCATTGTTGCTCAACCTTCAATGGATGTTCAAGCTCAAACCCTTGCAGGTATCAGTTTTTCTCCTTCCCTTAAGCACTCAGTGTTTTCTTCCAGTGTCAATACCTCTGAAATTAGTCCTTATGACTGGATTCTTGATAGTGGTGCAACTGACCACATGGTTCATTCTATTCAATTCTTCACTTCTGTCACTTCTTCTGCTCAGATTTCTGTTAGACTACCTAATGGTGACATGGTTAAGGTCACTCATATTGGAAATGTTCAGGTCTCAGCAACATTAGTTCTTGAAAATGTTCTGTGCATTCCTTCTTTCTCTTTCAATCTTATTTCTATAAGCAAACTAACCTAAAATCCTTCTTGTTGTTGCATTTTCCTTTCTCATTACTGTTTTCTTCAGGACTTACTGCATTGGAAGATGATTGGGTTGGGTAAGAGACATGGAGGACTCTACATCTTGCAGTGCCTTGATTCCATCACTTTACCACCTTCTGTTTCCAAGGTTCTGTCTAGTCTGCATTCTTCTTTTTGTAATACCAGTGTCAGTAATTGTAATCTTGATCTCCTTTGATTGTTGATACTTCCAATAATGCTAATAAATTGTGGCATTACAGATTAGGCCATCCATCTTCACAAAGACTAGCTTTGTTGAAATCTTTTGTACCTGATCTGAATTCTTCTCTTAATAACAATTTCTTTGATTGTCATGTCTGCCCTTTAGCTAAACAGCACAAATTACCTGTCCCTAAATCCACAACTGTTTCTTTAGCTTGTTTTGATCTAATTCATGCTGATATATGGGGACCATTTTCTACTCCTTCTTTGAATGGCTCCAAATACTTTCTTACTTTGGTTGATGACCATAGTAGATGCACTTGGGTTTATTTAATGAAATCCAAATCTGTTGCTTCTGAACTGATTCAAAGTTTCTTTCAAATGGTTCTTAATCAATTCAAAATATCCATTAAGGTCATTAGAAGTGATAATGGTCCTGAATTTACTCTTTCTACCTTTTATGCTTCAAAAGGGGTTTTACATCAGCTATCATGTGTTGAAACACCACAGCAAAATGCTGTAGTTGAAAGAAAACACCAGCATTTATTGAATGTAGCTCGAGCCTTGAGGTTTCATGCTAATTTACCTTTAAAATTCTGGGGAGATTGTGTTCTTACAGCCACATATCTCATCAACAGGCTTCCTAGCCCTCTTCTAGGTAATCTGACCCCATACCAGAAACTTTTAGGTCATGCTCCTTCTTATCAACACCTTAAAACCCTTGGCTGCCTTTGCTATGCCTCTACTTTGACAAGGAATAGGTCTAAATTTGACCCTAGGGCAAAGGTTTGCATCTTCCTTGGGTACCCTTTTGGCACCAAAGGATACAAGTTGTACGATCTGTCCACTAGAACTTTGTTCCTGTCCAGAGATGTTATCTTCAAGGAGTCTATTTTTTCTTTTAAACACTGGTTGCCTAAAGTTGTTTCTAGCCCTCCTTCCTCTCCTCACAATGTTTTTCCTTCTCAACCACCAGTTCCAGATTCTGTTCCTCTTATTTCAGCTGAATTTTCTCTTCCTTTTAGTTCTAATGACACTGCTATTCCTCCTGATGAGTTCCCAGACCTTGTCCACCCTGATCTAGATTGTTCTCAACCTGTTCTTCCTCCTCAGCCTGAGCTTTCTGCTCAAACTGATCTGCCTATTACCCCACCTGCCTTACCTCTTGTTAGGAAATCAAATAGGTCTCATAAACTCCCTTCTTATCTTCATGATTACCATTGCAGCCTGGTCTCCACTCATCACTGCAACTTGGCTTCCACATCTCTACCTTCCCATGATTCTCTCACTGCTAGTCCAGGTATTCTTTATCCCCTTTCTTCATCTCTCTCTTATTCTAAGTTGTCTACTGCCCATAGAGTGTTCTTTGTTGCCTTAACCATTGCTAAGGAACCCACATCATATGCTGAAGCTTTGCCTAATCCCTTGTGGCAAGCTGCTATGCAGACTAAGCTTGATGCCCTTCAGACTAACCAGACTTGGATCATGACTCCATTGCCTCCTGGTAAGGTACCTATTGGATGCAAGTGGGTCTTCAAGATCAAGCTTAAGGCTAATGGTTCTATAGAAAGGTACAAAGCCAGATTGGTTGCTAAGGGTTTCACCAAACTGAGGGGGTAGATTACTTTGAGACTTTCTCTCCTGTAGTGAAGTTTGTGACTGTCAGGACTCTTTTGGCTTTGGCTGCTGTGTATGGTTGGCATCTATCTCAATTAGATGTCAACAATGCATTCTTACATGGGGAGTTGACTGAAGAAGTATTCATGGTTCCTCCTCCTGGATTTGACAGCAAGGGGGAGGTGTTCAAACTCACTAAATCTCTATATGGGTTGAAACAAGCCAGCAGACAGTGGTTTGCCAAGCTTTCCTCTACACTCCTTGATCATGGTTTCAGTCAATCCAAGTTTGATTATTCTGTCTTCACTAAGATCAACAAGGGTTCTATTCTCATCTTGCTCATCTATGTGGATGACATTTTGATAGCTAGCAATAACATAGAAGAAGTCAATACCTTCAAGGTCTTTCTAGATGCCAAGTTCAAGCTCAAAGATCTTGGCACCTTGAAATATTTCTTAGGTCTTGAGGTGGCTAGGACTAAGAAAGGTATTAGTTTGTGTCAAAGGAAGTTTGTTTTGGAACTCCTATCTGATACGGGTCTGCTAGCATGTAAGCCTACCAATGTGCCTATGTATCAATCAACAAAGTTTAGGAGCTCAATGGGAGAGGCTGCACCTAATCCATCTTTGTATAGAAGAATTATAGGCAAATTGCTTTACTTGACTCTAACCAGACCTGACATTTGTTATTCAGTCCATAAATTGAGTCAATTTATGAGTTCCCCTCAACTTCCTCACCTACAAGCAGCTTACAAGATTCTTAAGTACCTCAAGAAAACACCAGGGTAGGGTCTATTCCTATTTGCCACTTCTGAACTGAAGCTCAAAGCTTATTGTGATGCAGATTGGGCAGCCTGTCCAGATACCAGAAGGTCAGTTTCAGGCTTTTGTATTTTCCTTGGTGAGTCTCTTATATCCTGGAAATGCAAGAAGCAACAAGTAGTTTCCAGATCATCAGCTGAATCAGAATATCGTGCAATGGCCACTGTCACAAGTGAACTTGTATGGTTGATAGCATTACTTAGGACTTTTGATCTAAATCACACTCATCCAGCTTCTCTGTACTGTGATAGCAAAGCAGCTCTCTACATTGCTGCAAATCCAGTATTTCACGAGCGTACAAAGCACATAGAGGTTGACTGTCATTACATTCGAAGCAAGATTCAAGCTGGGGTGATTAAAACCTTTCATGTGCCTACTAGACATCAGATTGCTGATTTTTTCACCAAAGCTCTTGGATACAAGCAGTTCTACTTCCTTCTGTCCAAGATGAACATGATCAACATTTACAGTTCATCTTGAGGGGGAGTATTGAAGCAGTAAAACATAGAGACAATACGAGATAAATGCAGAGAAGTAAATTTAGTTTTACAGATGCATTACTAAGCTACAGTAGTTTTGTTTAGTATAATTAGTGTAGGAGCTAAACGACTGCCGTTTGTATATGTACAGCTTAATGAGTTTGTTGTTGTTCATTCCACGTGTAAAGATTTGGTTGGTTAGGTAGTTAGTTATTCTGTTTTACTTTCCCGCCTCTGTTCATCCTATATAAAGAACAGAGCAATGTAATTTTATACATACAGAAATACACACAAGTTCACATCATTTCCTCTTTTCCTCTGAGCTTTCTTTCATTGTTGATGTGTCTTCAAGCTTGTGATAAAATCAATAGTAAATACAATTGAGAATAGAAAAGATGTAGCCACCTAAGACTTTATCACGTGGATGCAATTGTCACTAATTGTCAGTCCTCAACATTACCAATGGTGCTAAAGATCGCAAGAAAAACAAATATGAAGACCAAGATAAAAGTCAAAAAATTGTCTCCATTTTGAAAGCAATATTACTGGGCACATGTAGGCAGAATTCGGATGTTATTTGACAACATTTTCTTTTTTTTACAAACTGAGTTAACTAGAACTTACTATAGAACTACAAACTAATGATGCACAATATATAATTATTTTCCTCTATTATGATTATGCAAAATCATAATATTGAAGACATTACATTAAGCAAGATAAATTCAAATCCATATTGGGCTAAGAACAAACGATCAAAGTTACAACAAAGTGCTTGCGGGTTGCTAGCTAGGTTGGATCTGAGATGCCCACACATGCAAATTAGGGAAGTATGAGCAACAATACTAGGTAGTAGTCCATTAATTCTTGATGTTGGTTTATGTTTCTTGTGTTTATATTTTCGTTGAGAATATTAAATAATACAGTCTAAAATGATCAACACGGAACATGCTTCGGTGTCCTAAAGTACCATAATTCTTGAAGATTTATAAGACCTGTCTAGTGTCTAGTATCTACTTTGTACGAAGTTAGGAAGAAAAAAAAAAAAAAGTTATGGACTTAGATGCAATAATATGGTACATGTATCTATACTATTTGTTTAGAACATAATTCAGATGAAAAATTTAAGTGATCCATTAATTAGAAGATTTTGCTATTGAAGGGATCCAAATTGTCCTGTAAAAGTGGTTTCGTATTCGCTTTATGTGATTTAGTATGTTTAATGCTTCCAGTGGTCCAATTACATATTGAAAAATCATTTTTGCATCAGCTTTATTGATTTAGCATGTCTAATGCTTCGAGTGGCCCAATTATATATTTCTAAAATCCATCTAGGGTCATCCACTCAATATTTTTTAATTTGGTGTAAATTTTGACAAATCTCCCGTTAGATTACATTATCTTTATATATTCTCCATGCTTGTAAAATTTCAAGGTGATCAAAGATTAATAATCATGTCATCAATCAATTTTTTAAATTCAAGTTTTTATAGTTTAAAATAAAGAATAAAAGATAAGTTTATGGATCAAATGATAAATAACATCCAATTGACGTGAAAATTGACATGATTGTTAAAAAAATATAGAACATGTAATTTAACAGTGTGATTTTCAAAATATGAATTTTATAACAAATTATTGGGTGGTGTAACTTTAAGCAATATAACACCACTCAATATTTTTTAATTAGGTGCAAATTTTGACAAATCTACCGTTAGATTACATTATCTTCGTATATTTTCTATGCTTGTAAAATTTCAAATTGATTAAAGATTAATAGTCATGTTATCAATCAATTTTTTAAATTCAAGTTTTTGTAGTTTAAAATAATGCATAAAAGATGAATTTATGGATCAAATGGTAAATAATATCCAATTGACACGAAAATTGGCATGATTGTTAAGAAAGTATAGAATATGTAATTCAATGGTGAGATTTTCAAAATATGAATTTTATAACAAATTATTGGATGGTGTAACATTGCTTAGGGTTACACCATGTGTAACTTAAACCCAACCCTTATTGTAAATATGATAAAGAAGGATATAAAAGATGTAACCACTTAGGACTTTATTCTGTGGATGCAAGCTTTCAAGCTGAATTACATACTCTCTGTGTTCTCTCCCTCTCTTTTACTTTTTCTTCCATTTTATTGCCATCTTTGATTTCATCACGTCCAATTCCATGAGGCAGTCTCTCGTCCAAAAGTTCGGACAGCCATCAAAAGACAAATACGAAGCCCAAGATAAACGCCAACGATTATCTCCATTTTGAAAGCAAGATTACCGGGCACTAGGTGGAATTCAAACCTTATCTAACAACAAATGAGTTTACTAATTAAGTTAACTAGAATCCATAATAGAACTGAAAACTAATGGTGCGTTATATATAATTGTTTTCCTTTATTATGCTTATGCAAAATCCTAAAATTGAAGAACTTAGTTTAAACACAGAAAAATCACATTTATATTTGGCTAAGAATAGACAATCACAGTTATAAGGATTTTATGGGAATAGCTTGGAGGGGTACTGCCCTTTGTAAGGCAAGCCCAAACGTCTCACCAATGTCCATGTCTTCTGGCCTCATCTCATTTGGGAGCTTCCAAGCAAAGTAGTGAAGAAGAGCAGCTAACATCAAGTGCACCATTCTGTTAGCTAATGGCAATCCAGGGCATTCCAGGGCATATCTTTCTTCCAGCTCCAAATGGAATGAGTTCAAAATTTCGGCCTTTAAAGTCAATGTCTTGCACTAAAAACCTTTCAGGCATAAATACATTTGGATTTTGCCATACGCTTGAGTCTCGTCCCATTGCCCACACATTTATTAGTATTTGTGCATTTTTGGGCACAATGAAACCACACATTTCTACATTTGTTTCAGCCTTATGGGGTACTAGAAAAGGCACAGGATTGTACAATCGAAAAGTTTCTTTCACTATAGCTTGAAGATAATGGAACTTTGAGATGTCTGATTCTTGAATGTGCCCATCCTTGCCTAGGAATTTTTTAAGCTCATCTTGAGCTTTTGCCATTTTTTCCAGGTTTTGTAATAACACTATCATTGCCCATTCCACAGTGCTTGATGTTGTGCTCATCCCTGCTAGAAACAAGTCCTACAATAAAGGAGTATGAGAATTGATTGCCTAAGTTTATGGCCTCTTGTGGTCAGTGCATAATACAAATAGTATGAGTAGTGAACCCCATAAAAATAATGTCAATCAAATCACAACAATTCATATTAGTAATTGTCAGTCCATAGCGTTACTGTCAGTCCATAGGGTTACCAATGGTGCTAAAGGTTGAGGCCCACAAACTAACAAAGATCCCAAGGAGTACTAGCCATCAAGTTTGTTGAAGCTATTTGAGGATGAAAACTTGTCATACAGATTGATTAACATTCATTCCTGCTTTAAATATTATGTGAAATTCATAAATTTCTGAATTGCACCAATTAACAGTCTAAAATGGTACCCATATAAATGTGCATTGGAAATCAACATATGGCCTGATTGGCGAAATGGGGTCATCTAATTCATAAAGACTTTCCTTAATTGTCAAAATGAGTAATGACATGAATATGTTAACTTCAAAGTATCGATAACGGTGAGGAGCTAGTACGTGTGCTTTTGAAAAGTCAACTTATTTTACTATTCAACTTATTTTACTATTCAGTTTTTGGTACTATTTCATGTAACTTTTATCTTTATTTACAGTACTTTTAACAAAAAGCCTTCAATTTTAACAAAATAAGTGGATCATAAACAGACCCCACATTGTCACAATCACAAATACTAAGAACCCTAAGCAAATGTTTGATATCAAGGAAAGCCATCTCTAAATTAGCTTCTTCGGTGAGATTGAGGAGTGAATCTAGTACATCATTGTCTGCTTTAGAACCCTTTGATAAAGCTCTTAATTGTAGTCGTTGCTTGATGATACCATCAAGAATCCCAAATGTTTTTGTGTATTAAATCCTTGTCCTTTTGCGTACACCTTGGGGATCAATCATACGAAGTGCTGGAAAATAATCTGCAATATTTGGCCTTCCAGCTTCTTCGGCAACACCACACACTATGTCCCGGAACTCTTGGGACAAATTAGAGTCATATTGGGCCAAGTCCATAGAGAAAAATGTGCTTGATATTGAATTAAGAACTGTTGTGAACACTACTCGACCAATATCAATGGATGAACCACTTTGGCAACTTTGGTTAACATGGTCAATTAGCTCTTGTACCTTTGTTTGTCGAAGGGCTTGCATGGCATCAAGACGTGTAGCAAATATTTGGGTAGCACAAGCTTTCCTAAGGTTCTTCCATTTCGAATTTGTGGGCAACCACTCGACTGAAAATTCGTGGTGGTCAAATACACGTGCCATATCTGGGATGGTTCAGCTAGAGAAAGCTTGGTCATTTTTTTGAAGTGCTTCTTTAGCTAAGTTTGGAGAGGAAATGACTATTGTTGTTATGCTCCCAAGCTTGAGAGTCATTAAGGGTCCATAAGTTTTTGAGAGCTTTGCAAGATCTCGGTGTGGTAAGTTGCTAAGTTCCAAGAAGTTTCCGATGATTGGAAAAGGCTTGGGGCCTGGGGGGAGAGTCTGGCTTGCTAGTTTGGAGGTGAGCACACGAATTGATAACCACACAAGTGGAAGTATCAGCAAAAATACTTGGTAGTAGTCCATTCACTCAAAATTGGTTTGTATTTCTTGTGTTGGATAGAAGAAAATGGTGAGTGTTCTTCCAGAATAAGAAAGTTAGGGGTAAGGTGTGACTGAAATTGATTGAGGATTTGAACTAGATTCTGATGCAATCATCAACTCAGGTTATCGAATATAAAATCAACCATTGGTTTAAGAGCCTATTTTGTTTTCAATAGAAATTTGGACTAGCTTTTTTTTTTTTTTTGGAAAATGAACTTGGGACTATCTGGTGAAGTTTTAGCCGTAGATGGAATCCAAATTGTCCTATTAAAGGTATATTCGTATGTCTAATGGTCCCTGTGCTCCAATTATATTTTAAAATTTATCTTCGGCAGCGGGAAATGAGGGTTTTATGGTTGTCAAGCTTGATATGAGCAAGGCCTTTGATAGGGTGGAATGGGGTTTTGTTAAAAGGGTTATGGAGAAACTTGGCTTTTGCTCAAAATGGGTGAGTCTCATTATGTATTGTATTTCTTCAGTCTCCTTCTCCGTTCTAATAAATGGGGCGGCTTATGGGAACATCATCCCATCTAGGGGTCTTCGTCAGGGGGATCCCCTCTCTCCGAGTCTTTTTCTCCTTTGTGCCGAGGGTCTTTCAGCCATCCTTCACGAGGCAGCAAGGAATCATTCCCTTTTGGGCATTTCTATCTCCCGCAACTGCCCAAAAATTACCCATCTCTTCTTTGCCGATGACAGCATTCTTTTTTGTAAGGCTAACATTGAAGAATGTCAAACACTTTTGCAAATTTTTCGGTGTTATGAAGATGCTTCCGGCCAAAAAATTAATACGGATAAATCTTTGGTGTTTTTTA
Source organism: Quercus wislizeni (assembly GCA_023055345.1). Lineage (NCBI taxonomy): Eukaryota > Viridiplantae > Streptophyta > Magnoliopsida > Fagales > Fagaceae > Quercus > Quercus wislizeni. The sequence continues at coordinate 5,138,142 of JALGQJ010000002.1, read as the reverse complement.
GTCCTAATACTCATTAGGACATAAAGGAGAGTATTTTTGCCATATTGGGGCCGATGTAGGATTCAAGGCATTCAAAATATCTCGGACTCCCGTCTTTCATAGGGAGATCAAAAAATCAGGTCTTTTCTATTCTCAAAGAGCGGGTGGGGCAAAAACTAGCGGGTTGGAAAGGTAGATTGCTTTCTATTGGTGGTAAGGAAGTTCTAATTAAGGCGGTTGCCCAAGTAATCCCCACCTACACTATGAGCTGTTTTCAGCTCCCTCAAGGGTTATGTGAAGATCTTGAAAGCATGATGAGAAATTTTTGGTGGGGCCAAAAGCATTAAGAGTCTAAAATGGCTTGGGTTGGTTGGAAACAAATGTGCTCGCCTAAGTCTGAAGGAGGTATGGGCTTCCGGAACATGCAAGCTTTTAATCTTGCCATGTTGGCAAAGCAAGCGTGGCGAATCCTCTCTAACCCTTCCTCTCTTATTGCTCGGGTCCTCAAAGCCCGTTACTTCCCCTCCGGTGACATCCTTTCCGCAATCCTTGGCTCTAATCCATCCTACTCTTGGCGGAGCATTTTCCATAGTCTTGATGTCATTAGAAAGGGAACCCGGTGGCGTGTTGGCAACGGCAAACAAATTCACATATGGGATGACAAATGGCTTCCCACCCCCACCATATACAAAGTCATTACCCCCCCAAACAACCTTCTAACCTTCCCAATGGTCTCATCCCTTTTTAACCTGACCACAAAATGGTGGAGAGCTGATATCATTAAATCAACCTTCCTGCCCTTTGAATCTGAAACAATCCTTAAGATTCCTCTCAGTCGAAGTTTGCTTGAAGATAAATTAATTTGGTTGGGGAATAATCGAGGCGTGTTCACTGTTAAGAGTGCCTACCATATTGCCTACCATTTGGCTGAAGAAAAGGAGATTGTGGAAAGCTCCTGGGGGGATCCTCTCAAGCCCCTTTGGAAGTGCTTATGGCAGCTTAACCTTCTTGCAAAGATAAAAATCTTTGCTTGGAGAGCTTGTGTTAATGGACTTCCTACAAAGGAAAGATTGTGCTCTCGTGGCATCAACACTAGTACTGACTGCCCAACTTGTTCTGGGAAAATGGAGTCTATTCATCATGCTTTACTTCACTGCGAATTTGCTTCCCGTGTGTGGAATTTTTGGGCTGATGGTCTACATTTGATTCAAAGGAACTCTTGGATTTTCTTTGACTTAGCTTTATTTATCCTTTCTCACAAGTCTCTCCAAGATTTGGAATTGTTCTTCACTGTTGCTTGGGCTATATGGTATAATAGAAATAAATCTATCTATGAAGGCACTTGTTCCTCCCCCTTGCAGGTTTGGCAGATGGCCTCTTGTTCTATTGAAGACTTCTCTGTTGCTGCTTCTTTAGACCTTGCCACTCCTAGGCCGGCCACCTCTTCTTGCTGGTCCCCCCCTCCTCATGGTGTTTACAAGATTAATGTGGACGGGGCTTCATCAATTCTTGATGGATCCTCTAGCATTGGAGTCATTATTCGAGATTGTAATGATGATACAATTGCTGCCCTTTGCAAACCCGGCCCCTTCAGTCCCATTTTTCTGCAGAATTAGTGGAAGTATTAGCTTTGGAACAAGGCGTTTTGCTGGCCCAAGATATGCAGCTCACTCGCGTGATGTTCGAATGTGATGCATCAAATGTGATCAACGCTGTAAATGATTCTGCCATTGGGACTCCATTTGGGCATATTATTCAAGATATTATTCAGGCCCAAGCTTCTTTTTCTTTCTGCTCCTTCAGGCACCTGAATCGTGCCTTCAATTATGCAGCCCATGAGCTTGCTTCGTTTTCTCGTAGGAATGGTTCTTTTCAGTTTTGGAAAGGAGTTACTCCTCCTTTTCTAGTCTCTATTGTAAATGCAAACCTGCTGCTCTATTTGTCCTGCTCTGCAGATTCCTCTCATGTGTAATTCGTTTCAGTTGTTGCAATGATATTTCATTCCCTTTCAAAAAAAAAAAAAAAAAAAAAAATCCTATTTCTATAGTCTCTATCAGTGCCAGCTCAATACATTGGAGTGGCTAAGGCGAAAATGTAATGTGGGGCCTTATCTCATATTATAATATCTAAATAATAAATTTTTATTTAACTTGTTATGTCAATTTTTATTTAAATATATTTTTCCTACTTTTTAAGATACAAAGTTATTGAAAAACAATTTTGCATTCAAGTTTCCTTAATATTTTCTTCAAAATAACTAATCCACTTTTTTTTTTTTTTTTTTTTTTGGTGGCATAATTGATTAGTTATACATTTTTTTTTATTCGCAGAATTAATTTTTTTAGTTAACAATTAGAATATTATAATAAGAAACCAAAAAAATATATATAAATATATACATAGAGACAAAGAAGAAATTGAATGTAAAATTTTATTTAAAAAATAAAATTTTTTTTACTAAAATAATAATAAAAGAAAAAAGCCTAAGAGAAAAGTACGTAGTGCTGAGTGGTTGGAGATTACTATGCTACCACGTCCCCAGGACCCTAGCCCAACCCAATTTGTAAATCAGTAAAATTTGACACGTCTATGCTTTGTCAGAATGTTAAAGCTTCACAGTGTAGCAAGTATCAAACAACCAAGTAAACACTCTGAGAAGGTAAAACAAAGTAGCAAGAACCAAACAATGACAAAAGTAAGCTAGAATAAGACATTTTAGAGTAGCGCAAAACCTGAAGGAGGGCAACGCTCAACGGAGAGGAGGGTCAAATGCGCTGCTCAGAAACGTATGAAAAAGTCACTTTCCAACAATTGATTAAAAATATTTGAGGTTTGAGGTTTGAGATTGATTTTTATTTTTATTTTTTTGTCTTTTGATTTATTTATTTATTTTTGAGAGAGAGTATGATTTTTCAGATTCTAGGCTTGGGAGATTAATGACTCACATAGAGAATCGAACACTTTAGTTGCACATTCAATGTTTTTTTTTTTTTTTTTTTTTTTTTTGTTTCTAATTTTTTTATATAAAATTTAATAATACTTTTGATTTATTGGTTAATGTTTGGGGCTTAATTAATACTCTTAATGGTAAAGAAATATCTCTATTACTTAAATTTGAGGGCTTTCTTTTACTTTTATTGGTTAATATCCAAGGCCTAATTAATCTCATAATGGCAAAGAGATATTTCTATTGTTTAAATTTGGGGCCTTAGGAACTTGGGGGCCTTAGGCGGTTGTCTCAATTGCATCATGCATTGAGCAGGCCCTGGGCTCTATTTGTACCATGTGAAACGATAATTGGTAATCACAATAAGAATGAATAAGATGTAGTCACGTTATCCATGTTTTAGTGAAACTAGCGAAAGCACCTGCATGATGCACACCGATAATATTTTAAACTGTCATGTGAAAAGATTATATAGAATGTTCAAAATATATTAAAATAATAACATGAAGTAATGTGCGGTTTTTATTGAATTAAAGTAATACAAAGTTAAGGACATAAAAAATATTTTATTTTATTTTAGTTTAGTCTCAAGAGGACAAAGAATTTAGACTATTGCATAATAGTCATAGAAATTAGTTGAAGTAACGAATTCATCATTGGAAGGCAAAAATTTAAAGTATAAAGGAACAATGTAGAAATATTGTAGTTTAATAATAATAAAAGCATTTTAATCAATTCCATATATTGATTTTATTATATATGTTTGTAGGGTCACAAATCGTAGCCCAAACCCAGATAGAACAAGGGATGGGTCCAATAAGCCCAGTACAATAAATTTGTAAGAGAGTGGGCGAAAGAATTGGGCTGATGAAGGGTTTTACAACAATTAATAGAGGTTAGGAGTTTGTCCGAGGAGAATAAAACACATAATCAAGTGATAATCTCAAGTCCGAGGAGTAAGTTTTTGGATGAATTGGTCATTTCAAGTGATACCCGAGGAGTACGTTCTTGGATGAAATGGTTGTTTCTAATGGTGTTCTTCCTAATGCTACAGTGATTCTTCCTCAATGTTCTTCCTTCATATCTTCAGATCCCCTTCTTCTGGAGGTTTTACTCCATTATATAGTCCTTCTTTATTCAATCCTACCGTCCACTTGTCTACTATCTAGCTTCGTACTTGAGTTTTCTGTCTCCCTTCCCACAGCTTTTTGATTTTCTGGGGGTAAAGGTGGTTGAAAACACTATTCAGAGGTCTTCTCCACATTAATGCGGCCAGGAAAGCTGCTGTAATGCATTTAATGCGGTGGTAGTAGCTTATCTTCCGTGTATATTTGTAGTCTATCTTCGTCGTTAGAGCTTCTTGGAAGGTGGACTGGGGTAAGACGAAGCCCACTTCACTGACATATGTCAGATCCGAGGAGGATAATCCTCTCGGACCAACACCCTTGGACATTTATATGCTCTATTATTAGTTACGGAGCTCCCCCGTGATTTCTTCTCCTCGGACGTATTGTTAATAAAATGTGGGACTTAAGCCCAATGCAAAGGCCCAAGGTTTTGCTCCCCCACAATAGCCCCTCAAAATTCTAATTTTTCCCTCTTATCCGAGGAGAAAAATTATGATTTTGATGTATATCCGTAATTACAATATAGTCCATAAGGATATTTAAACCCAGGCACGTGTAAGGGTCATTTCTGCCATTTCACGAGAGCTTCTGACGCTTGGGAACTCGCACAATCATCATTAAATGCTTAGGACTGCGTTTCGCTCCAGACATCCAACGGTGGAATACCAATCCAACGGTTCAGATCTCATCTTCAATATTTGGGCGGGATTGTGTCTCCTTCTTTTTTCGCCCCAACTATAAAAACCTTCAGACGTTATTCTTTCCATTTCTTATCAAAGTTTGCAACTTCAGAACGTTTGTATCTCGGCATTCACCATACCTTCACAAGAGAGAGTTTAAAGATCCTCCAGAGACAGGAAGATCAGTCGGTACCCAGCCCCACGTAAGTTTCGCACTTCAAACTTCTACTATCTCCTCGGCTAACCTCCTCGGCTAACCATTCTACACTCCACAAGCTAACAATGGGTAGATTTGAGCGTTTAGTACATACTCCGGCCTTGATAGAGTTATTCAAAGAAAAGTACCACATTCCTCAGGAGGTGGTGGTACGTCACTGCACAACAGAAGGGATGGAATTTGACCGGAAAGTAGGAGATGTGGTAATCCCTATGATTGCCTTCATAGAAGGAGGCATGACCATCCCCATGGGTAGGATTACACGGGATTATCTTCGTGCCCATAGACTCTGCCCCCACCAATGTGCCCCCAATTTTTTTAGAGTCCTAGGATCAACCGACGCTTTGGACCGACATCTGAGGCTAGGATTGACTTGGCACGACGTCGCCCATTTATATGAAGGCCATATAGAGCCTCGGGCAGGCTTTTACCTTAAGTCCCGTAACAGCGTGGTCAAATTGATTTCCTGCCTCCCCAAATCTAACAAGGGGATGAAAGACGACTACCTTATCTTGTCGGGGCCTTGGAGTGACGGCCTAGCCTGCCCAACCAAGCTAGGGAAACCAGGTGGAACAATCTAGATTTAGGATTTCTAACTTTAGATTTAAGGAGTGCTCGGTTTTACTTTACCAGACTTAGATATCGTTTTAATACATTTACATTTATTTGTTTAGTTTTTTTTTTTTTGTATTGCCGAGGCTCTTAACTGTGTGATTTGTTTGCTTGACAGATAAATTTTTTACCAACCCCAAGCTTAGCCTGATCAACATTCCAGCACTGAACTACTTGCTTAGATTGGAAATTTTTGTGAACGACGACGGGCAGCTTCGGGCAGTTCATCTTATTTTGGACTTTGAGCCAATTTCAAGGTCGTTTTTAGACGTCGGCAATTCCATCCGAGCAGGAGACCATCGTTTAGTGCGCATAGACGTATCTCGGCCAGACTTCCTCGCCCCATACGATCTTCCTCCTATTGACCATCCTATCCCACAGGGGATACCCATTGTTGCCCAACCGTTGCAAGAAGTACCCCTTGGGGAGGCTATCTTCCGAGAAGGCACAGCATCCTCTTCCTCCCTCGAACAAGAGATTGACATATTCAAATTTGAAGAAGAAACAATCCTTGTATCGGAGGCCGAAGAGAGAGCAGACGAGCATTCGTGTGTGCAAACTCCTGCTCAAGTAGTAACGTACATTGCCGATACATCAGATGAGGAGGAAGAAATGGCTCCCAAGACTGGTCATAATCTGAAGGAACTGATGCGGAATAGGAATAAGGCGCCATCCCCCCAAGAGAAAAGTAAGTCAAAACAACCTGCAAATCCTCCTCCTCCACCCTAGGTTCCTGCCGACCTCGGGCTAAAACCTAACCCAGATTTGAGGAGAAAAAGGCCAGTAGAGTCTACTGAGGAGGGGGAGTTGGGCCCATCAAAAGGAACCAAGCAGGCCAGATAGGCGCAGGAACACAGGAGTAGGAGGTCCCACTCTGTGGACAACAGAGAGGAGCCCCAGGCGGTCCAAGCACGTCGGTCTCCGCGAACTTGGTCACCTGCATTGGAGGTTGATGGTGTCCCTATCGCGATTGATGCCACACTTAGGCATTTCCACGGGGGTCATGCAGGCCTAATGGCTGAGGCTCTGCAACAGCCTCTCCTCCTTCCCCAAGATATGGCAGCCTACAGAAGTTTCAACCATTCTGACCTCTTCCTTTCCCTAAAGAGGGACTTAGCCATGGTAAGTAATTCTATTAATTTTTCTTTCATTTTCGTTTACTTGCATTATTTTTTTATAACCTAAGCCACTTTATCACGATGTATACTAGGTCACGCAACAAGTTTACGTGGCCGAGGAGTCGGTGAAGAATTCTCGTGAAGAGACGAGGGCTGCCCATGACGCCTGAGAGACTGCGGAGGCAAATCTAGGTGCACTGAAAGACAAACAAGCACAGATGGCCGACCAGGTGAAGCAGGCTCTTCAGGAGAAGGCCAGTGCCGAAGCGGGCTTAAAAACGACTGAGAGGCAAGCTGAAAGCCTTCGTAAGGAGCTACACTACTGCGAAATCAATCTGGAAACAGAAAAGCAGGCGGTGAAAGAGCTCCGCGAAGAGGTTCGCAAGGCCAGGGAAGCTGCCCAACTTCTAAAGGAGGCAGCTGAGGCCGAGAAGCAGGCTTCGTATGCTCTGGGGGTGCAGGAGACTCAGAGTAGGCTTACCGAAGAATTTTCGGCCGTTGCTAGGGACTACTATGACATCACTTGAGGTAAAGCCCTTGATGCCGCTGGGGTCCCTGCTGATTCCAGCCTAAGACGACCTGAGAGCATATACTACGATTCCGACATCCAAGAGCTCTCAGGTTCTAGCTTTCCTCCCCCAGAGCAACCAACCCAAGTGTTTGAGGCTCCTGCTGCAGATCAAGCCCTCCCTGCTCCTGTGGAAGTCCCAACAGATTCCTGCCAAGATGCTGGCCAAGGGAAAAAAGCTGAGGCTCCCCAGGGCAAGGACAATAACCAAGAAAAGGGTAAAGGCAAGGCTTCTGATACTGCCCCCTCTCAGTCCAAACAAGCTGCCGAACCCCAAGCTCCCAAGACAAAAGCTTAGGATATTAGTTTAGTATTGCGTTTGTTTCTTCTCTTTACTATTTTTGTATTTTTTTTTTTTAGACTTGTACTTCGTTCTCATTATTAATGAAGATACTCCTTTTGTTTTACATGTTATGACAAATAATGATGAACTCTTCTGCTGTCATTCCACTCATTCTTTTTGCTTGTGTTATACGCATGGCAATATTAGGCAAATAAAGAATATTAGAAGACTAATTTGACTAAAAAGTCCTGGAACTTGGGCTAGTACATGAACCGAATAAGCATTTTTAATAGTAGCTAGGCCACAATAAATATAACCAAACCAAACGAGAACTTTAAATCATATGCTTAAGATCATATGCTTAAGATTACAAGGTGTTAACTAACCTAAATCATTTGATCCGAGAATTCCAGTCATGATCGAGTTTAAGTTTAAACACTTAATAGAACTGCAGGAATGTTAACTAACCCAAATTATCTGGTCCGAAGACTCACGCATGACTGGATTTAAGTTTAAACATTTGATGGAATGGCAAAAGTGTTAACTAACCCAAGTCATCTGGTCCGAGGACTCATGCATGGTTGGATTTAAGTTTAAACATTTGATGGAATGGCAAGAGTGTTAACTAACCCAAGTCATCTGGTCCGAGGACGCATGCATGATTAGATTTAAGTTTAAACATCTTGTAAAATTGCAGGAATGTTAACTAACCCAAATCATCTGGTCCGAAGACTCACGCATGACTGGATTTAAGTTTAAACATTTGAGAGAATGGCAAGAGTGTTAACTAACCCAAGTCATCTGGTCCGAGGATGCATGCATGATTGGATTTAAGTTTAAACACCTTGTAAAATTGCAGGAATGTTAACTAACCCAAATCATCTGGTCTGAAGACTCACGCATGACTGGATTTAAGTTTAAACATTTGAGAGAATGGCAAGAGTGTTAACTAACCCAAGTCATCTGGTCTAAGGACGCATGCATGATTGGATTTAAGTTTAAACACCTTGTAGAATCAATAGCGGCATACACATTTCACATAAAGAAAAAATATTGATCAAATACACATTTATTAATAATAATAACTTTTTAAGTTATTGACATTCCAAGGGCGGGGTACTGCAAGTCCGTCCAGGTCTTCTAAGAAGTATGCTCCAATACCAGCGTTGGAGGTGATACGATATGGTCCTTCCCAATTTGGCCCCAATTTTCCCCACGCCAGGTTTTTTGCCGAGCCCACAACTTTGCGTAGTACCAGGTCACCAGGGGCCAAAGGTCTTGTCCTTACGTGGGCATCATAACCTCGCTTCAGTTTCTGCTGATAATGGGCCAATTGAACCATCGCGTTCTCTCTCTTTTCGTCAATCGGGTCTAGACTTCTTGCTAGGTGTTCATCATTGTCTTTTGGGTTGAATGAGGTGGTTCTCGTTGTCGGGAACCTTGACTCTAAAGGGATGACAGCTTCAGCTCCGTAAGTCATTGAAAAAAGGGTCTATCCGGTGGACCTACGAGGCGTGGTTCTGTACGTCCAGAGTACATGTGGAAGTTCTTCCACCCATTTGCCTTTTGCATCATCCAATTTTTTCTTCAATCCACTTAGTATGACTTTATTCACAGCTTCAGCTTGTCCATTCCCTTGAGGGTAAGCCGGAGTAGAATATCTGTTAGTAATTCCCAGCTCGCCACAATAATTTATGAACATCTTGCTATCAAACTGGAGTCCATTATCTGAGATGAGTACATGAGGGATGCCGAACCGAGTAACAATGCTTTTCCAAACGAATCTTTTTGCATCCACATCTCGGATATTGGCTAGAGGTTCTGCTTCAACCCACTTCGTGAAATAATCTGTGCCAACTATGAGATATTTCTTGTTTCCCACAGCTTTAGGAAATGGTTCGACGATATCTAAGCCCCATTGAGCGAATGGCCATGGACTAGATAATGGATTGAGGACTCCCCCTAGTTGGTGTATACTCGGTGAGTACCGCTGGCATTGATCACACTTTTTGACATATTCCAAAGCTTCTTTCTGCATGTTCGGCCACCAATAACCTTGAGTAATGGCTCTGTGTGCTAAGGATCTGCCTCCAGTATGACTTCCACAGATCCCTTCATGCATCTCCTCCAGGAGTAATTCGGTTTGATCAGGATGAACACGTAGCAAATAAGGCTTCGAAAAGGAACGCCTATATAGCTTGCTGTCCTCCGACAGCCAATAACTAGTAGCTTTCTTTCGTATTTTGTCAACTTCGATTTTCTCATCAGGCAAAATATCTTCCTTTAAGAATTGCATGATAGGATCCATCCAACTTGGCCCCGCTCTCACTTGATTGATTTGAGCCACGTTCACTGTTGCTGAGGGTCGATGCAGGTCCTCAACAAGGAATATTCGAGGCAAGTTCTGTGTCGAGGAGGTTGCAAGCATGGCCAAAGAGTCCACATGCGCGTTGCCACTTCTTGAGATATGTAGCAAGCTAAAGGATTCAAATTTCGTCTGCATAATCTTAACTTGGCTAAGATAACCTCGCATTCTTTCATCCTTGGCTTCGAATTCCCCTTTTACTTGACCGACAACTAGCCTTGAGTCCGAGAAGAGTTTTATGGACTTTCCTCCCATCCTTTGGACCATAGCCATTCCCTCTAATAGAGCTTCATACTCCGCTTCGTTATTCGTAGCAGGAAAGTCTAACCTCAGAGACTTTTCAATGATAACCATCTTAGAAGACGTCAGTACTAATCCAACCCCTGCACCTTTTTTATTCGATGCTCCATCTACATACACTTCCCATGTCGGAGGGCAATATTGGGAGATAGTGCCCACCAATTTTTCATCCTTGTCTCCCTGTGCTAGTAATTCATCTGCTTCAGGTTCGGTGAATTCTGCTACCAAGTCGGCGAGTACCTGTCCCTTCACTGAGGTGCGAGGCATGTACTTGATATCAAAAGCTCCCAGAATTGTACCCCACTTGGCTATCCTTCCCGTGTAATCTGCACTTCTAAGTATGGTCTTTAGTGGGAGTTGTGTAAGAACAACCACTGTATGTGCTTGGAAATAGTGAGGCAGCTTGCGCGTGCCAAGCACCACTGACAGGATGGCTTTTTCCAGTGGTAGGTAACGCACTTCCGCTTCGTGCAACGATTTACTCACGTAGTACACTGGCCGCTGTACGCCGTTATCTACCCGTATCAACACCAAGCTTACTGCATAGGAGGCCACAGCAATATAGGCGAAAAGAACCTCGTCTGGCTCAGGACTAGACATGACCGGCGGCCGAGCTAGATAGTCTTTGAGTTGCTGAAAAGCTACGTCACATTCCGTCGACCATTCAAAGCCCTTCCATTTGTTGATCAATAGGAAGAAAGGTCGGCACCTGTCTGCCGATCGAGATATGAATCTATTCAAAGCGGCGGCCATTCCAGTCAGTTTTTGCACTTCTTTTAGGTTCCGAGGAGTTCGTATATTGGTGATGGCTTTAATCTGGTTGGGATTAACTTCGATTCCCCTATGAGTAACCATGTAACCCAAGAATTTGCCCGATCCTACACCAAATGAGCATTTGGAGGCGTTTAAACGTAGTTTATAGCTTCTGAGAATTTCAAAGACAACTTGAAGGTCTCCAAGGTGCTCCGACACCTTTTTGCTTTTCACCACCATATCGTCTATATAAATCTCCATATTCTTTCCTAGTAATGATTCAAACATCCTCGTCATCATTCTCTGATAAGTGGAACCTGCATTCTTCAGGCCAAATGGCATCACCTTGTAGTGGTAATTCCCCACTGGAGTAACAAAAGCAGTTTTTTCTTGATCGTCCAAGGCCAAAGGTATCTGATGATAACCCTGAAACGTGTCCAGGAAGCTCATCCGAGGATGGTCGACAATGGCGTCTACTAGCTGATCGATTTTGGGCATGGGGAATGGATCTTTAGGGCAAGCTTTGTTCAAATCTGTGAAATCAACACATACTCGCCACTTCCCACTCTTTTTCTTGACCACTACAGTGTTTGCCAACCATTCAGGATAGAAGACCTCTTTGATAGCCCCTGCCTGTTTGAGTTTCGTCACTTCCTGACGGACTGCTTCTGCATGCTCTTTAGATGGACGACGAGGAATCTGCTTCTTAGGAGCCGTTAATGGATTAACATTCAAATGGTGGCAAATGAAGTTTGGATCCACCCCTGGAGCCTCATAAGTATTCCAGGCAAAGACGTCGATGTTTCGTTTAAGAAACTCTACCAATTCCTCCCTCTCTTGCTGAGGTAGTTGAGATCCGACTTGAAAAAATTTCTCCAAGTCATCTCCTATTGTGACTTTCACAAGATCTTCACACTTCACCTCATCGGACGTCCCACCACTAGATAACATTGGGGGTTTTAACTGCTATAATTCCTCTCTATGAGTCACAGATTCTACTTCAGGCTTGTGTCGGACGGCTGCTATCATGCATTGTCGCGCCATGGTTTGATCACCCAGTATTTCTTCTATTTTGCCTCCGGATGGGTATTTGATTTTCTGATGCAGGGTGGAAGAGACTGCTCCTAAAGTATGAAGCCAAGGTCTAGCAACAATTGTCGTATAAGGGGAGTATGCATCTACTACTATAAAATCGACCTCTACTATCTCCGATCTAGTTTGCACTAGTAGTCTGACCTGTCCCTTCGGGATAATAACCTTCCCCTCAAAACTTATCAGAGGGGAATTGTAAGGTGTCAGATCTTCAGTTTTTAAATTCAGCCCCTTGAAGAGATCAGGATACATGATCTCGGCTGCACTGCCTTGATCCACCATCACTCTCTTTACATCATAGCCTCCAATTCGGAGAATGATCACTAGAGCATCATCATGAGGCTGAATAGTTCCAATCTTGTCCTCGCCCGAGAATCCCATGACTAGGGACCGATTTAACTTAGCTCTCTTCGGCTCGTGGCGATCATCCTCGGGGAACAGGCGAGTCACGGACATTACTCTGGAGGGGCATGACCCCGTTCTGCCAGGCGCTGCAAAGATAACGTTGATAGTTCCAAGAGGGGGTTGTGGAGGATTCTCCCTTTCCGGTTGAGTATCAGTCTGACCACCCAAACTGTTAGAATGATGCAACAGCTGTTTCAATTTACCTTCTCGGACAAGTTGGTCTAGTTGATCCCATAAACTTCTACAGTCCTCGGTAGTGTGACAATGGTCTCTATGGTATTGGCAATAGAGATTTCGGTTTCTCTTTTCAGGGTTTCCCATCATCTTATTGGGTCATTTGAAGAAGGGCTCGTTTTTAACCTTTTCTAGGACTTGATGCACGGGCTCTCGGAATACAGCTCCGACCACCTGATTGTTACTTGATACCTGCTGCTCAGTATAATCCCTTCTCGGCCGGTTATTATTGTATCTGTCCGGCCTAAATTCTCTCCTTTCTTGAGGGACAAGCTTAGCTTTCCCTTTTCCTTGTTGTTGCTGTTGTTGATCATCTTCTATCCTTTTATACTTATCCATTCTATCCATTAGTTGTCGCAAGCTGGTGACCGGTTTACCTGTCAAGGATTTTCTCAGACCATGTTCGGAGGGAAGTCCGACCTTGAAGGTTCTGATAGCAACTTCATCAAAATCCCCATCAATCTCATTGAACATCTCCCAATACCTTTCGGCATATGACTTTATAGATTCTCCTTCTCTCATTGTCATTGACAACAGAGAATCTAGGGGTTGAGGAACTCTGCTGCATGTAATAAACTGGGAACAGAATGATTGAGTAAGTTTCTTGAAGGAGCTGATGGAATTAGTCCTCAACCCATCGAACCATCTTATTGGCATCGGTCCTAGGCTGGAGGGAAACACTCTACACAACAAAGCTTTGTCCTGAGAGTAGACCGCCATCTTTTGTTTGAATTGGCTTACATGTTCTACAGGATCGATACGTCCGTTGTACATGGAGAACGTAGGTTGGTGAAAACGTCTGGGAAGCCTTGCCTTTTCTATTCCCCGAGTAAAGGGGGACTTAGAAATTTGGCTCAGGGCCATTTTCATGACCTTAGTTCCCACTCCCCTTCTAGATGAACTTTTTCTCCTCCTCTTGTAAGAGTGTTCCTCTTCATAGGAATAGGATTCACTGGGTGGAGTTTCTGAGCATTCCTTGTAACTGTCCTCTCCTTCATCGTTGGAAGAAACGTCAGAACTTGAAGGGGTTTGATTTCGTTGTGCTAACGAAGTTTCTTTTTTAAGTTTTCTATTTCTCGTTGCAAATTCTTTTCATCAGCATGCTCTTGCACCAAATGGCTCCTTCGTTGATAGCCGCTTCTACCAGCATAGATTGTCCGCGAGCTGCCCTCTCGTTGGTTATCTACGTGATTTTCCTGTTCTAGGTTGTGGAGCTTGCCTTGTTGATTGACGTTCACTGATTTTGCGTGAGGTGGACTAGTCTGTTGTGGTCCTGAACCTGCCATAACTGTTGCAAACTTCACTAGCGCTAATTCTTCCCACAGACGGCGCCAATTGTAAGGTCACAAATCGTAGCCCAAACCCAGATAGAAAAAGGGATGGGCCCAATAAGCCCAGTACAATAAATTTGTAAGAGAGTGGGTGAAAGAATTGGGCTGATGAAGGGTTTTACAACAATTAATAGAGGCTAGGAGTTTGTCCGAGGAGAATAAAACACATAATCAAGTGATAATCTCAAGTCCGAGGAGTAAGTTTTTGGATGAATTGGTCATTTCAAGTGATATCCGAGGAGTACGTTCTTGGATGAAATGGTTATTTCTAATGGTGTTCTTCCTAATTCTACAGTGATTCTTCCTCAATGTTCTTCCTTCATATCTTCCGATCCCCTTCCTTTGGAGGTTTTACTCCATTATATAGTCCTTCTTTATTCAATCCTACCGTCCACTTGTCTACTATCTAGCTTCGTACTTGAGTTTTTTGTCTCCCTTCCCACAACTTTTTGATTTTCTGAGGGTAAAGGTGGTTGAAAACACTGTTCAGAGGTCTTCTCCACATTAATGCGGCTAGGAAAGCTGCTGTAATGCATTTAATGCGGTGGTAGCAGCTTTTTCCCTAGATATTTATGTGTTCTTATCCCTTCTGTGTATATTTGTAGTCTATCTTCGTCTCTAGAGCTTCCTGGAAGGTGGATTGGGGTAAGACGAAGCCCACTTCACTGACATATGTCAGATCCGAGGAGGATAATCCTTTCGGACCGACACCCTTGGACATTTACATGCTCTATTATTAGTTACGGAGCTCCCCCATGATTTCTTCTCCTCGGACGTATTGTTAATAAAATGTGGGACTTAAGCCCAATGCAAAGGCCCAAGTTTTTGCTCCCCCACAATGTTGTCTACTAAGTTATGTGTTTGCTTAATCATAGGCTTTTGTTTCTTTAATACATTTGAGTTAGCATAAGATATTTATGATATCATATTAATGTTTAGTTGTCTATGGAAATATCATAGAATTTTTATGATATCATGTTTATGTTATTAGAGTATTATAGTGGTAGCTTAAATGAAATATCATTCTAAGAAAATTTTAATATGATATTTACGTATATTTCCATGAAATATACATTTTTTTGGTTCATGTATATTTTGAAATATTAAAATATTCTTATTAAAAAAGATTTAGTTCTCAACTTGGGGTTGTATTGTGAAGTATGTTGAACACATTCAACATTTTAAAAGGCAACTTGATATATAAATCAAATTTTTTTATTTATAAATTTTAATGGGTTTGGACTTTTAAGAGGGACGATCTTTCACCAAAGATAATTTTAATAAGAATAACATGATCTTAACATTTTTTTATAAATATATTTTGGTAAAGAGTGCAAAAAAATTAATGTAGCAAAGTGACACGTGACAGAATCCCGTGGTCTCCCTAGAATTTGTGGGCATCCACCCCCGTTGAAACTTTGTGGTGGTCAAAATTTTGGGGCATCTTTGGGATAGTTCGGCTAGAGAGGGCTTGATCATAGTTTTGAAGTGCTTCTTTAGCAATGTTTTGAGAGGAAATGACTATGGTTGTTATGCTCCCAAGCTTGAGAGTCTTAAAAGGTCTATATGTTTTATAGAGCTTGGTAATTGCTTGATGGGGGTAATTTGCCCAGCTCGAAGGTGTTTCCAATGATTGCAAAAGGTTGGGGGAGTGTGGGCAAGCCATACGTCCGGCTTTCTAGGTTGGAGGTGAAGACATGAATGGATGCCCACACAAAGCGAAGTACAAGGAAAAATACTATGTAGTAGTCCATCAACTTAAATTTGGTTTGTGTTTCTTTTGTATATATTTTTATATTTTTGTTGGGTATAAGAAAGTGGTGGATGCTTATAAAAAAAGAAGTGGGTGTGATTCAAATTGATTGAGGGTAAGATAAAGATTCAAGTTGATATCAACTATTCGTTTGAGAGTCTATTTTGTATTGATGTAGAAAGTCGAACTTTAACGGTAAAGTTTTTGTTGTCAGTGGGATCCAAATAGTCCAATAATAGTTTTCCACATCAGGTTGGTCATTGTAGATTCCTATTGGGAGAAGCAAAAGCCGCTCTATGTGCAGTCAGGAGAGCAATAGTTGAAGACTTTAAAAACATAATTGTGCAAGGTGATGCTTAAAAGTTAAAAGTAGTTGAACCAATCCAAACCTCAGAATCCACTGGAGAATTTCTGCTGTTTTTGATTGATGATGCCGAAATGTTCACCAGTGAGATGCACAGTCCTTGTACCCGAATGACCGTTGCCTGAAAGAAATAACAACACAGAAACACCTTCAAAGGGCACCGGTGTGGAGCCGGCCAAACACCCTCCGAAGGTTAAGTCAGAAAATGTTTTTTACAACTCTAGAGTGCTAGAGAGGAGTCAATTACACGTACCTTTTTGTGGGGGTGTTGGGGCCTTTTTATAGTGGTGAGGTCCTGCCTCCTTTCCTTGTAGAGCAAGCCCCTCCAGCTTGCTGAGCAAGTCTCTCATCCTTGTAGAGCAAGCCTCTCATGCTTGCTGAGCAAGCCTCTCATCCTTGTAGAGCAAGTTTCTTGAAACGTGGTGGGCAAGTCCGGGCCTTCGTCCTGTCAGGGGCCCACGCGAAGGATGGGCTCTACCTTCTTTGGGCTTGCGGACATGGGCCCAATGGGCCTGCCAGGCCTTATATCACAATTTACCCTCTTCAGCTGCCCCCTGCACCCCATTTGACCCGTCTCCGTCGTGCGGACGGTCAATTGGGGTGACGGTCAAAACAAACAAGAGAGATGGTCCGTCTTGAAGTAGGTGACGGATGGGCATGAGCGAACGGTAACAAAGAACTGGGACGGCAACCATAAGTACAGATTGGTGGAAGACGGAGTAAGAGAGGTGACGACCAGAGCTCAATGGATGTTGGTGATGAGGACCTTCGGAAAGGGGACGACGGATAGGGGCACCGTCATGACTGTGGGGGTCTGACAGACTACAGAAGCATTTAAGGCGAAGACACGTGTCACTCGTAGATTGGTCCGTATCTTGGATCGAAGTGCCGCTTCGTCTTCCGTGCACTCCACCTATAAAAACCAGCATTTCTCCTTCATTCTTCTACTTTGCGTAGAAAATTCACTGTCAGAGCGAGTCCGTCGTTTATCAGAGTTTACCCGTTCACATCTTCCAGCAACGAGATCAACCCGTTCGCTCCTTTATTCGGTAAGTGATCCTATCCGTCCCCTTGATGTTCCTTTCGTTTTTATATTTGTCATGATAGAAACATTAGACTTCTTGCATCCGTCTCTTCCCTTTTTTATTTTAGACAGTCCGTCTTAGGCTTTGTCAATCCGTTGTAGGAAATGTCTAGTGCGTCGAGTAACCAGTCCTTCGTCCGCGACGGAGCGGGTTACGAGGAACTGTACCCGTCTGGTCACAAAGATCCGGACGAATTGATCGAGAGGACTCCGTCTGCCACTTCACCGTCCTCAACAAATGAGGATACGGAGTTGGCCGAACCAGGGGAAGGTTCTGACGACGGTGGAGAACATAGAACTGTAGTCGGGGATGACGGACTTAGGGAGTTCGTCATGCTGCCTGAGTGGACGGTGCACAAATTTGTGTCAACAATTAAGGAAGTCCACTTCAAGACAATTAGGGCGATCTACCAAATACCTGATCACATCCCCATCCGTCTACCCTACAAATCCGAGAAGTGTTATTACGACGGGGTGGATGACTTGGGGGTGTACGAACAAGCGTTGAAAGCCGGACTTAGATTCCCCTTGAACAGGGTAAAACGAGAACTCCTCCACTTCTTAGGTATATCCGTCAGCCAGGTTTCCCCCAACGCCTGGAGGGTTTTTATTGCAATGGAGGTCTTGTACGGAGCCATGTCCAACGGCACGAGGTCGTTGACCGCACGGGAGTTCCTCCATTGCTACCGTCCGGACGAGATAGACAAGTCGAGGGGCATGTACAGTTTTGTTCCTAGGAAGTCTGTCCTGAAAGTCATTTATGAGACCCCGGACTCCAACCGAGATTGGAAGAGCCGCTACTTCTTCCTGAAGGGTGACGGTTGGATGTGCCACCCGGGGGAGACGGATTTTCTGCCCGTCGACAAAACATGGGGCATCTTGGACCCATCCGGTACAGTTCAGCCCGTCGCGTTACGTAGGTAATTTTGCTTCAACTTTTTTAGCCGTCCTAAGTTTCTCTCCGTTCTTTTCAGTGCGACGGCGTCCACAAGTTGACTTAGAGGAGTTCAGCTTTTTGGAGAAAATTTTTTCAAAGACGAAACCAGAGGAACGGACTTGGGCGAAGCTCGTCAATCTAAATACCGTCCACTGGTATTGCGACGGACCTGAGCCTACAGCAGCCGCGATAAAATACGAGGAACGCACCCGTCAGCGTAAGTCCGTCACATCTTTCCGCTTTTGTTCATTCGTTTTGAGTTTCACCCGTCTACTTTTGTTTCTACAGAGATGGACGACGCGAAGAGGAGGGCCGCCATCAAAAGCAAAGCCGCCAAGAACAAAGAGACGGACGTAGGGGCGATGGGGACGGGCTCGAGCAGGCCCCTGGCGAAGAGACCGATGCCCAGGGTCGACCGTGCGCCCAAGAAACAGAAAGTTTCTACGGAGCCCGTCATAGGCCTCATGGCGGAGGGAAAGAAAACGGTGACCCTTGCTAAGCCTGGGGCGGGGAAAGGTCTGATGGTTGCTCCCCCGGGCAGCCAGAAGAAACCGCCCGTCCTGCTCCGTGAGGACCCAAAATATGCCTTGGGGAAGATCTCCTCCATCATTGGGAGCGAGGACTACGAGGATTTGGGGAACCATTCGACGGAGGCCATGGGGGAGACGGGCCTCTTTAGCATTGCCCAAGGAAGTACCCGTCACCATTGACCTTTCAATTTCTTTTGTTGTCATCATTTTTTACTAAGTCCAATTTGATCGTCAGGCTATGCTCATGACGAAGGGTCTGATGGACTGGGCTCTTCGCAATGAGACGGCGTTGGAGAGGGTCCGTGACCAGGCCAGGGTGACGGAGGAGGAGCTGCTCGAGCTCAAAAACTGGAAGGTTGTGACAGAGAAAAAGCTCAAGCTGGCGGAGGAGGTAAGGGACGAGCTTCAGAGGACGGTGGAGGAACTCAAAGCCGTCCTGGAAGACAAAGAGGACGAGCTTCGTCTGGCCAAGGAGAAGGCCGTCCAAGAGTACCGCGACTCGGATGCCCTCTTGACGGAGCTTGGGTCTTCGTATACTGACGGCTTTGAGGATGCCCTCCGTCAGGCCAAGGCTCTGTACCCCAAGTTCAACTTTTCAGCCGTCGATATCAACGTCGCGGAGGGTATGTCCGTCCAACCAGACGCCTCTGATGACACTGCTGACCTTTTTGCCGAGGAGAAGCCTGTTTCCGTCGCCCCTGAGCCTCAAGCTGAAGAAGCGAAGACCCCAGAGCCCAAAGACCCCGTCGCCCCCAGCGCGTAGCCGTTCTCTGTTTTGTATTGATCATATTGGAAAACTCATTGGATTTTTGCCCGTCGTGTGTAGGGCTTATTTGACATCATTTGTACTTGACATTTAAACTGATTTATTCAAGTGCTTCTTTTAATATCGTATTGATAATGTTGATGTATGCTCCGTCTTGATATTAAATACCTTCTTAATTCGATCCGTTCACGTCGTGGACCTTTATGTTTTTGCGACCTAGTTGGGTCCGTTCATTTTTTGAACTCGTGTACATCTCTAGTGCATGTTGGTGTCCGTCTACTTAGTGGATCTGTATGAATTTCCAAACCATGGTCGTGTCCGTCCTCTTCTAGGACTTGCAAGTTATTAACCCATGGCGGGTCCGTCCTCTTTAGGACTTGTAAATTTTCTAACCCATGGTGGGGTCCGTCCTCTTTAGGACTTGTAAATTTTCTGACCCATGGTGGGGTCCGTCCTCTTTAGGACTTGTAAATTTTCTGACCCATGGTGGGGTCCGTCCTCTTTAGGACTTGTAAATTTTCTGACCCATGGTGGGGTCCGTCCTCTTTAGGACTTGTAAATTTTTTGACCCATGGTGGGGTCCGTCCTCTTTAGGACTTGTAAATTTTTTAACCCATGGTGGGGTCCGTCCTCTTTAGGACTTTTGAATACCTTCTTTAGGACTTTTGATATTAAATACCTTCTTAATTCGATCCGTTCACGTCGTGGACCTTTATGTTTTTGCGACCTAGTTGGGTCCGTTCATTTTTTGAACTCGTGTACATCTCTAGTGCATGTTGGTGTCCGTCTACTTAGTGGATCTGTATGAATTTCCAAACCATGGTCGTGTCCGTCCTCTTCTAGGACTTGCAAGTTATTAACCCATGGCGGGTCCGTCCTCTTTAGGACTTGTAAATTTTCTAACCCATGGTGGGGTCCGTCCTCTTTAGGACTTGTAAATTTTCTGACCTATGGTGGGGTCCGTCCTCTTTAGGACTTGTAAATTTTTTGACCCATGGTGGGGTCCGTCCTCTTTAGGACTTGTAAATTTTTTAACCCATGGTGGGGTCCGTCCTCTTTAGGACTTGTAAATTTTTTGACCCATGGTGGGGTCCGTCCTCTTTAGGACTTTTGATAGCATTCGTTTAGTAGTAAGATTCGCATAGCAAGGTCCTGAATGTTCCTTCATTAAATTCGATCTTGTAGAGGAAAGTACCTGCCCCTTCTCGGGCTAACAAAGGTTCCAAAAAACAAAAAGGTTCGAAAGTAGTTGCCCGACTGCTACAAAATAACCGAAGTCTAGTAAATATACATTGGGGGATTAAAACTTTGACTTCTACTGGTAGTATCTCCGAAGGTGCTCCGTGTTCCATGGATGCTGGAGTTTTCTTCCGTCCATGGTCTCAAGATGGTACGTGCCCTTCCTATGCCATGATGTGATTCTATACGGTCCTTCCCAATTTGGTCCGAGCTTTCCCTGAGTAGGGTCCTTAGTAGCGCCCATGACCTTTCGGAGTACCAGGTCGCCGATCTGGAAATCTCGGTGCCTCACCTTTGAGTCGTAGTTCTTTGACATGAGGTTCTGGTATCGCGCCAATCTTTGTTCAGCCACTGCCCGGACCTCGTCCACCAAGTCTAGCTGAAGGCGCATTGCTTCCTCGTTCTTGTCCTCCGTGTAGTTCTGCACGCGGTAGCTGGTGAGGCCGATTTCTGCTGGTATGACTGCATCGGCTCCGTATGCAAGTCGGAACGGGGTCTCCCCAGTTGGTGTCCTTGCGGTCGTCCGATATGCCCACAAGACGCTTGGCAGCTCGTCTGGCCAAATACCCTTTGCCCCTTCGAGCCTGGTCTTGATGATCTTTAGTAATGTCCTGTTTGTGACTTCTACCTGTCCGTTTGCTTGCGGGTGTGCTGGTGAGGAGTAATGATTCCGAATGCCTAGCTCTGAGCAGAAATTCTTGAAAGCGCTGTTATCGAACTGTTTTCCATTGTCGGAGATAAGCACCCTCGGGATCCCGAACCTGCATATGATGCTTTTCCATAAGAAAGCACGGATGTTCTTCTCGGTGATAGTGGCGAGGGGTTCTGCTTCGACCCACTTCGTGAAGTAGTCGATGCCGACTACGAGGAACTTTAGCTGCCTTAGAGCCGTTGGGAAAGGGCCCATGATGTCTAATCCCCATTGCGCGAATGGCCATGGGGCCGTGATGGGTGAGAGTTCTTCTGATGGTCGTCTGATCAGGTTACCGAACCTCTGGCACTTGTCACAGGCCTTCACATACGATTGGGCGTCCGTGAGCATTGTAGGCCAGTAGTACCCGGCTCGGATGAGTTTGTGCACTAGAGACCGTGCTCCAGAGTGATTCCCGCAAATCCCCTCGTGGACCTCCCTCATCACATACTCTGCTTCGCCCTGGCTTAGACACCTTAGGTAAGGCCGAGAGAAACCTCTCTTGTACAAAGTGTCGTTGATCAGCACGAATCGCGTGGCCCGGACCTTCAGCCTCCTTGCCGCATCCTTTCCGTGCTGCGGTCATTAGGGCAAGGGCCAATTTCTCCATCCGTGGGTACCTTTCTTCCGCTCCTCGGAACGCCCTGCTCACAAAATAGACGGGTCTTTGGGAGTGTCCGTCTTCTCGCACCAGGGCTGCGCTGACTGCGGCCTTTGAGACAGCAATGTAGAGGTACAGCTCCTCCCCGGGCACGGATGGACTGAGAAGTGGCGGTGACGACAGGTACCTCTTCAAATCTTCGAATGCTCTTTGGCATTCGTCCGTCCATTCGAACGATTTCTTCAGTACTCGGAAGAAGGGCAAGCACCTATCCGTCGCTTTGGAGACGAATCTGTTCAGGGCCGCAACCTTCCCGTTCAAGCTCTGAACCGCCTTTACTGTCTTCGGGGGTTCTAACTCCATTATGGCTCGCACTTTCTCTGGGTTGACCTCTATGCCCCTTTGGGAAACCATAAATCCCAAGAATTTCCCGGCCGTAACTCCGAACACACATTTACTTGGGTTCAGCTTCATGTTGTACGACCGAAGGGTGTCGAATGTCTCCTGAAGGTCGCTGAGATGGTTGCCCTCGCGCACACTCTTTACCAACATGTCGTCGACATAGACTTGTACGTTCCTGCCGAGCTGGTGCGCGAACATCTTGTTCATCAGTCTCTGATACGTGGCCCCCGCGTTCTTGAGTCCGAACGGCATTACCTTGTAGCAGAAAAGTCCTTGACTGGTCACGAAAGAGGTTTTCTCCTGATCCTCCTCCCCCATTTTAATCTGGTTGTAGCCTGAGAAGGCGTCCATGAAACTCAAGAGCTCGTGTCTGGCCGTTGAGTCCACCAGAGTGTCTATCCTCGGGAGTGGATAGCTTTCTTTTGGGCACGCCCGGTTCAGGTCCGTGAAGTCAACGCACATTCTCCACTTTCCGCTACTCTTTTTTACCATGACCACGTTTGCTAGCCAGTCGGGGTAGTAGACTTCTCGGATGAATCCTGCTTCCAGCAGCTTTCTAACTTCTTCCGCAACCGCTTTGTCCCGTTCCGGCGCGAACACCCGCTTTTTCTCCCGGACCGGGGGGGAGTCCGGGTTGACATGCAGCCTATGTACTATTACGGACGGATCGATTCCTGGCATATCTTCGTGGCCCCACGCGAATATGTCCTGATTACTCTTCAGGAAGGTTGCCAGGTCTTGCCTTACCGTCTGGCTGGCCAGGGTGCCCATTCTTGTCGTCCGTCCGGGTCTCGATTCGTCGAGAGTGACTTCTTCCAACTCTTCTACCGGCTCCGCGACGGTCCGCTGTTCACCAATGCATAATGTCTGCTGGTGATCCTCCATTTCCAGCATGGCGACATAGCATTCCCGGGCGGCCACCTGATCTCCCCGCAACTCTCCAATTCCGTACTCGGTGGGGAACTTGATCATCAGGTGGTATGTTGAGGTTGCTGCTTTCCACGAGTTCAGCGTCGGTCGCCCTATGATACCGTTGTACGCGGATGAGCAGTCGACCACTAAAAAGGTCACGTCTTGAGTGATCTGCTGCGGATAGTCACCGACTGTCACTGAGAGCGTGATTGCTCCTAATGGGAGTATCCTTGTTCCCCCAAAGCCGACCAAAGGGGCATTCGTCGGTGTTAGCCGTGCTCTATTTATTCCCATCTGCTGGAACGCTGGGTAGTACAGGATGTCCGCCGAGCTGCCGTTGTCGACCAGCATCCGGTGTACGTTGTACTCTCCTACCCTTAGACTGACGACGAGGGCGTCGTCGTGTGGATGGTAGAGGCGCCTCGCGTCGTTCTCCGAGAACCCAATGATAGGATCTTCTCTCCGCGCCATCTTGGGTACAGAACCCGTGGTCTGCACATGTTGGACCATCCTAAGGTAGGTCTTCCGGGCCTTCTTGGACGATCCCGTTGCTGCCGTGCCCCCTATTATCATCCTTATTTCCCCAACGGGTGGTTTCTGACGGTCATTCTCCCGCCGGGGGGCCTGCTCCCGCGCTTGGACTTCCGTCCTTTCTCTACTGACGAACTTCTGCAGTTTTCCATCTCTGATGAGGGCCTCTATCTGCTGTTTCAGGTCGTAGCAGTCCGCAGTGTCGTGACCGTGATCTCGGTGGAAACGGCAATACTTGTTCCTGGATCGCTTGGCTGGATCGCTCTTTAGCTTTCCCGGGAACGTCAGAGATCCCTCATCTTTGATCTGCATCAGCACCTGGTCTAGCGGAGCGTTCAGAGGGGTGAATCTCGTGAATCTCCCTCCTGGGGGTTTAGAACGCTTATCCTCGCGTCTATCTCCCGTTCTTGGTTTCTTCTTTCCGTGGTCCTGCCCGGCGTCCTCCGGTCTCTCCCTCTTCCTGGGTTTGTCTTCCCTAGCCGACAATGCGTCCTCCACATTCATGTATTTCGTGGCCCTGTATAGGACCTCAGACATGGTCTTCGGGTCATTTTTGTAGAGGGAGAATAGGAATTTTCCCTTCCGCAGGCCATTTGTGAAGGCTGCCACCAAAATCTTGTCGTCGGCCTCATCAATGGAGAGGGCTTCCTTGTTGAAGCGGGTTATGTATAACCGCAGGGTCTCGTCCTCCTGCTGCCTGATGCTCATTAGGCATGCTGTCGACCTCTTGTACCTGTGCCCCCCGATGAAGTGCGAGGTGAAAAGTGCACTCAGCTCCTTGAAAGTACTAATCGAGTTCGGCGTCAACCTGCTAAACCAGACTCTCGCCGCGCCCCTCAGTGTTGTAGGGAAGGCCCTACACATGACCTCGTCCGGGACTCCCTGGAGGTGCATCATGGTCTTGAAGGTTTCCAGATGATCTAACGGGTCCTTGACCCCGTCGTAGCTCTCGACCTGTGGCATCCGGAACTTTGGTGGCAGGGGACAGGAGTTGACTGATGCGGTGAACGGCGAGTCCGTCCTATTCACTAAATCGTCAAGGTCGCTGGAGACGCGTCCCTTGAGTGCGTTCATCATGACCTCCATCTGCTCTCTCATCGCCTGCATCTCCGCGAGGATGGGAGGTGGCGCTGCATTTGTGAGGGAGGGCATGCTCGAATCGCGCCTCTCCGTTTTACTGGGCTCATTACTGCCCCCTTGCTTCTCAGTCCCTCTTCTTTCGGTGCTGTCCCCTTGGTTCTCCTCCTGACCGTTATGCCCCGCATTCTTCTGTCGCAGCTGTTCCTCCAGGTCATGATTCTGTTTCGTGAGGCGCTCTACTGCGGCCGTGAGGGTCTGAACCTGTCTTTCTAATGCGTTGGGCCTTGGCGGCTCATCGCCTTGCACGTCGTTGGAGTTGGCCATCGAGCGCGTGAGTACCATGCAACTCTTGTGTCCGGGAGGCGACAATGGCTTAACTTGTCACGATCGTCGTTTCCCACAGACGGCGCCAACTGATGATGCCGAAATGTTCACCAGTGAGATGCACAGTCCTTGTACCCGAATGACCGTTGCCTGAAAGAAATAACAACACAGAAACACCTTCAAAGGGCACCGGTGTGGAGCCGGCCAAACACCCTCCGAAGGTTAAGTCAGAAAATGCTTTTTACAACTCTAGAGTGCTAGAGAGGAGTCAGTTACACGTACCTTCTTGTGGGGGTGTTGGGGCCTTTTTATAGTGGTGAGGTCCTGCCTCCTTTCCTTGTAGAGCAAGCCCCTCCAGCTTGCTGAGCAAGTCTCTCATCCTTGTAGAGTAAGCCTCTCATGCTTGCTGAGCAAGCCTCTCATCCTTGTAGAGCAAGTTTCTTGAAACGTGGTGGGCAAGTCCGGGCCTTCGTCCTGTCAGGGGCCCACGCGAAGGATGGGCTCTACCTTCTTTGGGCTTGCGGACATGGGCCCAATAGGCCTGCCAGGCCTTATATCACAATTTACCCTCTTCATTGATGATATTTTTGGTTCTTGTAAAATCTAGTAAATCTGTCTCCTTTCTTTTGTAGTAAGAGAGGGTAATTCCCCTACTCACTTACTAGCCAAATTGGCAGCTTTGTACAATTGGACCAGGCCAGTTCTCATCTCTTCTCTGCCCTTCTTGGTTATTCAAGCTAAAGAAAAAGATGGATCTAACCCCTCTCCTGTTTTGTAAGATCTTTTGTGTCAGATTTAATAAAGCATTTATTCAGAAAAGGAAAAGAAAAAGAAAATGAAAAAGAAAAAGAATGGGAATGGCCTAAATAAATGCTCGAGATATTTAAAGGTGAAGTATTGTTTATCATACACGTGTAAATTAGTTAATTAGTGTGCAATAATTTTAACCCTTGAATATGAGTGGTGTGATTAATTAAGTTTTGAAGTCCATATGAGACATTGATGTTGATGGCAATAACGTGTGTTTAATATAAAATCATTGGATCAAAACTTATTAACTTAAATTTTTGAGACAATGTTATCATGTATGTTACATTAATTTCTCAATTGAAGTGTAGACATATAAACAAATCTACCTATGATATTGTTTTGAACACTGGTAAAGTCTCTGATAATTGTATAAGAGATCTGGGGTTCAATCCCTACCTACACCAAAAACTGATTGGTGTCTTGGTCTAATGATAAAGAGTTATCATCAGAAGCGGACGCCATAAGTTGAAACTCTCTCTCTTTTTCTCCAAAAAAAAAAAAAAAAGGGAAAAAATACCAATTTACTTTTAATTGCACCAGGACCACTTAGCAAGGGCAGAGCCACGTTGTGTGCATGGCCTCCCAAATTTATTTTGAACCATCTCCAATATATGTCAGCCGAATTTGGCTCCCCCAAATCCCAACTTTGCACTTTATTGTCATTTTCCATTCCTCAATATCTCAAGTTATGTACGTTTTTTCCCAAAAAAAAGAAAAAGAAATAAAAAAGATGTGTTTTTGTAAATAAAAAAGTGTTCAATGACATTTATAAAAAAGGGAAACTTCCAATAGAGTTTGCTAAAATCTCTACCCCTTATAAATCGACTTTGTAATTTTGTTTTCCTTTTTTTTTTTTTTTTTTTTTTAATAATGCTAGTACTACACATTTTTACACACACTTTTTCACAATTATCCTATGTAGCAAATTATGAATGATGAAAAAAATGATGGATTTATGTGATAGTGACAGATGGCCGATCATAATTTGCCATATAAGAAAATTGTGAGAAAATGTGTGGTACAACACTAGTGTGTTTAATTTTTTGAAAATATTAATTATTATTTTTCCTTTTCTTAATTATCAATTCTTGGTACTATTTCTTCTATTGTCTCACATTACTCATCTTTTCTTCTTTTTTCTCTTTCACCATGCACTATATATTTCTAACTCTCGCGACTCGCATGTCATCTTTCTCATCTTCTTTTTATTTTTATTTTACCTCCTTTTTCTAACCTCTTCGCCTTGCTTCTTTTTTTATTTTATTTTATTTATTTAGTAACTCATCATTTTCTGACTCTCTCAATCCCTTTCCTTCGTCCTCCACCATTAGATCCAACGCATTTCCCTGGTACTCGCCATCAACAAAACTAACTTTTCGGCTCAGAATCAATATGATATTTTTATCTCCCTCCCTCCAAACACAAATTCTTGGCTTTACCCCTGCCACTTAAGATATGGATTTTATGGTTAGGGTCATGTGAACTCACGCAAAATTAATACTCTACCTCTAATGCGCAAAAGGTGAAAGAAAGGACCAATTAAAATCACTTTCATATTCTGAGTGGTCTAATTATATTGTAAAATCCATCTAGGGCTAACCTTATTGCTTTAGTCTCTGTTTATACCTGCTTAGAGTTCATTGTAAATACAACTGAGAATGTAAAAGATGTAGGCACCTAAGATTTTATCATGTGGACATAGGTTGTCAGGTTGAATTATGTAATTCCTTTGTGTGCTCTCTTTCTTTTACTTTTGCTTTAATTTTCTTGCAATCTTTAATTTTATCACGTCCAACAAGAATCATACATATTTTAGTGAATTTTGGAGTTTAAATAGTGATTGTGGGGGTTCTTGAGGGTAGTATGCTCTTTCTGGAGTAAATTGGGGGATAATAGGATGTTTCTATTGGTACTCTTATGCTGGCCATTTTGATGTAAGTTTATATATATATATATATATATATAATACTAGTCGCTAACCCATGCGATACATGGAAAATCTATTGAATATGAGAAGTTGTTTTATGTCTAACAATCTTGATGCAAGGATTATCCTCCTATAATCCCATTTATTTTCTTTAAACCTACATGCCAACCTCCTCTACAATACAAGAAGACATGAATGATAGAACCTACAATATGATATAATTCAGTGCTTAGCACCCTGTGTAATTATGAACTCAAATTCATTGTTTCAAACTTTCAATACCATTATGGTTTTACATGCGGCAGCTGCTCTAGATATGGCAACCTATCCTTAAAAAATAGCAACTAACATAAGCATTTGACAAAGGGAAGGAAATCCTAAATGACAACTCTTCCTAGAAGATTTGCCAACTAATGCAAGGCGTTTGGAGCAAAGAGCAATCATAATGGATGATGAGATCTACATCTCTATTCTAGTTGCACCCACAAGAAATCTAGGTTGAATCCTGTGAAAGCCATAAAAACTTATAGGAAAAATGCCACACATAGTTTGCTCTATTATTAAGATTTGAAGGTCTAGTACATGATCCTTTGAAATGCTTCCATATTCTCTTTAAATTTGTCTTGGCCCTGAGCTCCACCAGCATAAAAATCATAGTGCTTTTTTTTGGAAGGACTTCCCTACCCAATTATTGGAACTCTTTGACATTAACTGCCCTACTAGATGTTTGCGCTTCAAGAGGAGTATGTTGACTGACTTTGGTTAATTATAATATTCACTTTCAGCCATTGCACTACAATCCACAAATAGTCCTTCCTGCCGTCTTTGAACGTTGAGTGCAGATACATGCCTCATTTAGAAAGGTACCAAAGAATCAAGATCATGCATAGTAAGACTTGGGAGGACACCTCTTAGAGTGATACCACTTGAAAAATATGTTTTATTTTCAAGAATATCATTAATCATTACTCAGAAAAGATAAAAAGTACAGTTTCTTAAATTTAATGGTATGTGATATACACTTGCCTTAAATCCCCGAGTCTTAGTCCAAGCATCCTTTTTAGTTTGGCTTAGGCATTTTGTCAAACATTTTGAGGGTGATAAAATTGGCCACTCTTTACATGCGATGAACAACTACCAAAAAATACTAAAATTTCCTTTCATTTTTCCTAACTTTTGAAAAAGGTTTTCCACCATTCATGTTATCTTAGCCATCCCTTGTTTACAGCTAAATTTGCTGTAAGTTCTCTGTATACCACCATTTGTGCATAATATTTTTACTTTTTGAGAAGAGTAATTGATAGGATTGGGCATAGATTTGGAGGCCGGTCATGGGTTTTGATCCTAGTGGATGTGATGCAGAGAAAATTATGAGAATATTGCAAACTGAAGAATAGAAACAATGGCAAAACTCAAAAGATATGATCTTTATAGATGTGATGCAGAGAAAAATGTCCACATTTGGTGAGAATATTGCAAACTGAAGAACATAAACAATGGCAAAACTCAAAAGATATGATCTTTATATATGGATAGAGTTGAATCTGAAAAATAGCAAGCCAAAAACTATAGTCCCCACTCTCCCCACAAAAGCAACCCAAAGCAATCAAACTTCGAATCCAAATTTGAGTTTCATAATGATAAGTTGAACTGTGCAGTAATTTTTTTTTCTTTTTTAAGGGATGAATCTTTATCTTTATCATTGTCGACAAAAGAAGGGAAGAAATAGAGAGAGAGAGGGGGAGGACTTCGACATTGAGAAGAGAAAGAAGGGGAGTAGACCAGAGTTCAAAGATGAGAAGAAGGAACACGAAAAAAATTTATCGGGTAATCCACAACTTAAAAAAAGCGTAAAAAAAAATTAATTAAAAAATTGGTATATGTATATATAGATAATATATAAAACTTTACGATCAAATTTGTATAAAAAGAAAAAGATTATAATATATTAATTAATGTAGTTTACATTCATTGAAATACTATTACCATAAATTTGTAAAATGATAATACTATTCCCTTTGGAAACTTAATTATCATGAATTTTAATAATTTTAAAAGAAGTCTTAGAATTTATTTTGATTTAATTTCAATATATTATAATTTTTGGGTTTTAATAAAAATTTGATAGTACACATTGTGAGTTTCAGTTAACTCAACTGGTAATGTCTTTGATAGTTTAATAAAAGATCTGGGGTTCAATCTCCGCTTCCACCAAAAACTAATTGATGACTTGCTCTAGTGATAAATAACTATCATTAGAAGCAGTTATGGTAAACATATAGATGGATACATTACATGTGTTGTACTGGCCAAGGAAGTCAATTCGGTACTGTACCGGTCGGTATGGCTGGTATATACCATACCGGCCCATGCATTGGTACAGATACCCCCCTTGTTTCGTACTGAAAAAAATATCGGCTGTACCAGCCTCATACCTATTTTCAAAAGCTAGCAACTTCAGTTCTAGACCAAATTGAGACTTCCCTAATATTACCACATGAAAAAAACCATGACTTACCCAAAACAATCAACCCGATAGTTCAGATATCTGGTAATTTTGCCCCGGTTCAGCATGATCTTGAAGTGGTGGGTCAAGTACCATCCTGCCTACGCGGTGTATACTTGAGAAACGGTGCTAATCCTCAGTACACACCCTCAGGACTAGGTGGTCACCACTTGTTTGATGGAGATGGTATGATACACGCTATAATTAATGGGGAAGAAATGAAATAAAAAGTGAAGAGTGAAGACAAAATTAATTTGAAAGAGGAAGAGGTAATGTAAGATTCTAAAGAGATAACATGTGAAGCTATGATGTGTTGGAACTTAGGAATAGGAATGATAGGTTGTCTGGCAACTAGCTTCAGGCGTGCAACAGTAGAAAAAAATAAATGAAAGAATAAAATAAATGTGGGACAAGGGAAGAGAAAACTAGAATAAAAAAAGTGTTGGGCTTTTTTCTTTCTTTTCTACACATACTCAATATCTGGAATGGCAATGTGGCTCTAAATGTTAGTTTGGTAGACATGATTCTTGTTGTACTGACAATATCATTAACCATTTTCCCACTTCTTCTTCTTCTTCTTCTTCTTCTTCTTCTTCTTCTTCTTCTTCTTTTTTTAGGTATATATATATATAATATATATATATATAAAATAGCTGTAAATCCGAAATGGTACACCAGTATTGACCGGTATCTGAAATATATATTGTACTAGTGGCCAAACTGATATAGCCTCCAGTACGGTATTAACTTCCTTGGTACTGGCATAAAAATACGGAATTGGAAAAGTAACGTTACATGTGTTGATATTAAACGTTTCTTTTTTAAATGTTCCTCCTTTTATAGACATTTTCCCCTTCCCTCTCTCCCTAACTAGTCTGTTCCCAACTGGTTTTAGGGAATGCTTTCCACTCTTTCATCATGAAAGAGAACTTTTGGGGGTGTTTGCATTGTTCAGGTCAGTCAATCAGCATTTGATGTGATAAAGATTAGGTGAAAACATTTCATTAATGCGGAGGTAACTGCTCTAGTGGTCCTTAACTCTTCAAAGCATTTCTTGAAGTGAGTTTGATGGAAGGTGGCATCTCGGTTCAGAGGGGAACTGATCACCTATGGTTCCTTGCATATCTGCTATTGGAAAGGCTTTACTTATCACCTCGGTAGTGGACCATAGTGATGGAAGTCTGCTCGGTCCTCCACTAGATCCACCTCGGAGAGTTATCTTTTATTCCTTGGGCCTTTTCATTCAGATCTACATCTTTAGGCCAGACCCATCTTTTAAGAAATGATCTGTTGGGCCCTTGGCTCTCGGCCTAAGCTGATGTTCATCCCCCCAATCAAGAATTTTAAAAGAAGTATTATTATTTATTTTGAATTAATTTTAATATATTACAATTTTTGGGTTTTAATAAAAATTTGATAGTATCACATATATTGAATTAATTTTAGTATATTATAATTTTCGATTAAACACAGAAAAATTCACATATATTGTTGGACTAATAACAAACATTGAAGTTACAAGGATCTAATGGGGATAGCTCGGAGGGGCTCTGCCTTATGTAAAGTAAGCCCAAACATCTCACCCAAGTCCATGTCTTCTAGCTTCATCTCATTAGGAAGCTTCCAAGCAAAGTGGTGATCAAGAGAAGCCAAGATCAAGGGCACCATTCGGTTAGCTAATGGCAATCTAGGGCATATCCTTCTTCCAGCTCCGAAGGGAATCAATTCAAAATCTTGGCCCTTAAACTCAATTGCATGCTCTAAAAACCTTTCTGGCATAAATAAATTTGAGTTTGGCCATATGCTAAAGTCTCTTCCCATTGCCCACACATTTATAAGTATTTGTGCATTTTTGGGCACAATGAAGCCACATATTTCTACGTCTATCATAGCCTTATGGGGAAGTAGAAATGGCGCTGATGGGTGCAATCTTAAGGTTTCTTTCACTATAGCTTGAAGATAATTGAACTTTGATATGTCTAATTCTTGAATACGCCCAACCTTGCCTAGGACTTCTTCAAGCTCAACTCGTGCTTTTGCCATTTTTTCTGGGTTTTGTAATAACATTGTCATTGCCCATTCCACCGTGCCTGACATTGTGGCGATTCCTGCATGAAATAAGTCCTGAAACAAAGAAGTGTGAGAACTAAGTTGCTTAAGATTATGGCTTGGGTTATTTTAATCACAACAAATAATATTGACAATTATAAAAAAGTGTTGTGTCCTTAACGTTACTATTGGTGCTAAAGTTTAAGGCCCACAAATTAACAAAGCTCTTAACTAGGCATTAAGTTGTTGAAACTACATGAGGATGGAAAACTGGTCATATAGAGTGATTAACATTCATTCTTGCTTTAAATGTTCTATGAAATTCCCAAATATGTGAATTGTTTGTACACATAAATAACAGACTTTATCTTTTCTTTAAAAAAAAAAAGGAAAAAAAGAAAAAAAAGAAACAGAGTTTATCATTCTGATGAATGATGATAGTTGCACAAGTTGCACCAATTAACGTTCTAAAATTGTGATCATATACATGTGCATTACAAATCAAAATATGGTTATACCTGGCAAATTGGGGGTCATAAATGTCTTTATCTAATAGTCAAAATTACGATGATATATGTTGACTTCAAACCATCGATTACGATGAGGAGCTACTACATTGTCACAATAATAAGAGGCCAAGAAATATTTTACTCATTTCCTGAATGAATGAAATTTATTTTATTAATTCTTTAAATAAAATTCATAATTTACAGAGAAAAAGAAAAGAAAAAGGAAATACAAAAAGTTGAAACAGGTCTCGTGAAATTAAGTGATTCCTTGTCTCAACTCTCAATTCATATATCTTTACATATCTCAAAATCAAAGATATATACCTCTTTAAAAGCAAAAGTTGTTAGGACTTAAAACAACATTCCGCTGAGAACAAAGTTTATATTCACAAAACTCAAAATTATTTATCAGAAAACTTCTTTGAGCCTACTATTAAATATTATATTTTTTAAAGTGAATTTTTTCAGATATTTTCTTTAAAGCAAAGTTTTAAAAAGGTAGTCAATTACGAGAAGCAAATGTTTTGCTAATCGAAGGGCCTCTGGGGCATCAAGACGCTGTGGAGCAAATATTTGGGTAGCACAAGCTTTCCTAAGGTTCCTCCATTGAGAATTTGCGGGAATCCAACCAATTGAAACTTTGTGATGGTCGAATACGTGGGCCATATTTGGGACGGTTCGGCTAGAGAAAGCTTGGTCATTTTTCTGAAGTACTTCTTTTGCCATGTTTGGAGAGGAAATAACTATGGTGGTTATGCTCCCAAGCTTGAGAGTCATTAAGGGACCATAAGTTTTGGAGAGCTTGGCAAATGCTTGGTGGGGTAATTTGCCAAGTTCCAAGATGTTACCAAGGATTGGAAAAGGGTGTGGTCCAGGGGGGAGAGTCTGGCTTGATAGATTGGGGGAGACAACACGAATGAATGCCCACACAAAGGGTAGTATCAGCAACAATACCAGGTAGTAGTCCATTGTTGACTCAAAGATGGTTTATGTTTCTTGTGTTTCTATTTTCGTTTGGTACAAGAATACAGTATATATTATAAAAAGGCAATACTAGCCTGTTTATATTTTCTTTGGGTAACAAGAATAGTATATAAATAAGAAAATCTTAAAAGGAAATACATGAGAACTGAAAAATCTCTCATATGCTAGACGTATGAGACCAGCCTCTCACAAGCAAGTGGGCCTCATATGTGTGGAGAGACCAGTCTCTCACAAGTAGGTGGGCCTCATATGTGTGGAGCCTACCTGCCTGTGAGAGACAGGTCTCATGTGCCTAGCGCATGAGATACTAGCTCTACATAGAACATGCTTCGGTTTTCTAATTAAACTATGATAGGGTTTACTAATGTGTACCCTTGGGAAATATAATAATAGCCTATTTTAAGAAACTTTTTATAAAAAAAATGAAAAAGTTAACATCTTTTTTAATAGCTTTTCCAATTTCTCATAAAATATTTTCAAAAGTAGATGACTAATGTGTGCCTTTGGGTAGGGCTATAAATGAACCAAGCCGATCATGAACAACTTGGACTCGGCTCGATTAAAAGCTTGTTCGTGTTTATTTGTTTATAAGTAAGCCAAACTTGAGCCATAGTTTTAGGCTAGTTTAATTAATAAGCAGAGCCGAAGTAAAAATATTTGTTCACGAACAAGCTCGTGAACTTTTAGGCTTGATACAAAACAATTCAAATATAAACTCATTTATAAGTTTATAAGTGTTAGCTAAATATACTAATTATACATATCTTAATAATACATGGCCAACATGGGACTATTACCCATTACTTTAATTTTTTCCTTCCCTCTAAATTGACTAAGAACCACTTTAGACTATAGTTACATTTAAAAGTAAATATATTAATCAAGTGGGCCACATATGATCTTTCCTATCAATCATTTAAAATAAAGTTATAAAACATGTTAGTATTTTCTCATTCATAATAGTTACAAACAAGGAACGATGAATGAATAAATTTAATTATGTAAATTTTTAATTTGAATAGTGGCTAATCATAAGTAGAACTATATGTATGATAAAATGGGTATACTATTTTCTTTTTCTTTTTTCTTAATTTTAGATATTTTAGCATTTGATAATGTAATTTTTTTTATATCTTAAGCTCAAAAGCTTAACTTAAGCTCGAGTTTGAGCTTGATATTAAGCTTGAGCTTGGCTTGACTAATTAATCAAGTCAAGCCAAGCCAAGTCAAGCCAAGCTCAAGTTTTTTGGCTTTCCCAAGAGCTCAAACTCAAACACTACTTTTAGGCTTGTCACGAGCTTGAGCCAAGCTTGAACTTTTGAATTTTCCTTCAAAGCCAAACTTAAACATGTACTACTCAACAAAGTTCAGCTCGTTTACAATCCTACATTTGGCGCACAAAATAAAGATATATGGATTTAAATGCGGCCCGATGGTACATGTGTCGTCTATCTATATAAGGCAGCTGGGGGATTATCAAAAAAGTCAGCTGGAGGTGTCCCTAAAATTGATTCAGATGCAAAAGTCAAGTGGGGCGGCCGATGATAATATCAACCATTCGTTTAAAGATATTTTCGTATCAGCTTTAAAGATATATCAACAATTATATTGTAAAATCATTTTTGTATTCACTTCATTGATTTAGTATGTCTAATGCTTCGGTTCAATTATATTGTAAAATCATTTTGGTATTCTCTTTATTGATTTAGTGAGCGTTTGGATAACGCTGAAAACTTAGCGTTTTTAGTGGGTTCTGTGTACTGTTTACGAGATCTACAAATCTCTTTTTTCAGTAATTTTTTCTTTAAAACTGGGTCTCACGGTACTATTTTATACATTTAAAAATTATTTTGTTACAGTATTTTCAGTTGAGCGTTTGGATAACGTTGAAAACCTAGCGTTTTTGTGGCTCTCATGCACTGTTCACAGGACCCATAAACATCTTTTTTCAGCAACTTTTTCTTTAAAACTATATCCCACAGTACTATTTACACATTTAAAAATTATTTTGCTACAGTATTTTCAGTTTTCAGTTTTCAGCAATAAGCGGTATCCAAACAGACACTTAGTATGTCTAATGCTTTGATTGGCCCAATTATATTGTAAAATCTATCTATGGTTAAACTTATTTCTACAATCACTGTATATGCCTGCTTAGAGTTCTTTGTAAATACAATGGAAAATTTAAACGATGTAGCCACTTGGGACTTCATCATGTGAATGCATGTTGTCATACAAAATCACGTAATTTTGTTGTGTGTGAGTGTGTGTGTGTGTTTTTTTTTTTTGTCTCTCTTTTACTTTTGTTTTAGTTTTCTTGCTATCTTTAATTTCATCATGTCCAACGAGAACCGATCATAACAAGATAGACAAATACAAAGGCCAAGATAAATGCCTAAAGATTATCTCCATTTTTAAAGCAGGCTTACTGGTCAAGTGTAGGTGGAATTCAAACCTTATCTGACAACAAAAGTCTTTATTGATTGAACTAACTAAAACTCACTATAAAACTACAAAATAATGATGTATGATCTATAATTGTTTTCCACTACTATACTAATGGAAAATTCTAATATTGAAGGCATCATATTAAACTTTAAACATAGACAAATTCACATCCATAGTGGGCCAAGAATAAACAATCAAAGTTACAAGGATTTGATTGGAATAGCTAGGAGGGGCACTGCCCTATGTAAGGTAAGCCCAAACATCTCAGCCATGTCCATGTCTTCTGGCCTCATCTCGTTTGGGAGCTTCCAAGCAAAGTAGTGAACAAGAGAAGCCAACATCAAATGCACCATTCGGTTAGCTAATGGTAATCCAGGGCATATCCTTCTTCCAGCTCCAAAGGGAATCAGCTCAAAATCTTGGCCTTTATAATCAATGTCTTGTTCTAAAAACCTTTCAGGCATAAATAAATTTGGGCTTTGCCATATGCTTGAGTCTTGTCCCATTGCCCACACATTTATTAGTATTTGTGCATTTTTTGGCACGATATAGCCACATATTTCTATGTTTGTCTTAGCCTTACGTGGAAGTAGAAAAGGCACTGATGGGTGCAATCGTAAGGTTTCTTTCACTATAGTTCGAAGATAATTGAACTTTGAGATGTCTGATTCTTGAACGTGCCCGCCCTTACCTAGGACTTCTTCAAGCTCATCTCGGGCTTTTGTCATTTTTTCTGGGTTGTGTAATAACTCTGCCATTGCCCATTCCACTGTGCTTGACGTTGTGTCAATTCCTGCAAGAAATAAGTCCTGCAATAAAGGTGTTTGAGAACTAAGTTGCCTAAGTTTATGGCCAATGTTACTTTAATAACAACAATCATATTGACAATTATAAAAAAAATAGTCGCAAACTAAACACATGCAATATGTAAGAAAATGTAATATTTAAAAATGCATTTATTATTTTATTTTATGTAATAGAACATATAATGTATTTTACATTCAACAATAATAATAATAATACATAGTGATTTATATATATATATGTGTGTGTGTGTGTGTGTGAAAAATGTAATTAAATAAATATATTTAAATTACATAATTATAATATCTTTATATATAAATTGAAAAGATATTTTTAAAATGACTTCTTTTTTTTTTTTTTTTTAATATACCAAATCGGTATCGGTTGATTAATTTAAACATATCTAAGAATATTAAAAAAAAAAAATTTACACCCTTATATTATAGAACACATGTAACATGTTACATTAGCTTTAAGGTAATATTTTTTCCCTTTCCAAATGTAAGTATATTCTCTATATTATTGAAACTTGAATTTTAAGGTAATATTTTGAATATTTATAATTTTTATAGCAACAAAATTTTTTCATGATTATTAAATGTTTTTGTGGTTTTATTAGCTCAACTAGTAAAGGCTCTTGTAGTTGAACAAGAGATTTGGAATTTGATTTCCATCTACATGGAAAACCAACTAATAATAAAAGCAATTATCATACAACAAATCCATATTTGAAATACTATTTGTAAGGTCTCAATTTGTGGTCCAAACTTATTATGCAATGGCCCAATGAGCCCAAGATAATAAATTTGTAAAGAGTGGGTTGGAAAACTGGGCCTTAGTGAATTCGGGTTACAATTATCACAAGTTCAGAGACAATTTGAATGAAACCTCAGAGACCTCCAGCTGCTGGGATACAAATTTGAGATATGCTAGTCATATTTGAGAGGGATTTCCTTCTCGGACATTCCTCCAAGTGTCTCTTACCTACGAGGCCCTATGCTGGGCCTTTACTAGTTACAGGCAATATCTTTGGACATTTTAGTGTCCTCGAACAGGCCCACGGCCAAACATATTATTTCGGGCCTTTGCCCCTTCACTATTCTATAAAAAAATTATTTCATAAACTAATTTTAACTTAATTAAAGTTGTAACCAACTTTTTTTTTGTTTTTATAGTACTAAAATTATTTATAATAAACAAAAAAAAATTAAAATGAATTCAGTAATTCAATAAATAAGAACACATGTTACCATTATCAATCTCAAATATACAAAACTAAAAACTAAATATAAATTGAAATAATAAAACATCAATAGTGAAAGATATAAACCCCATGTCCACAACACATAAAAACAACGGTAAGTCTCTATTGCCAAAGCAAATGACACTATTATCAACACTAATTATAATATTATAATCTTCCCAAAAAAAAAATTTATAATATTATAACATATATAATGCAAGCTGTAGACCACAACAAAATATATAGAAAGCCAGAGACTCAAAACTCTAAAGTCAAAAAGCTATCTCAAACATAAACAGTTAAACTCACAGAGTCACAGTGATGCCCCTTCACACAGAAATTGGATGAATGATCTGGAGAGAGTGGCACCAGTCAGCGAGCGGAGGCTGGAAGGCTAAGTAGAGTACGGCTACGGGCTAATGAATGGGAATGGGCTGGATTTTGGGGGCCATGCCCCCTGGCCCCCTAGCTCTGCCACAACTTATGTTCACAAGCTTATTCATGAATGCAATGTTATGTTTTTGCTCGGCATGTTTAATAGTCAAGCCCAAACTTTCTTTTTTTGAGAAGATAGTAAAGTCTAAACTTGGAACCACATACATGAAGCATTCATTATAGAGTACTAAATCATATTTTAAGAATATTTGTTATTCAAATATTTACTTCGAACCAAAGTTTTAAAGACGAAGTCAATTACCATAAGCAAATGTTTGATATCGAGGAGGTTTATTTCTGAATTATCTTCTTCAGTGAGACTGATGAGTGAATCTAGAACATCGTTGCTTTCTTTAAAACCCTTTGATGAAGCTCTTAATTGGAGTCGTTGATTGATGATTCCATCAAAAATCCCAAATACTTTCGAGAAATAAATCCTTGTCCTTTTGCGTACACCTTGGGGGTCAATCAAACGAAGTGCTGGGAAATAGTCAGCAATATTTGGCCTTCCAGCTTCTTCGGCTACACCACACGCAAGGTCCCGGAACTCTTGGGACAAATTAGAGTCATACTGGGCCAAGTCCATAGAGAAAAAAGTGTTTGATATTGAATTAAGAACTGTTGTGAACACTAATTGACCAATATCAATGGGTGCACCACTTTCGCAACTTTGGTTAACATGGTCAAGTAGTTCTTGTACCTTTGTTTGTCGAAGGGCTTGTGTGGCATCAAGAGGTTTTGTAGCAAATATTTGAGTGGCAGAAGCTTTCCTGAGGTTCTTCCATTTGGCATTTGTGGGAATCCAAGCCATTGAAAGTTTGTGGTGGTCGAATACATGGGCCATATTTGGGATGGTTCGGCTAGAGAAAGCTTGGTCATTTTTCTGAAGTACTTCTTTAGCCATGTTTGGAGAGGAAATGACGATGGTGGTTATGCTCCCAAGCTTGAGAGTCATTAAGGGACCATAAGTTTTGGAGAGCTTGGCAATTTCTTGGTGGGGTAATTTGCCAAGCTCCAAGATGTTACCAATGATCGGAAAAGGGTGTGGTCCAGGGGGAAGATTCTGGCTTGATAGATTATTGGAGGTGACAATACGAATGAATGCCCACACAAGGGGTAGTATCAGCAACAATACAAGGTAGTAGTCCATTTTTAACTCAAAGATGGTTTGTGGTTCTTGTGTTTATATTTTCGTTTGGTAGAATGATGGAGAATATATATATATATATATATAAACGCAATACTAACCTACTAGGTAGTCATGGACTGCCACCCCCCACCCCCCCTTTTTTTTAAATATTAGTATATATATTAGGTATTAATTTTAGTAATTTTGTTTTATAAAATTATACTTTATCCTTTTAACAATATCATTGATTTTTTTAAAAGTAATATTATAGTCACAAATTTTTCTAGAATATATTTACAAAATTGTAGGTAGCAAATTCATATTGATTTGCATTTGAGTCCACCATTTACACCACTTTTTTACTTACCAATAACCACTTACCACATCAACAATTTATAAAAAAGTTTATAATTCTAGCGTTTCCTTCATTTTAAAGACCATAAAAAAAACCTATAAATCTAAAATCTAAAACTAAATATACAAGCCCAAAAAAATTAGTCCAGTAACAAAAATTACCAATAATAAAGCTAAAAAAATTAAGTCTTATTTGCCAATTTTTCTCAAAACAAACAACCTAAACCTTTACAAAATTTTAAACAAAATAATTTCATCTTTACCTGACAGCATGCATCAAAGTCACACACAAAATAATTTCATCTTTACCTTATATCGAAGATTTGGAAAGAAAATTTGGTGATTTTGATGCAGCCAAATAACTTATTTTTCTGCCTCTCTCTCTCTCTCTCTCTCTCTCTCTCTCTCTCTCTCTCTCTCTCTCTCTCTCTCTCTCTCTCTCTCTCTCTGAATAAAAAGTTGAATTTTATTGAATGAAAGTATAATACAAACCACAGATATAGAAAACAGAAACTATAGTCTGTTTAAATACTGCTTATTTTGCTGAAAGCAAAAAGCAAAAAATTGAAAATATTGTAGTAAAATAATTTTAAAATACAGGTTCTAATATGGACATGACATGACAAGACAAATTACACCAAAAATAATTTTGATGTATTACTTCATAACAGGAAGCTATCATTGATAGTGAATGGTTGGGTGTTGAGCCAAAAAGTTACTAAAATGAATGGCTGAAAGTTACTTTGATTAAAAAATTATATTTGAATGAATAGTTGGTGTTTAGTGTATTTGTGTTGTGGATATATAATAATATAATATTGATTGATACTGTTGAATATTCTGTCTATAATGCTACTTGTGCATTTGTCTTAATTTAAAATGCCAAACGCAAATGCAAACGCAAAATGTGCCATCAGTGCAATCCAAATGCACACTAAAGCAGACCGACAGATCCAACAACAAGATCTAGAGCACTTTACATCAACAAGATACAACAAACAGTCCTAGAAAACTTTACAACAACAAGACACAGCAAAACATTACCAGTGTTCTTAACTTGACCAGAACCAAAGCCTGAACTATACAAACAAAAACCACAAGCTTCTTGACGTCGTTTATTTTCAATTATTATTTTTCTTTTCTTTTCTTTTTGTTCAGTATCAATCTCTGTGCTTAAATATAATAACAAAGAGAAAAAAAAATGTATAATGTTTTAAT
This sequence comes from Quercus wislizeni, assembly GCA_023055345.1. Lineage (NCBI taxonomy): Eukaryota > Viridiplantae > Streptophyta > Magnoliopsida > Fagales > Fagaceae > Quercus > Quercus wislizeni. The sequence goes on along the minus strand of JALGQJ010000002.1, from coordinate 5,096,501 downwards.
TTTTATAAAATGTTATTTTATTAATTTTAGTTGATAAGTAAGTAATATTTTATTAAGAAAAATTATTTCTTATATATAATGAAATAAGAATATAACAGCAAATTTACCAACGTTACCTATCCTCTCACTTTTTTTTGTTAACCAAACAAATGAATTTTTATCCCTCCCAACCAAACAACACGAAAGAATATTAAACTTTCTTCTGCTCCCACTCTTCCATTGTCTTCCCATTTTCTCACCTCTACTTTTCTATCTCTGTAACCAAATGGGCCCTTAATTTCAAGTTTTCAACATGTACAATAGGAGTTATCCATATGAGGTAGTCTCTCGTTTAAAAGTTTGGACAAGACAAATGCCAAACAATTATCTACATTTTGAAAGCAATATTATTGGGCATGTGCAAGAAAATTTCAAACGTTATTTGACAACAAAAGGTTTTATTACTTGAGCTAATTAAAACTCATTATAGAATTACAAACTAATGAGGTACAATATATAATTATTTCCTCTCTATTATGATTATGTAAAATTCTAATATTAAACACATTAGATTAAACATACAGATACATTCACATCTATATTGGGCTAAGAACAAAGAATCAAAGTTACAAAAATTGATCGTTTGTTGAAGTTGATGCCCACACATCAAGTAACACATGCAAAGGGAAGTATAAGCAACAATACTAGATAGTAGTCCATTAATTCTTGAAGTTGGTTTATGTTTCTTGTGTTCATATTTTCGATGGAGACAAGAACGGAATATAAAGAAGACAATCTTAAAAGGAAAAACACGGAGCATGCTTCGGTGTCCTAAACTAGGATAATTCTTGAAGACTTACCTATTATCTACTTTGTACGAAGTTAGGAAGAAAACAAAATAAGGATATATGGACTTAAATGCACTGATAATGGTACATGTATCTATCTATAAAGGCAGCTGGAGGTGTCACGTCATTGAGGATTAGAAGTTTAGGACATGATTCGGATGCAAAAGTCAAGCGGGGCGGCCGAAGATAATATCAACCATTCGCTTAATAGTCTATTTTGTATTGATTAGACATGTCTATTGCTTTCTCAAAGAAGAAAAGAAAAAAGGTATGTCTGTTGCTTCGAGTAGTCCAATAATAATATTGTAAAATCATTTTCATATTCGCTTTATCGATAAAGTATGTCTAATGCTCTTTCTTCCCCCCCCCCCCCCCCCCCCCCCCAAAAAAAAAGTATTTCTAATGCTCTGACCTTTCAAATTATACTGTAAAGCCTATTTATGGTTAGCCTTATTGCTATAGTCTCTGTTTATACCTGGTTAAGAGTTTATTGTAAATACAATTGAGAATAGAAAAGATGTAGCCACCTAAGACTTTATCATGTGGATGTAATTGTCAGTCCTCAACATTAACAATGGTGCTAAAGATCGCAAGAAAAACAAATATGAAGACCAAGATAAATGTCAAATGATTATCTCTATTTTGAAAGCAATATTACTGGGCACGTGTAGGCAGAATTCGGATATTATTTGACAACAAAAAAATTTTACAAACTGAGTTAACTAGAACTTACTATAGAACTACAAACTAATGATGCACAATATATAATTATTTTCCTCTATTATGATTATGCAAAATCATAATATTGAAGACATTAGATTAAGCAAGATAAATTCACATCCATATTGGGCTAAGAACAAACAATCAAAGTTACAACAAAGTGCTTGCTGCTTACTAGCTAGGTTGGATCTAAGCACACGAATTGATGCCCACACATGCAAAGGGAAGTATGAGCAACAATAATAGGTAGTAGTCCATTAATTCTTGGTGTTGGTTTATGTTTCTTGTGTTTATATTTTCGTTGAGAATATTAAAGAAGACAGTCTAAAATGAAAAACATGGAACGTGCTTCGGAGTCCTAAAATAGAATAATTCTTGAAGATTTATCAGACCTGTCTAGTGTCTAGTATCTACTTTGTACGAAGTTAGGAAGAAAAAAAAAGAAGGCATGGACTTAAATGCAATGATATGGTACACGGTTATTGATGTTGTACTGATCCCTGCTTGAAACAAGTCCTACAATAAAGGAGTATGAGAATTGATTGCCTAAGTTTATGGCCTAATATTATGGTTAGTGCATAATACAAATAGTATAAGTAGTGAACCCAATAAAAATAATGTCATTCAAATCACAACAATTCATATTAGCAATTGTCCGTGCATAACGATACCAATGGTGCTAAAGGTTGAGGCCCACAGACTAACAAAGATCCCAAGGAGTACTAGCCATCAAGTTTGTTGAAGCTATTTGAGGATGAAAACTGGCCATACAGATTGTTTAGCATCATTCCTGCTTTAAGTAGTATGTGAAATTCACAAATTTCTGAATTGCACCAATTAACTGTCTAAAATGGTACCCATATAAATGTGCAGTGGAAATCAACATATGGCATGATTGGCGAAATGGGGATCATATAATTCATAAAGACTTTCCTTAATTGTCAAAATGAGTAATGACGATGAATATGTTGACTTCAAACTATCGATAACGGTGAGGAACCAAGAAAATATTAAGAAAGCAAGAAAATATTTACTCATTTCCTGAAAGTAAAAAAATTCATATATAAATTTTTTAAAAAAAATAAAAAGTTGATACAGGTATCATGAAATTAATCCGTCTTATCAAAAACCTTTTTTTTTTTTTTTTTTAAGTGAATCCTTGTCTCAAAATAAAAAATTATATATCTCCTGTAGGAGCAGAAGTTCTTGATCCATTATAATGAATTAAATAATATTCTACTACTCAGAACTAGTTTATATTCAAAAAAATCAAAATTATTCACCTAGTATTAAATATTTTTTTTTTTTTTATAGATAAATGATGAAGGGTGACGAGATGAGATTCGAATCAAATACATGATACATCACAAAGTACTTTTTTTCTTGTTGAGCAAAATACATCACATGCAAGTATTAAATCATAGTATTAGGTATAATTGTTTTTCAGATATTTTCATTAAACCAAAGTTTTAAAGAGGAAGTCAATTACCATAAGCAAATGTTTGATATCGAGGAGGCTTATCTCTGAATTATCGTCTTCAATGAGATTGAGGAGTGAATCTAGTACATCGTTGCTTGCTTCAGAACTCATTGATGAAGCTCTTGATTGTAGTCTTTGCTTGATGATACCATAAAAAATCCCTAAAATTTGTGTGTAATAAATCCTTGTCCTTTTGCTTACACCTTGGGGGTCAAGAAATCAAAGTGCTGGGAAATAATCTGCAATATTTGGCCTTCCCATTTCTTCGGCAACACCACACACAAGGTCCTGGAACTCTTGGGACAACTGAGAGTCATATTGGGCCATGTCCATAGAGAAAAAAGTGTTTGATATTGAATTAAGAACTGTTGTGAACACTACTCGACCAATATCAATGGGTGAACCACTTTGGCAACTTTGGTTAACATGGTCAATTAGCTCTTGTACCTTTGTTTGTCGAAGGGCTTGTGTGGCATCAAGACGTTGTGTAGCAAATATTTGGGTAGCACAAGCTTTCCTAAGGTTCTTCCATTTCGAATTTGTGGGCAACCACCCGACTGAAAATTCGTGGTGGTCAAATACACGTGCCATATCTGGGATGGTTCGGCTAGAGAAAGCTTGGTCATTTTTTTGAAGTGCTTCTTTAGCTAAGTTTGGAGAGGAAATGACTAATGTTGTTATGCTCCCAAGCTTGGGAGTCATTAAGGGTCCATAAGTTTTTGAGAGCTTTGCAAGATCTCGGTGGGGTAAGTTGCTAAGTTCCAAGAAGTTTCCTATGATTGGAAAAGGCTTGGGGCCTGGAGGGAGAGTCTGGCTTGCTAGTTTGGAGGTGAGCACACGAATTGATAACCACATAAGTAGAAGTATCAGCAAAAATACTAGGTAGTAGTCCATTCACTCAAAATTGATTTGTATTTCTTGTGTTGGATGGAAGAAAATGGTGAGTGTTCACAATATGAAAGTTAGGGGTAAGGTGTGGCTGAAATTGATTGAGGATTTGAACAAGATTCTGATGCAATAGTCATCTCAGGTTATCGAATATAAGATCAACCATTGGTTTAAGAGCCTATTTTGTTTTCAATAGAAATTTGGACAAGCTTTTTTTTTTTTAAATGAAATTTGGACTATCCGGTGAAGTCGTAACTTTAGATGGAATCCAAATCTATATATTACTAAAAGTTGAAGCGTAACATTTAATGTTGCTACGCTCACATTGAGACACATCAGCAGCCATATTATTTCCATAATCTTTTTTGAATTTGTCCTACAATTAAATTTTTTTTTTTTAATTTTAAAATGCTGATTAATATAGAATAAATTTCAACCTTATCTCCACCATAAATCCCCTTCTTCTAAATTTAATTCCACCATAAAGCCCAAACCTAAAGCCTTTTCAACTGAAATCCTCTCTAAAACCCTTTGTTTTCATGCGTTAAACTTTTTTTATTTTTCCTTTCCTTTTGTTACACGGTTTCAATTTCTTGTCTCCCCACATTTTAGTTCTTTCCCCTTCCCTTTCAACGGTTTCACATTCTCCCCATGTTTTAATTCTTTCCCCTTCCCCACCTTTTGTTCTACGGTTTCACATTAAATTCATGTCAACCTCACTCCCTTCTGGCAGCAGCCTCTCTATCTTCCTTCTTTCCTATCTTCCTCTTTTTTGACATTATATAAATACTGACAAAAGCTGCTAAGGTATCTCTAAATCTCAGTTCCTTTTATGCTTTGTTATTTTGCTTGATGTTTTTTTTCCCTTCTTACGGCCTCTTTCGTGCTTTAGGGTATTGAATTTTTTATTGTTGGGTTTTTTAATTGGAGCTCTACCTCTTTTGGGTCTGTTCCTTTTGAGTTTTTATATTGCTAGGTTTTAAATTCTATGTGATTCAAACGACTTAGTGTGACTCTGAGTTCTTAATGTAGTGCTGTGGTGTTTGCTTCCGTTGTTTGTTTAGTGTGACTTTGAATTCTTGGTGTTTGAATTTTCTGCAGCAATTTTTCTGCATAATTGTGTTTATTATGGTCTTTGGTTTAGACATGGTTTATTCCGACAGTAGTGATGAAACTGTTCCGCTATGGGACTACTGTACGTTCAATCATCAATGTGCAAATGTGATTAACATTGGTGACACTAAAATGAGTAATGTTTTGCTCTCAATGATCTGTTCTTATTTTGCAATTGTCACTTTTTTTTTTTCTTTTGTTCATTTTTTCGTTTGCTTAGTTCAAGATGTGATCTAGATTTGGCATGTTGGTACTGTTGTGGGTGTGAATACTAAAACAGGTGCTGAATACAATCTTAATGGACCTGCTGCCTAGGAAGTTGTTAACGAATTGCTTTTCAACATTGGTGACATTATAATGAGTAATGTTTTGCTCTCAATGTGTTGTGAAGGTGAACATTAACAAAGTAATGATTTGTTCTTATTTTGCTATTGTCACTTTTTTTTTTTTTTTTCCTTTTGTTCATTTTTGTTTGCTTAGTTCAAGATGTGATCTAGAATTGGCATATTGGTACTGTTGTGGGTGTGGATATCGAAACAAGTGCTGAATACAATCTTAATGGACTAGCTGCCAAGGAAGTTGTTAACGAATTGCTTTTAGCTGAGGTAGAGGGTAGACCTAAACTTCTTTGCTAACCATTTATCGTTGGAATTGGACTTCTATTAATTGGACTTTTGGATTCATAAACGAGTTAGATGTGAATCAGTTAATGTATCTGGTTTGAGAAATTATATAATATTTTGACATGCAATTCACCATCACCAGCACTGTCAGCATATATGCACATCGTAGCTACTCTTACAGCACATGATTCCTGGTGTTTAAATTTTTTGCAGTAATTTTCCTGCATAATTCTGATTATCATGGTCTTTGGTTTAGATATGATTTAATATTCATGGTTTCAATTTTAAGAATTTGTGAATTCGTGAAACTCAAGTCACTGCGCAAGCGTTTTTATGTTATTAGCGTTAGAACATCCCTCACATGCCATTTCAACGACTGTCTTCTCAACCTATACATTGGTGCTCTAGAAATCAGTCAGGGTATGTATGTGGTTAGTGATGGATTTATTATATTGAACTTTATGCCAATGTGAACTGAGAATTCTTTAGTTCTGGAAAAGTACTTTTCTATTTGTTTTGTTTATTTGATTTCTTTTATCATTCTTCTTTATGACTAAATCCTGTTATAGAAATTCTTTTTCTCATGGGGCCCTTAACTTTTATCCTCTAAAAGCCGGTTCATATGGAGTTCTTTTATCTCCAAAGAATATGGTGAAAAGGAAAGCACTAAAAGAACAATTACTCCTCCAATTGATTTCTTTTTCATTTTCCTTTTAATTTAATTGTTCTGAGAGGTTTCAAATCTAATGTCTAAGCTATGGACTGCAAAGAAATCATTCCTTCCAAAACGAGATATGGAGTGGTTCTTCTTTTGTCTTCAGTAACTGATTTGGATATTAATTAATTTTTAGCTATTTCAAAATTATTAATAATTTATTTATATATTCAACTTATGCAGGGTTTATGTTTGGACGGCTCTCTTTATGTTTCTTCTTGCAATATTCAATGCTTGCACTGTCATCAATAGATATCCAATTTAAGTTAGTGATATATAGTTTTATATACAATTATTAGTGATATAATTTTAGAAATTTTTATAAAATTAAATTAAAACTAATTAATTGTTAAGGATAAGAATTGTTATTCAATTGAAAAACAAACTCATGCTGGTTGTGATATGGTGATATCTTAGAAATTCAAATTACAAAAGAGTCCTACAGTTGGGGGTAAGATAAATGATAGCATTAGCCATTAGAAATAGAATCATTTGGGGTCATATTAACTTCTCACCTTCTACCACTGCACACCCTTGGTGTAATAATTACTCCACAAGTATAAGTGCTTGTGAGATCTTAGGGCCAAGGGCTTGAGTTCAAGTCTCTAGGTGGAAATTTCACACACATTTATACTTAGATTAGGTTAAAGTATAATTTCTATCTTGTAAAAAAAAAAAAATCTCCCCTTCTCTACACTATTTTAAAAAACAGAAAAGCAAGGTTGTGGTTGTCTACTCAGTTGCTCCACAACAATTATTTTACCATTAATGAAAGTAATTGACACATGTTAATTTATTTGCTACCCTCATCATTTGCTGATCATTTAGATACATGGAATATGTGATTGCTAATGAAAACTCTATAAAATTACTTAAGACATTGCTAGGTTGGTGGATCAAAATTATGCAGCACAAATCAATTCAAATCAAGACATCTCAATAATGATACACTTTATGGAGGAGAACATTAAACGTAAGTTACAATTGAAATATATATTCAATACTATAACATTTAAGCTTTATAGTGGAGGGTATATGAAAGGCTTCTATTCAAAAAAAATAAAAAAATAATTGCTAATAACTTAAACAATCACTCATCCATAAAACAAGAAAAACACTATAAATTACAATCCTAAACACTTCAAAATACAAAATACAAAAAAAAAAAAAAAAAATCATTAAAATACTCTCTACACAGTCATGAAAATGAGCATACTACATGAATTACCTACAAAAGTATTGCTCGAAATATTTTCCAATGTTGGAAGACAATTGCCAAAAATTTTAGGCAACATCAAAATGAGGTACAGAATTTTAAATTCACAACTAATGTCTGTTACTTTCACATAAACTACTTTTTCTCTACTAATCACAATCTACCACGTCCAATGAAGTTGTAATCCTATATTTTCTCTTTCTATTAACTTTATCCAATGAAGTTGTGCACTGTTCTAGAGTCATTGTTATATATATATATATATATATATATTAAATTGACTTCATTGATCCAATATTGCAATTAATTCTAAACCAACCAAATGGAAAACAATTGCTGCAAAACTATCAACAAATCCTTTGGCATACAACTTTTGGAACAAACACATTTCGCATTCCAAAAAGCCAAGCATGTAAGAAAATGGAGTGGGTCACTGGGATCATGAGACCTTACCCTTATAGAAACGAAGAACATGTTACATGCAAAATGTGCTCAATTGACTTGGAAATGTACAAATTAGCCAACCGAGTATGGTAGAAATTTTGTTTCCAAAATAAAAATCTATAATAAAATATCCTCATTCTATTCCGAATACAAATCTCTAATAATACAAAATTAATTCCATCACCAAGACCTCCAATCACCATGAATCCTGTAATATATTGGTCATTCATATATAATGCAGCTTTAGTAGCAATACATAGAAAAATACTAATAATTAATAATATATAATAAAACTATCATAAACAAACTTATCACACGCAACGCGCGGGTCTGCGACTAGTTGTCCTATAAAAGATATGTTCGTATGTCTAATGGTCCCAATGCTCCAATTCTATTGTAAAATTTATCTTGGGCAGGGCAAACCGTATTTCTAAAGTCTTTATCAGGGCAACTCAATTCATTGCCGGTCTAAGGCGAAAATGTTATATGGGCCTTGTAAGGACCAGATTTGACTTGAATCCAGAACAGGAATGGATCCAGGCCCACGTAGCCCAAACAATAAATTTATAGAGTGCGGGAGAAAAAGCTAGTCTGAATCTTGGGCCAAGATCTTGGATTTTAGCGTTAAAAGGCCAAAGCTATGCGCGTAATCTATGCAAATATTATCCTCGGACATGTCCTAATGCTATCATTTGAGAATATTTCCAGTCCCCTTTCCTTTCTCCTTCCTTCGTCTTATATACTATGGCTTTTTTTACCTTTTTCTCCATCCACGTGTGGATTAGGCGTTCAAAGTTCTTTTTCTCCATCCTTCTTGCCTTTTCTTGAATCTTCCATTCTTAGCTGGAAGGCTGCGTGTTCACTGTTCAGGCATCACCTCCACATTAATGCGGCCAGAAGGTTAGCTGGGCGGCATTTAATGCGGAGGTGACAGTACCCTTAGATATTTGTTATTCCTTACTCTTATCCTTTATTTGATATTTTCCCCTTCGTTTTGTTGTAAGGTTTGTCCGAGGCGTTGCTCTAAGTGACTGATAAGTTTACCAGATACCTCGGATAGAAGTTCCGAGATGGATATCGTCCTCGAACATGGTCAAATTCCTCACAAGCACTCTTTACCTCTTCTCGGAGGGTAATTTTATCTCTTCTTTTGTTGGTTGTCCTCGGATATTCTCTTACCCTCAGATTGGATATTGGGCCTGGCCCTTTCTTACGCAGTTTGTATATATGAGACTAGATATTGGGCCTGGCCTCTTCCAACGCAGTTAGAACACAGGGTACAATTGGTCCCCACAGGCCTTATCTCATATTATAATATTTAATTAATAAATTTTTATTAAACTTTTTATGTCAATTTTTATTTAAATATATTTTTCCTACTTTTTAAGATACAAAGTTATTGAAAAAAATTTTGTATTCAATTTTCCTTAATATTTTCTTCAATATAACTAAACAGCATTTTTTTTTTTTTTGTGTGGCATAATTGATTAGTTATACCAAAAAAAAAAAAAAAGATGTATTTTTGTAAATAAAAGAGTGTTCAATGACATTTATAAAAAAAAGGAAACTTCCAATAGAGTTTGCTAAAATCTCTACCCCTTTATAAATCAACTTTGTAATTTTGTTTTCCTTTATTTTTTTTTAATAATGTTAGTACTACACATTTTTACACACATTTTTTTTTTTCACAATTACCCTATGTAGCAGATTATGAATGATTAAAAAAATCATAGATTTATCTGATAGTGATAGACAACCGATCGTAATCTGCCATATAAAACAATTGTGAGAAAATGTGTGGTATAACACTATTGTGTTTTTTTTTTTTTTTTGAATATATTAATTATTATTTTTCATTTTCTTAATTATCAATTATCGGTACTATTTCTTCTATTCTCTCACATTACTCATCTTCTCTTCTTTTTTCTCTTTCACCATGCACTATATATTATTCTAACTCTTGCGACTCACATGTCATCTTTCTCATCTTCTTTTTTATTTTTATTTTATCTCCCTTTTCTAACCTCTTGGCCTTGCTTCTTTTTTATTTTATTTATTTATATAGTAACCCATCCTTTTTTGACTCTCTCAATCCCTCTCCTTCGTCCCCCAACATTAGATCCAACGCATTTCCCTGGTACTCGCCATCAACAAAACTAACTTTTCATTTGGCTCAGAATCAATATGATATTTTTATTTCCCTCCTCCCAAATACAAATTCCTGAATTTACCCCTTCTACTTAAGATATGGATCTTATGGTTAGGGTCATGTGAACTCACGCAAAATTAATACTCTGCCTCTAATGTGCAAAAGGTGAAAAAAGGACCAATTAAAATCACTTTCATATTTCGAGTGGTCCAATTATATTGTAAAATCCATCTAGGGCTAACCTTATTGCTATAGTCTCTGTTTATACCTGCTTAGAGTTCATTGTAAATACAATTGAGAATATAAAAGATGTAGGCATGTAAGAATCATGTGGACATAGGTTGTCAAGCTGAATCGTTTAATCCCTTTATGTTCTCTCTTTCTTTTACTTTTGCTTTAGTTTTTCTCGCAATCTTTAATTTTATCACGTCCAACAAGAATCATACATATTTTAGTGCAGTTTGGAGTTTAAATAGTGATTGTGGGTTTCTTAAACGTATTATGCTCTTTTTGGAGTAAATTGGGGGATAAAAGAATGTTTCTATTGGTACTAGTATGCTGGCCATTTTGATGTAAGTTATATATATATATATATATGAGATGGGTTCAAGTTACACCTGGTGTAATTCTTGTAAAGTTACACCTTTTTTACACCGTAGATTCATAAGAGATCTAACGGCTAAAAAAATATCATTAAATGCTATTGGTTTCCACCTCATTCATAATTAATACTAACATTTTCTCTCTCTTCTTATTTATTGTTTTTCACTTGATTAAAGGGCATACTGCCATTTTTAACAACTTGCATTTCTATACTTGGGAAAAAAAAAAAAAAAAAACTATACAAAGAAATGGATGTTATCAACTGGACCAAAGTTCATTGGCATTTTTTTGTTTTTGTTTTCTGCTTTGGTTACGTTTAGATTTTTCATAGAAATTATATATGCCTCCAGTTATCAAATCTATATCAAATCCTCCGGATCCAATATAAGGATACGAAGCTTGGTGGTCCTTAGCATATTTCATTTTGTGTTTGTGTTAACTGTTATGATCCCACTTGTATGTGCATTTTGCGTGGATGTAACTCTATGTCTGCAAGAGAGGGAGAGATTTTTCTTGATCCAGCAATTATTACTTTGAAGAAGAAGAAGACACTTTAAAGAAAACAGTGACGCTTCCCCACTTTTAACCCCACGTTTGAAATTGATTCAAATTAATATAAGGAGAGAGAAAAAATGCTAGTAGTATTAATTATAAATGAAGAGGGAATCTATAGCATTTAATGATATCCTTTTAGCCGTTAGATCTCTTATGAATCTACGGTGTAAAAAAAAGTGTAACTTTACAAGAGTTACACCAAGTGTAACTTGAACCCATCTCTATATATATATATATAAGATAGGTTCAAGTTACACTTGGTGTAACTTTGTAAGAGTTACACCTTTTTTAAACCATTGATTTGCAAAAGATCTAATGGTTAAAAATTCACTAATAATTATGTCTTTATTAAATATTTAATGCTTTGAAAAAGTCAGCTCACTCATTTAATATTGGCATTTTATTTTCTCTCTCCCTTTATTCATTAGAAGTTTAGATATTTTAGAACTCTTAAACCATTACAGTGAGAGATAAAGCAAGGAAAAAAAAATTGCAGAAGAAGAAGACGAAGACAACTTCAAATCCATAACAAGCCACTAGACAGGACTGCCCATTTTCATAGCCATTAACTCAGATTGGAAGTGACTATTTGGATGGATTATGCATTGTCAATTGCAATTTTAGTTGGACTTGAACATCCGAGTATTTCTCTTTTTACTGTACTTGTCTTTCAAAATATTTTATTTCCTCTAAATTTCTAGTGACACGGAAATCCTTATAAAGGACATCTAATTTTATTCAATGAAATTTGTATATAAAAACCTTACATCAATTCACTTGTACATGTGTGTTGTCTCCAACCAACTCATGTCAAGACTCAATCTCAAAAGCATATATTGTAAAGCTCTCAGTTTTTCTTTTCATCGAACACATAATAAGATCCTTCACGGAGGTCCTGGCATATGAGAGAGAGAGATAGAAGAAGAAGACAATGATGGAGTGTGAAGCAATTGTATATATAATTCAATTGTAAATCTTTCTTGTTGAAATAAAAAGTAGTAGATTACTTTTAAATTCAATTGTATATATAATTGTATAAATTTTATTTAAAATAATTTAATTTTATCATCAAATATCTATTTAATTTCTCTTTTAGGATGAATAGGTTGTTGAAAATGATAGGTGCCCTTTAATCAAGTAAAAAACAATAAATAAGGAGAGAGACAAAAGTGGAAAGTAATAACATTTAATAATGTCTTTTTTAACCGTTAGATTTCTTAGAAATCTACGGTGTAAAAAAGGTGTAACTTGAACCCATCTATATATATATATAGATATATATATATATATATATATATAAAATTTTACGATCAAATTTGTATAAAAAGAAAAAGATTATTATATATTAATTAATATAGTTTACTTTCAGTGAAACACTATTACCATAAATTTGTAAACTTTTTTTTTTTTAGAAGGCATAAATTTGAAAAATGATAATACTATTCCCATTGGAAACTTAATTATCATCAATTTTAATAATTTTAAAATAAGTCTTAGAATTTATTTTGAATTAATATCAATATGTTATAATTTTTGGGTTTTAATAAAAATTTGATAGTACACGTTGTGGGTTCTAGTTAACTCGGCTGATAATATCTTTGATGGTTGAATAAGAGATCTAGGGTTCAATCCCCGCTTACACTAAAAACTGATTAATGACTTGGTTTAATGATAAATAGCTATTATCAGAATGGTTATGGTAAACATACAGATGGATACGTTACATGTGTCGTATTGGCATAATAATACAGAATTGGAAAAGTAACGTTACATGTGTCGATATAAATCGTTTCTTTTTTAAAATTTTGTGTAAAAAATAGGGAATTATTTAGCATATATTTTTTGTGACATAAATACTAAATATATATATATATATATATATATATATATATATATATATATATATATATATATATATATATATATATAAGTCTGTTTCAAAATTTTGGCATAAAAATACAGAAACGGAAAAATAACATTACATGTATTGTGTCGTACTGGCATAAAAATTTGGAATTGGAAAAATAATGTTACATGTGTCGTTATTAAATGTTTCTTTTTTAAATGTTTGTGTAAAAAAAACAAAATTATTTAGGACATATTTTTTGTGAGATAAATACAATATATATATATATATATATATATATATATATATATTTTTTTTTTTTGGAAGGAGATAAATACAATATATATATACACACACACTTATAGTTATTAATATATACTTACTTGCAATTAATGTCGGTTTGGCTTGAGCTTATAAACTCAACTTTTAACTTTTAACTTTTTTTTTTTTATTCTAAAAAAAGAAAAAAGAAAAAAAAAAAACTTTAACTTTTATATACAACTTTTTAAAACCACATTTTTTTCCTCACTTTTTTGAAATTAATATAAATATATTTTAGCATACTTTTAACACAATAAATTTATCAAAAAACTAGATAAATTTTTTACAAACAAAAACTTATTATTGTGAAAACTTATTATTGTGCACTCTGACTAATGAGGGGAAGAAGCATGACAATAGGTTGGGATAGCTTTCGTGTTTAACTTTTTGTGAGTTTCACAGTTTAATAAACTAAAGAATAAAGCAAAGACACAACATTTTTACAATAATCTTACAATAAAGCTTTGGTTCTAAGTGGTTAATGTTGATAGGCCACAAACTGAATGACCCATTGTGATAGAAATTAATTAATTAATTAGCCAAGTTATTAATTAATCAATTTATCATGCAAACGCGTGGTAGCACAAAAAAATCACTAATAAACTAATTATGCAGTGGAAAATAAATAACATGGTGATTTGTTTACAAATGGGGAAAAACCTAATGGTAAAAATCCTACCGGGTGATTTTCAGGTCACCATTCCCGAAACTCCACTATTATCACAACAAGCGGTTACAAGGAAAGGAATCTCAAGTACCTTACCAACCTATAGTTGAACCCTTATCCTAATACCCAATTGGACTTGTTTTTTAGTGATAGTTCCCCTTTCTGATGCACGGCTCCCAAGTTCGTGATTAACAGTTACGCGAATCCCAGTACGTGACTTCAAAACACCAACTAAGAAGATTGTCGGCTGCAAAGTTCTTCAATTCATCCACACGATGAAGATCAAGAAGATACTTGGTCACAAAACCCTACGGTGCAAATACACAGCAACTTCTTCAAGAGAAAGAGATGAACTAGGTCAAGAACTTCGTCTCCAATCACAATTTGCTTGAATAGAGTTTGCTCAATGCTTGTGCAACTTGTGTACCGTTTGACGGCTCTTAATACAATCCTTTTATATGTCTAGGGTTAGGAGAAAAGAAAGCCCAAAGACATATTCATGGATTCCAAGAAAATCAGAGTCGAATTCTGAAATTCTTAAACCTCAACAGATAGGAGGTGTCAAGAAGCTATCGAGCAACTGTTGAGCTTTAATGAATTTGCACTCTTTGCTTGTTTTCTTGAACAGACTTGAAGGTTTCAACACTTGATCTTGAAACGTGGTCTCTTGAAGTATTTAAACACATCCTAAGTCTACCCAAATACAAGTAAAGTGTGTTTTGTCAAAGGATAAGCCAATTACATAAAATCATGACATATGTTCTTAACATGTGAAACACATATGTCCTAACAATCTCCCCCTTTGACAATCCGTGACACAACCACAACTAACAAATGAACATATGATAGAAGTCATAAATCACTTAACTCATATTCACTTGTTGAATACAATAAAATCTATCATAACACAAACTCTTGAAAAACTTTGCAAGAAGAGAGTTTATGGCAAGTAGACTTTGACAACTTGTATTTCTGAAATACTTTAAACAAAACTCATCAAGGCATCTTTGTGTGAAACAGAAATAATAGATTGCATACAAATAATAAGAAGCATGTGTATAAATAGAGAAAGAAACAACACATGAAAGGGTAGGTGAAAGAAAAACATACATCAACATCATAGAAGAGACAATAAGTACAATGTATGTCTATAAATGGTTACAAGACCTCATGTACAAGAACAATGTATCTAAAAAAGAAAGAAAAGAAAAGAAAAGATATATAATATCCTCACTACATCCCTCAAAAGAAAAAGAACACTCCACTCCCCCTAACACAATGATCCAAAAACTAACTAACTCTCCCCCTAAGAGTGACTACTCTCATATCCAAAACTACTCCCCTTTTTGTCATGAGTGATAAAGGGTAGGGTGTCAAGTAGACATCTCATCGGTAGAGCTAGCATTTCCATCATCATCGGAAACGTCATCATCATCACCATCATCATCATCATCATCCTCAGCATCAGAATCAGAAACCACTGGAGGAGGTGGTGAAGGAGTAGGCTCAGGAGCAAAACCGCCCATAGTCGTCTGCCGTCGTGCAATATGACCTACACGAATGTTCACCTGATACAACTCCGTAGAGAGTGTATCCAAGCAAGCATCCATGCGTTGCAGCTGCACCATGACGCCTCCTAAAGACACATCACCTTAAGAAGAAGGAGCGAATGCAGATGGAGCAGAACAGGATGGTGCAGAACGGGAGGAAGGTGCTGCTGAATCCAACTGCCGCGACCGAAACTGAGCCTCGCTACATTTAACGGTAGCGTAATCTATGACACACATGACAGTAAATGGTCGGAAGAGGGAAAAGGAATGGAAAAATAGCATAAAATCCTCGTGATAGCGGAAGGAAAGATGAGCTTATCACGGGACGCCGAATCTAGATGAACATCTATAATAGAAAGAATGAAGTGAAAAGGAAAATCTATAGTAAGATGCTCAAGAAGAGACAACAAAAATCGAGCACGAGGCTCTGTAATGGAGTTGTAGTGAGAAAGTGGATGCAAAACAAAAGTCATCACCATGTTCATGAATCTAGGACCTTTAGCAAAAGGTCGACAAGGTGTAAATAGACGCTCACCCCAAGCAGTAGGGCGCTCACAAAAAGCAGACATGAGCTCATCCCTAGACACAGTCCTCAGACGTTCATAACCAGGATAGTCAGGAAACTCTATCCTAGGGACTCGAAGCACATCTACAACCAGCTGCGGTGTGACAGGAATACGCGTACCTCGAACGCAAGTAAAGAAGAGAGGTACTGAACGATCAATCCTGTGCATGTTGAAGTAAAACTCCTAGATAAGCATGAGAGGACAGGTGACCGGGATGTCACACAGTGACTCCCATCCCCTACTGTGAATGACAGAGGGAAGGTTGGTGTCAGCAAAGTCCGATAAAACGACTTGGCGTTCCGAATGAATGCCTCGTCTAGAGAAGTTCTTCGAAAATGCCTTAAAGGCATCATCATCATGGAACCGAACGTTAGAAGGTGAAGGATCAGAAGATGAAGAAGCATCGGAACGAAAAGGGTTCCAGGCTGGAGTGGATTTACGTTTAGGTGCCATAGACACGACTAACGTAAACAGAAATAGAGGGAGAAAAAGAGAAGAACAATCAGAAAAGTCCCAAGCAACATCAATAATATCAAATATATTGAAAAGAAGGTACGTATGCATGAGAAATGCATGAACATGTGACATGCAAAACAAAATGCATCATGGGCTCAACCCAATCCAAACCTATCAGCACACAAACAAATAGCACACATCTAAATGCATGTCAATACTGTTATAATGCTAATGTGATGTAATGTATGAGATTTTAAACTCATTTAAGTGAAAACCCATCCCAAAATTTCAAAAATAACTCAACAATTTTGAAAAACCCCAAAATTTTTCAAAAACCCCAAAACCTAGGTTTCAAAACATGAAATGCATGAAGAATGAGAGATTAGAAGCTTCCAAGAGAAGAAAATCTTGAAAAAGCTTGAAGAAACCTTTGAGGATCAAGATTGGAGTGAGATGAGAGAGTTTGGGAGAAAAAACAGAGAGCAATCGAGAGAGATATCGAGTGAAATGAGGTTCGGATTGCACGAGGAGGCTTATATAGAACCTTCAGTAAATCTCGACAGATGAGGTGTCGAGAGGTGTCGAGGTAGGTGTCGAGAAAATGCTTGTCGACAGTTGAGGTATCAAGAAAGTATCGAGCAATAACTCATCAGATCCAAGAACAGAAGCTCGATCGATCCACCAGGTGTTAAGAAGCTATCGATGAGGCAGGAGCTTTCACGATCGATCCACCAGGTATCAAGGAGCTCTCGGGATTGCGATATGAAAAGGCTTGAGAAGCTTGACAGATAGCAAGGTGTCAAGGAGGTATCGAGGAGGTGTCGAGCCACTTTTTAAAACTAGTTTTTCAAGAGGAGAAAAACACAGACATGAATGCAATCCAACATGCAACTCAACCAATGATCCAATCAACACAATAATCTCTCAAAATCATCTCTTAATTAAAATTTTAAAGCACATGGATCTCAAAAACACATACACACACACTAAACAAGTCTAACCAATTTTATATTACAAAAACCAAGTTAAGACAGTTTAGTGAGCATACATTAACACATGTAAAACTTGTGATGGCCAAATCACATTGTATCTGCACATGTATCAAGAATAGCAAAGAATATTGCGTGTTGTGTGTGAAAAACATCGCAAGATTGCATAAGTGTATACATGTTATGACGATTTGAGATATGAGAAAATTGCTTTAACTCACACACAATCATAATTGCTTGATGGGGACTATCACCTTCAAGGTACATCCTATAACTCCCACATCTCCTAAAATACATGATTGCAATCATATTTAAAAGCATTTTTGATCTTTTTGCTTTTGATTTTTCTTTGCATATTTTTCTTTTAAACATATCATACTTGGGCATATTAGAGAGAGAAAAGAAATACCTAATGATATTTGACATTCCAATTTTGCTATGCCTAAGCACACAAATGTCATTGACATCACACTTTTGCTATGTTGAAACATACAAATGTCATACATGACTGGCGGGCAACAACGGTGAGATGGTTATTAATGCCTTTCTCTCAGGATTTTTTAGTCCTTCCCGTCAAAATGAGTGATATAAGTGTTAAGTATAAGAGACAACTCAATCTTACTCATCACAAACAAGAGCCACAAAGCTCACTTGCTTAGTTGTGCATGGAGATGCTCATCTAAGCTACAAGAGATACAAAGTTTAGAAAACTTTGTTTCAATGGCCATCCAAGGTACACAAGTACCAATGTACACAAAACACACACTGTTTTTGTATTTTTATGATTTTTCATTTTTTTTTATATCAAAAACAAAATAAACAAAAACTGAAAATAAACAAACAAAAAATGTTAAACAAAGTAAAGCATAAAACTAGACTGACTCAAAATAAAAGCAAAACACACAAGTAATGCAACAAACAAAAACAAAAAGATAGAAGAAAGTGATAAAATCACTTAGAGTCCTTTTTCTTCCACACTTTGGAAGAACCTTTCCTTTGATTAAACCCTTGAACTGGTGGTGAGGGAGAAGAATTGAAACCGTTCAAGTTCGAAAGGAACATGAGGGCCTTGAGAAGATCTCCGAAAGGAACGAGAGAAGATTGAAGCTGATTTTGGCTTCCAGATGCTATCATGCCGTTGCTCTATTGAGTGGCTAACCTCTTATAGCAATTTGATCGAGTATGATCGACAGCTCCACAATGATGACAGAGATGGTGCTTCTTCTGTTTAGGCTTTTAAGAGTTAGCCTTCTTAGCCTTAGGGTTTTTAATATCTTTCTTATCTAGTTTAGGGGGTGCTCCTAAGATAGATTTACCCTTGTATAAGTTCTCACTAGCTAGATCAATTTTAACATCAGTGTTCTCAATTTCAGTATTACTAGCAGGAGGAACAAAAACAGTAGTACTAGTAGAAGCAGTATTAGAGGAAGAAAGACCATACCCTAAACCTGTTCGATCTGAAGCAAATTTCTGAATGCTGAGCATCTCGTCTAGCTTAGCGCTTGAAGTCCTCTCCAATTGAGCTCTGACTTGAAACAGCTCCGCCTCAAGCTTCTTGGTCTTCTCAGCTAAGAAATTGTTCTCAAACCTTAGTGCTCCAATAGTCTGATTAGCCTCATCAAACTTTGTGGATAATTCTTCACGGTTAAGTTCCAATAGTCTGATTAGCCTCATCAAACCTTAGAGTTTCTCATGCTTTTCAG
Source organism: Quercus wislizeni (assembly GCA_023055345.1). Lineage (NCBI taxonomy): Eukaryota > Viridiplantae > Streptophyta > Magnoliopsida > Fagales > Fagaceae > Quercus > Quercus wislizeni. The sequence continues at coordinate 5,077,070 of JALGQJ010000002.1, read as the reverse complement.
AAACGTTGTACAATTTCTCATAGGCTGTATAGATGTCATCTTGATCATCTATTTTCTCAAATTTGCACTCCACCAATTCTTCTTCTCCATCCATATCTTCAACAATCCCATCAGTAGGATTGACAGTGGCAGTAAAGGCATTCAAGATTCCTTCATCCTCATTATCAGAATCTTCCTCAGGCTTAGTGTCGCTCAAGGTAGCAGCAAGTGCCTTACTTTTCCCAATGCTCTTGAGATACATAAAACACTCATGTTTCATGTGCCCAAAGCCTTGACACCCAAAACACTTAGGTCCTACGGGAACAGTGTACTGACCACCTTCCTTAGCATCATTCTTCCCTTTGTCTTGCCCTTTAAACTGAGAAGAACTGGATTGCCTGCGGTCCTTGTTGAAGTTCCTCCCGTTGGCATTCTTCATAAACTTCTTGAACTGCCTGGTGATGTAGGATGTCATTTTGGAATCTTCATCATCGGAAGACTCATCTATCTCACTGCTCTTGGCCTTCAGTGCCATGCTCTTGCTTTTACCCGTCTTGCCAATCCTTGTCAACCTTAACTCATAGGTCTGCAAGTTACCAACCAGCTCTGTCAAAGGAATTTTGTTAATATCCTTTGATTCTTCTATTGCCGTAATCTTGGCATGGAATCTCTCGGGTAGAGATCTGAGCACTTTCCTTACAATCTTGTGTTCAGGAATGGTTTCCCCAAGATTGAAGACTGAGTTTACTATGTCCTTGAGCTTGGCATAGAACTCATCGAATGACTCATCCTCCTCCATTTTTATCTCTTCAAAGCTTGTAGTGAGCCTCTGAAACTTTGAGTCCTTGACAACCTTTGTACCCTCATAGGTTGTTTGGAGGATGGTCCATGCTTCCTTAGCAGTTTTTGTGGAGGATATTTTCTTAAACTCTTCATTTGTGACTGAACTGAATAAGGCATTCAATACTCTGCTGTTGAAGTTTGCCGCCTTGATCTTTGCTTCATCCCAATCGGTCAGCACTTCCTTTGGCTCGGTCTAGCCAATCTCCACAGCTTGCCACACCTTCTCATCTAGAGACTGCAAGAAAGCTCTCATGCGTACTTTCCAGTATGCATAGTTAGTGCCATCAAATAAAAGAGGTATGATTAATGACTGTCCTCTATCCATGACAAACAGGGGTCAATGGATCACACAGCAAAGATTAAAACCTAATCAGAGTGTGCCTACTCTAATACCACTTGATAGGCCACAAACTGTACCCCTTGTGATAGAAATTAATTAATTAATTAGCCAAGTTATTAATTAATCAATTTATCATGCAAACGCGTAGTAGTACAAACAAATCACCAATAAACTAATTACACAACGGAAAATAAATAACACAGTGATTTGTTTATGAATGGGGAAAAACCTAACGGTAAAAACCCCACCGAGTGATTTTCAGGTCACCACTCCCAAAACTCTACTATTATCACAACAAGCAATTACAAGTAAAGGAATCCCAAGTACCTTACCAACCTACAGTTGAACCCTTACCCCAATATCCAATTGGACTTGTTCTGTAATGACAGTTCCCCTTTCTGATGCTTGGCTCCCAAGCACGTGACTAATAGTAGCACGGATCCCAGTACGCGACTTCAAAACACCAACTAAGAAGATTGTCAGCTACAAAGTTCTTCAGTTCATCCACACGATGAAGATGAAGAAGATGCTTGGTCACAAAACCCTATGGTGCAAATACACAGCAACTTCTTCAAGAGAAAGAGATGAACTAGGTCAAGAATTTCGTCTCCGATCACAATTTGCTTGAACAGAGTTTGCTCAATGGTTGTGCAACTTGTGTACCATTTGAAGGCTCTTAAAACAATCATTTTATATGTCTAGGGTTAGGAGAAAAGAAGGCCCAAAGACATATTCACAGATTCCAAGAAAATCAAAGTTGAATTTTGAAGTTCTTAAACCTCGACAGATAGGAGGTGTCGAGAAGCTATCGAGCAGCTGTCGAGCTTTAATGAATATGCATTCTTTGCTTGTTTTCTTGAACAGACTTGAAGGCTTCAACACTTGATCTTGAAATGTGGTTTCTTGAAGTATTTAAACATATCCTAAGTCTACCCAAATACAAGTAAAGTGCGTTTTGTCAAAGGATAAACCAATTACATAAAATCATGACATATGTTCTTAACACGTGAAACACATATGTCCTAACAATGGTAAATAAATAAAAAAGAGATATTAGTGATGAACTCAAATGAAAATTAGTAACAATTTACTACCTAGATTTTGTTGTAAAATTGTTGTGAAAATATTATTTGTTGCAGCACTATTTTAAAAAAATAATTAAAGTTGATTATTTGTGTTTGAGTTGAGTCCAATACGTTTCATTTAGAGATTATTTTAACATTTTATATGTTTATTTTTTGAGAGATTAATCTTTTATATGTAGTGTCCCACTTTAATTCTATGTGGGGCGCAAGAAATTTGCGTTAAAAAGGTTTATCTTTTGTATATATCCGTATATAACAAACCCTTTTTCTACTTATTTCAACATGAACTCGTAACATTCTTTTAGTCCCAAAGGTTAGCATAGATTATTTCCGTTCCTTTGAAAACAAAACGGAAGATGCGCGCTTTTTTCTTGTTTATTTGAAAATAAAACGGAAGATGCGCATTTTTGTTGTTGTTGTTTTGTTTACGTAGGTATACCCATACGATACTTGTATATACCATTTCTGCATTCAACATTTTGTAATTTTATTTTTATGATTTACATCCAACTATAGTTATTAAAATAATTTCTTTGATTTAGATATGACTATTAATAATTGGTGCATAATACTAGTTGAAATAAAATTTGAAATCATTGTTAGTGTTAGCAGCCAAGTCAGAAGATCGTTAATCAAGCTACAATACACTATGAGTTGGATTATGGTACACGGTGTTTTTTGATAGATAAGATAGAATTTAAACTATAATGTTTATTCTATAATGATTGTTCTTTTCCATTAAGCCAAACCACTAATTGATTTATAAGGTAGGTGGGATTCAAATCTTATTTAACAACAAAAGACTTTATTAATTGAGCTAACTGGAACCAATAAAACTATATACTAATGATATACGATATATAATGGTTTTCCCCTACTATGCTTATGTAAAATCCTAATATTGAAGAGATTCAATTAATCAAACCGACAAATTCACATATATTGTTGGGCTAATAACAAAAAATAGTAGTTATAAGGATGTGATGGGAATAGCTTGGAGGGGCTTTGCCTTATGTAAAGTAAGCCCAAACATCTCCTCCATGTCCATGTCTTCTGGCTTCATCTCATCTGGGAGCTTCCAATTAAAGTTGTGAACAAGAGAAGCCAACATCAAGTGCACCATTCTGTTAGCTAATGGCAATCCAGGGCATATCCTTCTTCCAGCTCCAAATGGAATCAGTTCAAAATCTTGGCCCTTAAACTCTATGCCATGCTCTAAAAACCTTTCAGGCATAAATAAATTAGGATTTGGCCATATGCTTAAGTCTCTTCCCATTGCCCACACATTTATGAGTATTTGTGCATTTTTGGGCATAATGAAGCCACATATTTCTACGTCTGTCACAGCCTTACGAGGAACTAGAAAAGGAGCTAGTGGGTGCATCCCAAAGGTTTCTTTCACTATAGCTTGAAGATAATGGAACTTAGAGATATCTGATTCTTGGATTTTCCCATTATTTCCTAGGACTTCTTCAAGCTCATCTTGGGCTTTTACCATTTTTTCTAGGTTGTGTAATAACAATGCCATTGCCCATTCTACTGTGCTTGATGTTGTGTCAATCCCTGCAATAAATAAGTCCTGCAATAAAAGCGTGTAAGAATTGATTGCCTAAGTTTAGGTCTATTGTGATTGGTGCATAATGAAAGTAGTGTCAGTGATGAACTCGTATGAAAATAATGTTACTTCAATTATAAAAAATTATGTTGCAATTGTGATAAATGTTGTGTCCCTAATATTACTATAGACAATAAAGGTTAAGGCCCACAAAGTAATAATGATCCTAACTAGCTTTGTTATCGAAGATATTTGATCTTTTTTTAGGATAAATTACACTTTACCACTCTAAATTATACGGTCCCTAGATTACACTTTACACTTTATACTTTTTGAATGCACATTTTGCATCATAAACTATAACTCTTGTTACATTTTGCATACCGACATTAAGTTTGCCGTTAACTTGGATGGAAATTCAAAATTTATGGTGCAAATGTAATCAAAAGTATAGTTTAGGGTGGTAAATAAATGTAATTTCTTCTTTGCTTTTAAGAAATTGAGAAGAGGGGCAATTGAGTCTTTTCACATGATGTCATACTTTTTTATCCAAGTTAACGGCAAACTTAACATCGAGGTGTAAAGTATAACAATGGTCATAATTTAGGATGCAAAATGTGCATTTAAAAAGTTTATGATGCAAAGTAAAATCTGGGATATAGTTTAGAATAATAAAGTGTAATTCCCCCTTCCTACAAATATAGTTACTTGCACCAATTAATAGTCTAAAATGGTAATTATATACATGTGCATTACAAATCAAAATAGAAACTCTTAAGTATAATTGTTATCCAAATATTTACTTTAAACCAAAGTTTTAAAGAGGTAGTCAATCACCAGAATCAAATGTTTGACATCGCGGAGGCTTATCTTTGAATTGTCTTCTTCATTGAGAGTGAGGAGCGAATCTAGTACATCGTTACTTGCTTTAGGACCCTTTGATGAAGCTCTTAATTGTACTCGTTCATTGATGATACCATCAAAAATACCAAATAATTTTGCGAAATAAATCCTTGTCCTTTTGCGGATACCTTGGGGGTCAACTAAACTAAGTGCTGGGAAAAAGTCCGCAAGATTTGGCTTTCCAGCTTCTTGGGCCAGACAATATACAAGGTGCTGGAACTCATGGGACAAATTTGAACCATATTGGGCCAAGTCAATAGAGACAAAAGTGTTTGATATGGCATTGAGGGCTGTTGTGAACACTACTTGACCAACATCAACGGGTGCACCGCTTTTGCAACTTTGGTTAATATAGTCAAGTAGTTCTTGCACCTTTGTTTGTCGAAGGGCTTGTGTGGCTTCGAGACGTTGTAGAGCAAATATTTCCATGACACAAGCTTTCCTAAGGTTCCTCCAATGAGAATTTGTGGGCATCCACCCCATTGAAACTTTGTGGTGGTCAAAAATTTGGGCCATATTTGGGATGGTTCGGCTAGAGAAGGCTTGGTCATTTTTTTGAAGTGCTTCTTTTGCTATGTTTGGAGAGGAAATGACTATGGTTGTTATGCTCCCAAGCTTGAGAGTCATTAAGGGTCCATAAGTTTTGGAGAGCTTGGCAACAGCTTGGTGGGGTAAGTTGCCAAGTTTAAAGATGTTACCAATAATCGGAATAGGGTAGGGGCCTGGGGGGAGTGTGGGCAGGCCAGACTTCCGGCTTGCTAGATTGGAGGTGAAGACATGAATGGATGCCCACACAAAGGGAAGTATCAGCAAAAATACTATGTAGTAGTCCATTAACTTAAAATTGGTTTGTATTTCCTTTGTTTGTATTTTTATATTTTTGTTGGGTATAAGAGAGTGGTGGATGTTCATCCAAAAAGAAGAAAGCTATGGATATGCTTCAAATTGATTGAGGATAAGATCAAGATTCAAGATAATATCAACCATTCGTTTGAGAGTCAATTTTTGTATTAGTGTAGAAAGAACTTTAGTCTTGAAGTTTTAGTTGTTGGTTGGATCCAGATTGTCCAATAAGAGGTGTCCACATAAGGTAGATTCTTGTTCAAATGTTTGGACCAATGAGAATGGCCTAAATAAGTGCTTGTAAAGTTGTAATACTAACGAAAAGTTTTCTCTTAATATATTTTCGACTGTTGAAGTGTGGTTAGTTGAATGTTGAGGACGTTTTAGGGAATATTGATGATGAGTGAGTGATTAATATGCATAATTTAGCCAAAACTTATTAATTTAAACTTTTAGTGTAAATGATGTCCTATATATTATATTAATGTTAACATAATTTTGAACATAGGAAAAAAAAGGTCCAATTTACTTTTAATTGGGTTATGACCATCAGGGAATTTCCAGAAGAAAAATTGGATCAATTAAAATTAACCTAGGATAATCCAATACATGCATGTTTATCATAATATCATAAATCAACGAATCAGGTTAAGTATTAATAGTTTATAATAAAAAAAAGGTTAAGTATTAATAAGATAACAATCACGGTACTATTTTGTACACGGAAAAAAGAAGAAGAGAAATTTACCTTTAAATGCACTATGACTACTTAGGAATGGGGATATGGATTTTACGGTTACGGTCATTTAGGAAATTTTTACACATGCAAAATTATCACATGAATGCTGAAAAGGTGAAAAAGAGAGTCGTAAAATTGGGTGCACTGCTCCCCTACCAAAAATGTGTTGGGTTAAAGCTAAGGGAAGAGAAAATGGTGGTAGAAAATACAAGGAAGTGAAGCAATTGCAAAAGAACATGCAAGTAAGGATACCAATAATATTTTTAAAAAATTTAAGGCACAACAAAATTTCAATTTATTTTTTACAACATTCAATTATTATGGTTTCGGGTATAATACTTATTTTATTTTTAATCTATGTTGACGTTGAGTTGACATTTATGGGAAAAATATTGTCAAATTTTATTATGTAAATAGAAAAACACATAATTTTTACTTGGAAAAACTTTCAGGAGGATTGGAGGGGGAAAGCCATGAACAAGGCCAGTCTAAACTTTCAAAAATGTTTCTATTTGTTTTTCCGATTTCAAGCCCTTCTTTTTATGGAGATAAAGGAGGAGATAGTACAATACAAATGTTCATATATCCTCTTGGCCAAGGCCAGTACTACTACATGCAATGTTCTAAACGTGCATAATATTATAGTGCTTTGTACCACAAGTCATGGTCATGCTCGGTATTACACTTAAAACACTATTGTTTTTCCGCTGTGGCCATGCGTGCATGTCACTCTGCATAGATTTAGAATTTCTTTTATGAATCGTTTTATGATGTGTGTGTTATAGCCAAATGTTATAGCAATTGAATATGTATATTTTTGACCAATTAAATATTTTTAAGTGATCAAGCTAACTTCCACCACATATATGATATATAAACACATTTTGTAATTACTCTGAAAATTGGACCTCCCAAAAAGCCTATTTTGAGACACAGACTGCAAATTCATTCTGAAAGTGGCAAATGGACCTACAGATTTTCAGAAAACTCCACCATCTGCTCCCTCAATTCTAACCAAACAAACAAATATGTGCCCCCAAATTTGGCAGAGGACTTACTCTTCCTACAAATTTAGAAACCATTTTAAATCCACTCATTTGGATATAAAAATCCTCCCCATTTGCTTCCCACACCGTTCTCAATCTTTAGTTCATCATTTTGCTATTGCAAACATGTGTGTCATCAGGCTGCTTGCTTTCTTCCTTCTCTTCTCTTCCTCAAAAGCTTTTAACATCACCAAAATACTTTCCCTACAACCAGATTTTAGCACTTTCAATAACTATTTGACACAAGCCCTACTAGCCAGTGAGATCAATAGCCGCCAAACCATTACTGTCCTTGTTGTTGAGAATTCAGCAATGTCAGCCTTATCTGGAAAATCCAATGACATTATCAAAAAGGTCTTGAGCTTACATGTTGTGCTTGATTACTATGATGTCCAAAAGCTCCAACACTTACCAAACAAAACTTCCATGCTTACCACATTGTTCCAGTCCAGTGGCCAAGCTAAAGGCCTACTAGGTTTCTTGACTGTCACGGCAGCAAACACAGGTGGTGTATCAATAGCTTCTGCTGCTGGATCAGGTGTTGGTGCTTCTTTAGTTAAAGCTGTAGTGTCTCAACCTTATAATATCTCAGTGGTGCAAATTAGTACTGTCATAATGCCTTCAGCCATTATTGGCCCGACTCCACCTTCTTCATCACCTTCTCCTACACCACGTGTAAGCCCGGCACAGCCTCCCTCTAGTAATCCACCTGCTGCAGCGTCTCCAACGACAGGTACTGCTCCCGCTCCCTCCAATGGAACGACAGGTACTGCTCCCGCTCCTTCAACAACAGGTACTGCTCCCGCTCCTTCCAATGCAACGACAGCTCCCTCTCCTTCCAATGCAATGACGCCTTCTGCAAATGCCTCAGCAGATAGTAATGCGCCTGCCGCTGATTCACCAGTTGGTACCCCTCCACCAGGTGCTGCAAATGGACCTACTGCCGATAGTCCTCCATCCGACGCAGCGGATGCACCTAATGGGAACACAGCTACTAAGTCTGGGAGGATCAGTTTTGCTGTTGTTGTTATGACAATTTCGTTTCCCACTTTGTTTGTGGGTTCGATAATGTGATAGAAATAAAGGATTAGGTTGAATAAAAAATCCTATATACCACTATGAGTATTTCACTTTATACTCCACCAATCCTAGCCTATTACACATTTCTTACAAAGAAACTAAAGTTCAAAATAGAAAAAATTCATCTACCTAGCATATTGCAGTTGGTGGAACATAAAGTGAAATACTAAAAGTGGGGGTAATGATTTTTATTCAGCATAGATTCTAACATAAGTGCAAGAGAGTTAAGGCAGATAATTATGCAAGTAGATAATTTTTATTATTTTATGTTTGGGTGCAAGTACAAAACACTCTTGCAGCAAAATTTTCCTGGTTTGAATTCACGGCTGTAGAGTGAGTTCCCTTCAATGTTTTTCAGTATTAATTGAAAGTTGTTTCAATTACTCCATACTCTAAAAAAAAAAAAAAAAAATTATAGGCTTTTGGTAAACTTGACATAAAATCTTCTAAATGGAAATAAATCTGCAGAGATCAGTTAGATGTCAAAATAAGAACAGCTGTTCTTATCAAGTAGTATCGACACTTTTTTTTTTTAAAATACCGTGTCAAGTTTCCTCATCTGAGTCTTCTGGACATATGTTACATAAGAATTTCTTTGTAGGAATTCTGAAAATTTAAGAAATCTGGTTGATGGGTATTATCTGTGTAGACGACTAAATTTCAGTTTGAAATAAATCAAACTAGTAAAATAGGTCGGGAATTTTCCCTCTCTACAATCTGTTTCTTAACAATAATCTTCTCTTCGCAAGACTACAATTTTGCGACCATGCATAGATTTTATTATCTTCTCATAAAAACCTTCACAATATCAACTTGAAGTGCCTCCATAAATAGAGCTCATCAATTTGCAAAATCTAAAATGTTCAAGAGATGATTGGTCATTGAATAAACTGACTGGAAAGTTTCTTCCCTGAGATATCAAACTTCATCACATTGAAGTTGATAAAATTTTCATGTAACAGCTTTCTTCAAGGATCCTTATTATGTAATATAAGAAACCTTAATTCCTTTCATGTTTTTAGAGACAACTTAACTGGTATATATCATCCCAATCAGCCACAACTTAACCCAGACTCACATTTAAATATTTCAGTTAACAACTTCGAAGGAATGATTCCCACTGGTGCTATCTTTTGAAAATTGCCTTACTCTGCAGGACAGCTTACCTGAGTGTTTCTGGAATACAAATTTGCTCTTCAAAGAGGCATTGGTTTCATTTGTATTTTTAGTTATATTTGTCTTGGTCATAGTTGAAACAGCATTCTTATCTACAATATATGGGGTTAGAATTTCCACTCTCTGAAGTAATTTGTAAAGTTGAATTTATTCAATCATGTGTTGGTTTTATTCTGCGTCAAATTAATTTGCTTGTAATTTAGCAATTAGATACCTTGTACTTAGGTGGGAATCATGTAAGAGTTATGTGTGAGAGAGTCTGAAGAATTCAAGTGCGTGAGCATTCAAAGAGGTTCTCGAGACTGGATCTCACGAGTGACTCGCGATTGGTGACTCGCCAAAATGCCACACATGTGAAGCATGTAGGAAGCTAAAGGGTCACAGCAGCTGGAGCACTACAAGACAAAAAATGACAATTTGACCAGTCAGTTATTTTGCGATTCAATCTCGCGACTCATCCCAGTCGCGAGTGAGTCGCCAGAACACCTTATTTTGTAGAAAAATGACTTTTCATATTCCTCACGTATCCTACTATAAATACTCTTATATCCATGAAATGTAAAGAGCTTCCAGAGAGAATTTTGAGAGAGAAACCCTAGAGAAACCAAGATTGACTCATCCACAATCTTAGACATTTGGTTCTCCAATTCCTTTACTCTCACCCTCTCCATTGACATACCCTTGAGAGGTTCATTAGTCAAATCTTTATCTCACCATACCCATATCTATGAGGAGGTAATTTGGTGCTTAAGAAGCAGTTCGGAGATGACCAATTTATTTGGTTGATGCAATAGGCTTATTGCGGGATCCGGACAGCTAAAGAAGACACAGTTAGGCTTAACCTCGTTGAAGCAAGAAGCTTAGAGGGCTTAGGTGCATCGAGTAGATTAGGCTTGGAGGGTCTATTGTTATTCATGTATCCCAACTTTATTCTTTAGTAGATCATTTTACCGCTTAGAGGGTGGAGGAGAGGTTTTTCGTCGAGTTCTTCAGTTTCCTCTTCGATAACATGTGCCGGTGTTATCTTTGTGTTTGCATCTCTCTAATCCTTACTCTTTACCTTTAATTACTATTGTGTTGTGATTAATTATGGTTTAGAGTAGTTTGTTTATTTGGGTATAGCTTGTACTTATCATTCCGTACATATATTGTTTAAGTATAAGCTTGTGTTGATTAATTTAAAATAGGGGGTCTAAACATTTACTAGTGTTTTGTACACCAAGTAAACTTTAATAATTATATAATCTTAGAAGATTGAAACTGTCCAAAAATTGAAATTTGAACTGATGCTTAATTTCCCATGAATATATTTATATATATATTAGTGTGTGTGTGTGCGGAAAGTATAAGGTTTTGACATATGGCATGTTTTATGACATGTTAATCATTTAGGCTTCCACGATATTAAATTTTAATATTTATGTTAAAATATTAATAGCAGAAAGATTTTTTCAATATATTCATAAGGTTGAAAGAATTTGTTTTCTTCTCTCTTTGTGTCTATATATACAATTTATACCCTATAATTTTGGTGAATTGTTATTTTAGTTCACAACGATTAAAATTTCCATCTTAATTTGTTAACCTTAGTAGCCAAAGATTATACCATGTGATGTAATTTTTTAGAATAAAATAAATTTAAGCAAAATCCAACCCAAAAAAAAAAACATGTAATGAAGAATATAAAAAAAATAATTATGTTCTTAATTTAGAAAAGTAATTAAATATTTGCCAATTTACACAAATAATATTACAATATGTTCACATTCTAAATTATATTAATCTTAAATTATATATTTTCCTGTTTTCTATTAATATGTAAATAATTGAAGTTTACTCCTCAAATATTATCATGCTTAATGAGTATTATAAATTGGTTATCAAAAGTTTCTTATCATATATTTTAAGATGAATATCATACATGTGTTTAAGATGAATATCATATATTTTAAGTTTCTTATCAGCTAGTTATTAATTATTGACCAATTTTGTATCATGTGTTTAATCTAAATTTTTATGCCAAGTGACCCATCATAATACTTAGCGTGAAAATGAGATGACCACCCTCACTCACCTAGGTAAAACCACCTTGTCGTCACTAGTGTTGAATGTTTCCATGCATATGCATGGGTTCAACATATCTATATCAAAATATACTATATAAAAATAGAAGTGTAGTATTTAATGTTCTAAATTGCGTCACCTCATTTGCCAAATCATTGGTCACATAATCATTTCTTATCTTATTTATTTTTTACTCCTATTTTTTATAATATTAAAAATATGAATATTTTAACTTTACACATTTATCTTGGGTGGTTTTAACTTTACACATTTTTTATAACCTTTTCATTTACATATTCTTTTTTTTTTTTTGGTGAAGGACGAAAACAAAAAGAAAAACTAAACAACAAAAGATGAGTCAGGACATATCCTGACGGAATACAACCCATTGAGGTCTCCCTCAAAAACATCTAAAATGTCCATAGGCGGACTATCAATAATAAGGAAATCAGTAGACATCCTAAAGCTCTTCTTGGCAAGACCATTAGCACACTAATTAGCTTGATGGAAGCAGTGGTTGAAACGGACTTGATGGAATCTGCTTAACAACTGTCTGCAATCATCCAATATAGGGGAGATAATGTTATTGACATAATCTGGATTCCTAACAACATCAACAATGGCCTTGGCATCCATCTCAACTTCAAGACAACTAATGTTTAAGTTGCAACAAAGCTGAAGGCCTTCACGTAGCCCCCACCACTCAGCGGCAAAACTGGAGGTGACCCCAATCCGCTTGCTAAACCCAGCAACCCACTGCCCATCTGCACTCCTTACCAAACCCCCACAGCCAGCCAGCCCGTGATGCCCCATGCAAGCCCCATCTGTATTCAATTTCTTCCAACCATGCTCAGGTCTCTCCCATCGAATATATCTAGTGATTTTGTGAATTTCTCGCCTTGGAGATGCCATACAGTGAAGATATTCATTGGCTTGGTACACAATCTCCACAACCAGATTTGGACTCCTAGCTTTTCCACTAAAATTGAAAACATTTCTACTCTTCCAAATGTTCCAAATAGCAATGGGAAAAACCACTTTCCAAGGCAGACCCGTATCATGCATTTTAATATTGGATCTAGCAATAAGAGACAACCAGTCTATCAAATTAAAGTGCCAAAAATTGAGGTTAGAAGCATTTACCCCTAGCTAATTCCACACTTGCTTCAGCTTGATACAGTCTCTCAAGGCATGAAGAATGTTTTCAACAACATTGCAGCACAAAGGGCAAACTTCATCTTGGACCACTCCTCTTTTCCTTAAACAAAATTTGACACCAATACTATTATGGGCATGTTACCAAAGAAACATTTTAATTTTTGGAAGCAAATCTGCCTTCCAAATCCAGTTAGCTGAAAAGGTACTAGTATTTGTATGCTTCATAACAATCCCATAGGCGCTTTTGACATCAAAAACCCCTTTAGGAGAATCGGCCCAAGTCAAAGTATCCGAGCCACCACTGAAGGTCGAAATAGGAATTGCACTTAATCATCCCTTTGATTTCATCAGTTAAATCAAAAGTAAGTTTCTCCCAATCCCACCCCACATCAAGCATAAAGTCTTTAACTTCCAAGGCATTGGTTTCTTGGGAAATAGGACCTTGAATCAACTTCCTAAGAGGGCCCCCATTCGTCCAATTGTTGTGCCAAATGTTCAAATTGCTATTTTTTGTCACCAACCATCGGCTTCCCTTATTAAAGGTGTCCACCCCTTTCTTGATAGCTGACCAAGTTGAAGAGCAAGGGAGAGTATCCGCATTTGCAGCTTCTTTTCTTCTTTGGCTGCAATACTTCATCTTCAAAACTCTCACCCAAGGAGCCTCCCTTTTCGTATGAAACCTCCAATTAAGCTTGGCTAGAAGAGCCACATTCCTCCCTTTGGCTGTTTGCAGCCCCAAACCCCCTTCCTCCTTAGGCTTCGTCACCTTCTCCTAACCAACCCAATGGATTTTTTTGGCTGCATCTGTAGAACCCCAAAGGAAATTTCTATTTAATCTATCTAGCCCATCCAAAACCCTTCCCGGGAGGTAAGAGCACTGCATGATGTACGAAGGGATAGCAGCCAAAGATGATTGAACGAGCACCCTTTGGCCAGCCAAGGATAAACAGTTTGCCTTCCACCCAGTTAATTTCTACTTCACACGATCCAAAATAAAGTCATAATCATGTGACGAACCTAGCTATTTTAGTGGAAAACCCAAGTACATCCCAAGAAACGGCGTTGACACAAAACCCAAAATATCACAAAGAGATTCTCTAGTATCCCTATCCACATTCGGAGAGAAAAACACCCTCGACTTGGCTTCACTCACCATTTGACCAAAAATGCTACAAAAAGTATCCAAAACATCTCTAATGGCTGCACTATTCACCCCATCTGCTTTGGCAAAAAGAATCAAGTCATCTGCAAAGAACAGGTGCGAGAAAGCAGGCCCACTCTGAGAGGCCTTCACAAGCTACCAAAGATTCTCACTACACTTCTCTTCAATAAGCTGCCTAAGATAGTCCATACAAAGAATGAACAAGTACGGAGAAATCGGGTCTCCTTGCCTTATACCTCTAGAGGGGAAAATCGGATCAAGGGCTTGTCCATTAAATAAAATGGACATAGACACAGTCGACACACAACTCATTATAAGATCAATAATATCCTAACCCAAATCAGCATATCTCTAATGAAACTCCACTCCAGTTTGTCATAAGCTTTCTCCAAATCTATCTTTAGATCCATATAACCAGTTCTACCTTTCTTCTTCCCAAGGCCATGAATGATCTCCTGAGCAATAATAATATTATCAATCCCTTTCCTACCCGGAACAAAGGTCATCTACGTTGGGGAAATGAGCTTATCTAGGTAAGGTCTCAACCTTGCCACAATAATCTTAGTAATCACCTTATACACCATGTTACACAAACTAATAGGTCTATAATTTCCCAAGGTCTCGGGACCCTGAATTTTTGGAATCAAGGCAATATGGGTGCAATTTAAACTCTTCGGCACTCTTCTATCAGCAAAGATCTTTTGAACCTCTTCAATCACTGAATTCCCCACAACATGCCAAAACTTTTGAAAAAACCCCACATGAAGCCCATCAGGACTTGGGGCTTTAAAAGGCTTTAAAGACCAAAGGGCAGCCTTAATCTCCACTTCAGAAGCCCCCCCCCCCCCCCCCCCCCACTGATACTCTTTTTCTCTGAATCCAAGAGCCTAGATTGCCACTGGGAACTAGTGGGATCCACTCTAGGCACACAAGAAAGAGAAGAAAGGAAGACCTGATCAAAACCACACCTAATAAACTGCTTTATCTCCCCCTCCTCATGAATCCAATCCCCCACTGCATTTTTTAAAGCCAAGATCTGGTTCCTCTTCCTTCTAATCAAAGTTGAAACATGATAAAAATTTGTATTATGGTCACCCTGAATCATCCAATTCACCCTTGACTTCAAAGCCCACAACTCCTCTTCTTGGTTCAGCACAATGTCCAGCTTCCTAAGAAGCTCATTTTCCAACTGCACAAGAAAATCTAAAGGCCTAAGAGCAAGAGCTCTTTGAATACCATTCAGCCTCGACATCAAATTCTTTTTCATATAGAAAATATTCCCAAACTGATTTTTGTTCCACTCCTTGACTTCCTGAGTAAAAACATTGATAGCATCAAGCAGCCTACTATTTCTCTCCCATGCTTGGTGCACAATAGGAAAAAAAGAAGGATCCAACAACCAACCAGTCTGAAAACGAAAAGGTCTAATCTTCCCATAATGAGCTCTTGGCTGCATCTCCAAAAGCACTGGACAATGGTCCGAGTGACACCGAGTCAAATGAGTAACTCTAGCATCAGGGTAAATCACACACCAACTCGGATTCACGAAGTATCTATCAATTCTCTCCTGAATTAAAGCTTGGACCTCACGTCTATTAGTCCAAGTGAAATGGGGTCCCGCAAACCCAATATCCATCATATTACACCTATCCAGACACTCTTTAAAAAGTAAGGACCTATTGACACTCACCGACCTGCCGCCAAATTTATCATCACTAAGGAGGGGTTCATTAAAATCTCCTGCTAACACCCAGGCAAATTATGCAGCTCAACAACACACATTAGATTTTTCCACAAAATTTGCCTTTCGGCACATCTAAGACTAGCATACACAGCAGATAATAACCAGCTATCGTTTGTATAACGTACCTTAACTTCCGCATGAATTTCCTGCTCAATACTTGAGAGCATAGCCAAATCAACCCTATCAGCATTCCACAAAACCCACAGACCACCTGCATAACCAATGGTTTTGATATGGAAGGCGCCATCAAACAGCAACGAATCTGTGATCTTTCTAGCTCTATCTCCCCCAACACGAGTTTCCATAATAACCAGAATAGCTGGATTATGACTCTGCACTAGCTCACCAACACGAATCTTAAAGGAGGGCTTCAAAGCACCTCTGCAATTCCAAATAATGACATTCATCAGAGACGGATGAGAAAGGAGAACCAAAATTAACACTGAGGATCCTCACGAGCACCTCTTACTTTAAGCTCCATCCCCTCTACCTCACAACTTGCCTTAGCTTTACACTGCATAGCATTTAGGCTTGATAAATCTGAAGTAGAACCTTCCCCAGCCGCACGCATGCCTTCAAAGACAACAGAATCAACTCCAGGCAAAAACCCCCTGTGAACAACGCCTTTTCCCACACTGACCTGCTCACCCTCCACGCATCCTTGAGTAGAAGGCTGAAGAAAGCCAAGAAACGGATCCGCCTTACACACACCTTGGCCAAAACAAAAATCCATCTCACCCGATTCACACCTCGACGACCCCATGCCGGCAGTAAATTGAATACTGTCAGTACCACCAAGTCGCCCCTGCCCATCACAGTTGATAAGATGACCATCATTCCCATCTCGGTTGGAACTCACTTGAGAATGGTTCAGACTGATGCGATTAGAGCTTTGCACCCCAGCGGCGCTACCTTGAATTCCATTTGTGCTTCTGCTGCGAGCTGCCCCTTTCTTCCCTTTAACCGAAGCCAACCTCAGGGAATTTTGAGCTAAATGGGCCTTATGTCACTATTTTCCAACATAAGAGTTGGGCTTGGCTGGGCCTGGTCCTTGCCCACTTGCCTAAAGCTTTGGACCACAAAGGCAATCTGGGCTTTATCTAAAAACTTTGGAGGAGCCAACTTTCTTTTGGCCTCTCTAGTAACCCTATCCAACACAGCAGCCCGAGCCGAGCTCTCCCTATCCACATATTCAGATTTTCTGCTACCAATCCCATAGCTTTGGCGAGGCGAGGTCCCACCACTCCTCAACGGCTTTTTCCGATTCTTCCTACGAGTTACTACAATCCATGGCCTGTACACACCCTCACGCACATCCACCTGCTCTATACTTTGCTCCAAATCAAATGGTACACCACTGGTCCCTTCCCCGTTCCCTGCTGCGTCAGGGACATGAGCAAAACGTGGACTAGAGCTCGTATGACCAGCCTCATTTGATTCCGCCTCTGAAGACGACGGTCCTTGTCGGACAATGTGAGGGCACTGCTCCTTTCTATGTCCTAACCGACCACACTCGGAGCACATTTTTTGAATTCCTTCATAGCATATTTGCTGTTCAAGCCTTCCTATCATAATCGCAGTAGCCAAGGGCTTTTCCACATCCACTTGAACACACATCCTTGCAAATCTCCCTCTAGTTTCCGACTCCATAAAGGTATCAACGCGAAGGACATTTCCAATCGCTTTCCCAATAAGCTGTAGCACTTCTGCATTATAGTACTCAATGGGAAGCTCATTCAATCTAATCCACACAGCAATGGATGATACACTTGCAAGGGCAGGTTTAAAATCCGATTCACATGGCCTGATCGAAAGAAAATGTTCTCTGATAAACCACGGACCTTTCCTTAAAACATTTTCATAGTCTTTGTCTAAAGACAACCTTGTAAGGAAGAAACCATGACCCAGGTCAACAACATCTAGCCTCCCTGCCGGTTTCCAGAGAGCTAAGAGCCTAGCTTGGATGAAGTTAAGCCCTACAGTTCGACCATAAACTTTCACAATGAAAGCGCTTACCCAAGGTTTACGGATTCTACATTTCAGTTCACTTGGGATTTTTACTGCTAATAGCCCTTGCCAAAGCATTTCCACCTCCTCATCCGACTCGGCATCATCATCCATTCCATCCTCAAAGTTAAAGGCTTGTAAGAACGGCCCAGGAATCTCTCCCAATAAATTATCCCTAAACGACGTATTTGGATTCCACGATCCTCCATCACGGCTCGGTGACATAGGGCCAGAGCTATGGCCTTCGCCAAAACCAGCATGGCTCACACTTTTAACCGTTTTTGTGCTACGTACAAGTTCCTCCTTTTCCTCATGAGAGAGAGAGAGAGAGCGTTCCATGAGAGAGAATGACTTTGAATGAATACCAACGTTTTCATTTACATATTCATGTACTTAAATGTTATATCTAAAATTTGAAATAAATGAAGAGTTAAAAACTATACTAGTATTTACAACATTTTTTTCAAAAAATTCTCTACCTTTTTTTTATTTGGACTTGTGCTCTAGTTTCGTTTACAACCAATACATTCTACTTGGCTCAGCCAACTATTTCTATTTCGTGGCTTCAAGTTCTTATTAAAAATTATGAATTTAATTATTCTTTCTTGTAATTTTGCACACAACAAAAATTATATTTTCTATTTTTTTTATTTGTTGTTAATAGATGATATATTCGAAATGAGAAAAAGAATATGGACTCAAATATACTAAAGCTCCCCCCCCCCCCCCCCCCCCAATTATTTCTTCTCATCTCTTATTCCACTTTGGTGTTAATGTCACATAAGAGGTGTTCAAGAAATATTTTTGCACTTTGGTCATGAATCGTAATTTTGTTGATTTTAGTCAATTTTTTGAGACACATTTTTCCATGCTTTGGATTGTAGGAAAAATAAAGGATTTGAGAAAGTTTGTTTAAAATTAAAAGATTAATTTCCAATTTCTAACTTGCTTTTTAATGGTGTACAAAATGTTATAAATAATTATTATTCGGTGTTGGGTTAAAAAGATTGACCTTGGTTAATTGATTAAATTACCAAAAATGATTAATTAGGTCTAATTACATGTAAATCATGGAAGCATGAACAAATCACCAAATAAACTAATGTGCATTGGAAATTAAATTGACACGGCGATTTATTGATGAATCAGAAAAACCTCCAGCAAGGCAAAAGAACCGATCAGGTGAATTTAAGGTTACCACTCCTAAAAATTCACTAATCAAGAACAAGCGGTTAAAAGTATAAGGAATCTTACCACTACTAGGCCTATCCCAAAAGACCAATCTTCAGTTGAACATTTGCTCCAATCTCCAATTGGACTTGATCTTGTAGAAGGCTTCTTCCTTTGCACGGATCCTAGTATGTGACTAACTTCTTTGCATAAATCCTAGTATGTGACTAACTCCACAACAATCCTTTGATTGTTGAAGGTGATTTGCAATAGGTTCACATAAAAACACCAATAAGATCTTCAATGTTAGTGCTAGAGACTTTGCTTGGTTACATAACCCAAACGCGTTTAAGAAATGCAGCAATATCTCTTTCTTTTGTTAGAGGAGGCTAGGGTTTCAAAAAGAAAACCTAATGAAACTTTTTAGGGTTAGGGTTTTCTTTCTCCACATCCTTATTTAAATAGGAGCTTAATGGACCTTTTAAATGGGTTCTCCTATCCTATTAGGTTTACACAAACCCTAAAACAAATAGCCAATAGGATTAAAACGTTGCAGGCTATATCAGAAACCCCGTAGCTCGATAGATCGAGAGATATTGAGCTTCATTAAATCTCGATAGATTGATAGGTATCGAGGAGGTATTAGGAATTGCAGATTCAGCATTTCTTGAATAGGTTTTGAGTAATCTTCATGTCTTCTATGAATCAATTGTTTTGTCTTATCAACACACTTCTTGATATCCTAAACACACTTAAATTTCCTCAATTACAAGTAAATACATTTTGTCAAAGGATATGACAATACATAGAAAATATGACCCTAACAATAAGAAATGAATATCTTCCATAACTTACCTTTTACATTATTGAGAAAGATTGTACTATTTTTAATTTTGGTACAACATAATTTTTTTTACCATCTTTAAATAAAACCTTCCTATGCATTGCGCTTGTTAGCTACTAGTTACTATCAATGACAATACACATAAACACAAACAAAATAAAAATAAACATCAACATAATATTAAAACTAATAATGATGGGAATGATGATGATAATTCTTGATTGTGATTTGGTTTTCAACCAATACCCTTAACATTAAGCCATCATTATTTATTTATTTTTACCAATATTTATTGGTTGGCAAGGGTGCATTTGAATATGGATATATTAATTATTCTTTTGTCGTGCATTTTTGGCTAATAATTTGGACTTGAAATGGTAAACCCAACCAATGTGCTTGGCCGTGGCAAATTTAATGGATTGGTTGATATCAATTTTGGTTGCATTTGTATTAGATAAATAAGAGACATGTACAATTAAAGAGAGATTTCAAAAAATTGATGTTCAAGATAGTTTTCTGAATTTGAAGGCTATTGGAAAACATGGTGATCTTTAAGGGACTCACTTTTGTAAATAGTGGAAATTATTTGAATCTTTTAAAAATAAAGCAAATATTTCAACTTTGGATTTATAATGGAGAATAAAACATAATTTTTATCAATAAAATATCTTTTATTATCATGGATGCAAATTGAAGTTAGTTGAAATTCCAGTTGTGAAGCTTAGTCCTATCGTGGTGTTCCTACTTTCTTCCAACTCAAAAGTGTAGTTGACTAAATAGTAATGTTTAATGAGAAAATCAAAGCAAGAATTGCCAAAATGAATAGGCCATGATAGAGCTTGCATCACTTTTTGTGGCTTCTTCAAAATGATGGCCTAAGAGGACAGTAATGATTTTGGGAGACATACTATTAGGTATATTAACAAGGCGAATGCATCTCCATAAATGGTCCCCTCATAAAACCCCCACCTTTGCATTTTTTTAAGCTTTTCTAAGAATTAAATAGAACTCTTTTCTTCTACTTACACTTGGACGAACTCTAGTTGACCATAATATATTTTTTGTAGAGATGAGAATTTTTCTTATTGTTTAGTTCTGTTGTTTTCAATGATATATATCACTAATGAGTGATTTTTAGGGGACAGTGATACCGATAACAATAAACATAAACATAAACATAAATAAAATAAAAATAAAAATCAACACACACACACACACACACATATATATATAAACTAATGAACACCCTAAAGTTTCAATTGTTTGCTAATTTGTCTTTGATTTTTGAATGAAAATCTTTTTTTTAGATGGAAAAAATATATATTAAAACTAATGATGATAATGATACTTCTTGATTGTGGTTGTGACTTTAAGCAATACCCAAAAGGCTCAATTGAAATGTTATTTCAAATAAAATGAATAATGAAGATTAAACGTAACATAAACATATTTAGGCAAATGCATCAAATTCATCAAAAATGAATTTGGAAAAATAAAATGCATGATTGTAGTTATGAGATATTTTAGAGATTTTTTTCTCTCAATTCCATTAAAAACAAATTTGGTAATTGTTACTCATTGTGTTGTTACATATAAAGAAATATTAGAGGCTACAAGAAAATTTGATAGGAATTGACTAATTGAGAGGGGTAGCTACATATGTTTATCATGGTACATCTAGAGCAATCAATGTTTTATGGCTATAATTTGAAAATTCAATTGAACAAAGAATTACAAGTTTTGATAAGAGAAATCAATATATTACTAAAAGCTGAAGCGTAGCATTTAATTTTGCTACGCTCACGTTGAGCCACGTCAGCAGCCATGTCATCATCAATTCTTTTCCAATTTTTTATACAATTTTTTAACATTTAAAGTGAATTATAAACTCTATTATATTACAATCAAAATATCATATTTAATTTATCTTATTTTTAACTATTCTTATTTATTATTAAATTTTTAATTCTATTTTAACTTTTCATATCCCACTACTTTTTAACTTAACTTTCTTCAACCTTTCTCATTCCATTTTAACTTTTCATATCCCTACTACTCTCAATATTACTATTATTCTATCTTTTTATCTTCCTCTACTTTTTACTCTTCTTATTCTTATCCTCATACTATAAAATTGTCATTCCCTCTCTTATTCCATGCATAATGTCTATTTTTCCACTCACAAAAGCCTCTCTCTCTCTCTCTCTCTCTCTCTCTCTCTCTAAAAGCTTAAGCGTAGCATTTAATTTTGCTACACTCACGTTGAGCCACGTCAGCAGCCATGTCATCATCAATTCTTTTCCAATTTTTTATACAACTTTTTAAGATTTAAAGTGAATTATAAACTCCATTATATTACAATCAAAATATCATATTTAATTTATCTTATTTTTAACTATCCTTATTTATTATTAAATTTTTAATTCTATTTTAACTTTTCATATCCCCACTACTTTCTAACTTAACTTTTTTCAACCTTTCTCATTCCATTTTAACTTTTCATATCCCCACTACTCTCAATATTACTATTATTCTATCTTTTTATCTTCCTCTATTTTTGACTCTTCTTATTCTTATCCTCATACTATAAAATTGTCATTCCCTCTCTTATTCCATGCATAATTTCTATTTTTCCACTCACAAAAGCCTCTCTCTCTCTCTCTCTCTCTCTCTCTCTCTCTCTCTCTCTCTCTCTCTCTCTCTCTATATATATATATATATATATATATATACACATATATTTTCTTTAGTTTTTGGTATATATATATTTTTTATTTTAGTGTAACAGGTAGACCATCAAAACATATTGATGCAATATTGAAAGCTCCATCAAATGCATCGCAGAAATCAGTTTTGGACTCCTAGAAGTCAGTCGGGTTGCTAAAGTTGGAATTGATTGGTAATCTAGCTTGATACGATTTAGTATTGTGTTTTATGTTGTTATCATTTTTATTCTCATTGGTTGTTAAATGTTATATTATTGCATTATAAAGATAGTATATAAAAAATATAATTTTATTTTATTACATAGCATAACTAAAATAATATGGTGTTTATTGCGATACATTTCATTTTTACTATTTTTCTTCTCATCTTATTTTATTCAACATTTAAATTTAGTAACATCCTCCATATCATAATTATTTACATTTTGTCTCTTTTATAAAAAAAAAAATTAAACACATAATATATTTTTTTTAAATTCAATAAATGAAAATTGTTCTTATAAAGTCTTCCCATGAAATGTTACAATACATCAATGGAAAAATGAAATACAAAACAAATATCAATTTAGAAACACCCAATTAAAAAAATAATAATAAAATTTTTTCTTATAAAGTATTCCCATAAAACGTTACAATGCATCAATAGAAAAAAAGAATACAAAACACATGCTATTTTAGAAACCCTAAATTTATAATAATAATAATAACAATATCAACCAAACATATCATAAAATAAACTAATAGTTATGGATATACTAATTTCATGGCAGCAAAATGGAATAAAATAAAAATAAAAATAAATGTTACAATATACATATCTAGTACATTAGAATTATCATCAAATTTGGGAAACAATAGGATGTTAATGAAGAGAGAGAGAGAAAGAGATTAGTAAAAGAAATCAAACCCCAGTTAAATAATTTAATTAGTAACTGTTAATTGGAAAACAAAGAGGCTGACGGCTAAATGAGTAAAAAATTAATTAAAGATAGCCTTACGAATGTTATTAAAAACTTTACAATGCAAATAAATAAATCGTTAAATTCACTTAATTAAATCATATAATCAAAAATTAATTACAATCATACAAAATTTGAACTTGAAAATAATCAAACTCTAATCTATAAAATCATATTTATTATCAAAACTAAAAGGAAGACGTTCGTTAGTAATAATAGAAATATATAAGAAATAAAGATGAAAATTTTCAAAATCCTTTTTTTGACATTTTATTTAACATTATTTATAAATAATAAAATATAATAAAAAAATCCTTAAATGCTTATATTTTTCACACACCATGACTTTAAATCTAATGAAAGGTTCTAAGAATTTAACTCTCATTTAATGCCTCTATTATGAAAATCACCAACCAGTAAAATATGATAATAGTAGAAAACGTTATAAATGAGATCATGAAAAAACTAATTAGCCACTATTATTATGGAATAAATGTCTCTTTTTATGCATCTTAGAAAATGAAATGTATAGAGTTAGTTATTAAGGTATATGTAAAGATTCACATTTAAAAAATATGTAAAGGTTTTTTTGAAAAAAAGAAGTATATGTAAGCTTTCTATTAACTTAAAAGACAATGAAAAATCAATTTTTAATTACGACAACAGTTGCTACTCTATAAATCACACACAACACTATATTCAATATCCTAAACTACAGAGTTATGCCATTTTGGATATACACCACCATATTCAACTTATAAATTACAACCAAAATCAATCATACAACTTTACAATCAAAATATGAATTACCTTCTGAATTATTGCTTGGAATTTTCACAATTATTGAAAGAGAATCGCCAAATTTTAATTTTTAGAAAACATCAAGACAAGGTGAATTTTAATTTTTTTTAACTTCCATAGAAAAAAAAAATACCCACATTATTTCAACCCTTATGGAAAAGAAGATTTACATGTAACATGGAAAACGTGTTTAATTGACTTAGAGATGTAAAAATTAATCAACCGACTATGGTAGAATTAAGGTTTCAAATTTTAAATATAACAATTCTACAATAATAAAAAATTATTTTGTGATAAATATGATTATGAAATGCATTACTTTTCATTAAATTAGTTCAAATTACAAAATAATAATAATAATGAGACCACCTTAAAAAATAATCACGCGCAACGCGCGGGTCAGCAACTAGTGGTAAATTGTAATAGGAATTTGATAAGGATTATAAAGGTGCACAATTTGCTTGATTCTAAAACTCTAATGAGTTATGTTAGGTGAATTTACTGGATACATTACACTAAGTATAGATTTCTCCCTCTGGACCAATTTAATGGTGCAAGAAGTTCTTTTTAGACATAATTTAATTGTTTGATTGTAGCAAACATATATTGTTGTGTTACTCACAAAAAAATTCCAAAAATTAAATTGGGGAATATGGCTTCCTTCATTTATTGTAAATTTTTTTGAAGTCTTTTGCATAACTAATGTAGATTATAAGCTGCATTCAGGCAATGTCACACACACACAAAAGATACACCACAATAACAATGTCAATGAAAATACTCAAGCTAGCACTTATAAGTCTTAATACCAACTGCCAATGATAACAACAACACATAAAGCTATGT
The DNA here is from genome assembly GCA_023055345.1 of Quercus wislizeni. Taxonomy (NCBI): domain Eukaryota; kingdom Viridiplantae; phylum Streptophyta; class Magnoliopsida; order Fagales; family Fagaceae; genus Quercus; species Quercus wislizeni. The sequence goes on along the minus strand of JALGQJ010000002.1, from coordinate 5,052,000 downwards.
TCTTCTTAGCTTCAATACCAACTGCATAAGGTCTATTATGTGAATACCCTAGCACTGTAGCTCATATCTTCATTATCACAATCCATTGTGTCCTGTTTGTCAGTATAAAAATTACTGTACAGGTTTATCAAGTTTTCGAGTTTGGCTTTGGATCAAATACTTCTACACAAGGACATTTCTAGAGACACTAGCATTCTAGTTCTTGAGGCTGTGAGTATAAAATGGCGAACAGATGACATGTTGGCCAAAAAAGCTTGCAGAAACAGCTAAAAAGCCATAACATGGAACTTGGAAGGGTATGAAGGGCAGTAGATCCTTTTTTAATCTAATAAGCTATTTGTTTTAGTGCAGAGGTCTGGGGATCAACACCTCATAGGTGTAGAATTTGGTTGAGAATCAGTTACATATTTAATTAACTGAGAGCATCTATTTGAAGGCATAATTGATCCTGCTTTTCACCTATGACAAGTCTAGAACCAAAATGGGCTTCCCAGTGAACTAATAATCTTAAATTGTTTTGAATTGATGCTAAGAGCCATACTTCTACGACATATTGCCTTAGTTCTTTGTATCTCCCTCTCTCTCTCTCTCTTCCCCTTTCTTGCTGTTCATTTTTATCCCTTTTTAAATAGATACCATCACAGTTCAATGCCAAGAAATCATTAGATAATGTTGGAAGAAACAGATAGCTGCAAATACTTGGTGATTCATATTTATGTTAACAAAATTGAAAAATGTTCAATAATTATTGTGAGAAAGAGAAGTGACATGCTTATGAAATTTATAGTAACTTTCAATTTCAAAGTCAATGAGAGCAACATTTTTCTGAATCAAGAAAACACAACTCAGCAATGCCTATTTTTGGCTAGGCAACTCAGCAATGCCTTATTCCAATATAAATGACTTAACGAAGGTTACAATATACTCCCTGTTGTTGTTCAGTAACATAATGAAAAAGATCCTAGCTGCAATTGTTCAACTCCGCTTCCCCAAGTCTTCTTCTCTTTCTGTTTATAAAAACATAAATATACATGATCACATTCCCAATCCATCCACTCCTATAAAATGTTTTCAAATTGTATAATTCTAAATTGGAATTTTCATCTTGTGGGATAAGATAAGTAAACAAGTGGAACAGAAAGATGCAATGAGATGAAGCACATATTGATCTCCTATTATATTATCAACTCCCACTAGATTGTTAAATATTAGCATTGATACACCATGTTAAATATGCTAGTATGAATGCAGAAGCGAAAGCATAAAGTATAAAACACAATAACACACGAGGGTTACGTGGTTCAGCCTAACGGCCTACATCCACGGAGGAAACCTTAAAGGGCTACATCAATAATATATTATAGTGTAGTACAAATCCTGTGTTACAATGAATCATAACATGTGTATATATAGTAGACTAAACCCTAGACTAATAAACTTCTAGTACAAGTAGGAGACTTGACTTGCACACAAAGTAGAATTAGGCTTGGGCCTATACTAATGGGCTAATATATCTCTAACACTCCCTCTCAAACTAAAGATGAAAGTTTGATGAAATCTTGAGATTTGATAAGATTAAGAAGATCCTTTGAATGAAGTTTGGCTCTGTGACGGTAGTTTGAGGAAGGCAATGGTCTTGCAGTATTGATGTCGACTTCTAACGGTGGCTTGACTATACCGGAGAGTTTTGATGGCAGCAGTATGAAGCCAAAGAAGATGAATGCAGCGAAAAAAAACACCGAGGAAGACAAAGATTGCTCTTAAATATACCGTAAGGACAGAAAACCATGACCACAAGAAGGTGGCTTTGATACCATGTTAAATATTAGCATTGATACACCATGTTGAATATGCTAGTATAGATGCGGAAGCGAAAGCATAAAGTATAGAACACAATAATATACGAGGGTTACGTGGTTCAGCCTAACGGCCTACATCCATGGAGGAAACCCTAGAGGGCTACATCAATAATATATTAGAGTGTAATACAAATCCTGTGTTACAATGAATCATAACATGTGTATATATAGTAGACTAAGCTCTAGACTAATAGACTTCTAGTACAAGTAGGAGACTTGGCTTGCACACAAAGTAGAATTAGGCTTGGGCCTATACTAATGGGCTAATATATCTCTAACATTCCAATATAAATGACTTAACGAAGGTTACAATATACTCCCTGTTGTTGTTCAGTAACATAATGAAAAAGATCCTAGCTACAATTGTTCAACTCCGCTTCCCCAAGTCTTCTTCTCTTTTTGTTTATAAAAACATAAATATACATGATCACATTCCCAATCCATCCACTCCTATAAAATGTTTTCAAATTGTATAATTCTAAATTGGAATTTTCATCTTGTGGGATAAGATAAGTAAACAAGTGGAACAGAAAGATGCAATGAGATGAAGCACATATTGATCTCCTATTATATTATCAACTCCCACCAGATAATTCTCTAGAATTCCTCCTCTCTTGTTTGTTTGTTTTAATATATGTGTGAAGTCCTAAGTTACTGAAACAGCAAATCACATCAGAGGTCTTAATCTATATATCATACAAGATTGCTGTTTTTGGAATTGTTGCTATCCAAAATTAGGTAAAACTAGCAAATTATACAGATTCTCTCAACTATCAGGACTCAAACAATAACATAAAATACAAAGTGAAACACAAACATACATAAAAATGGAAAAAATCAAGCCTTGTTTTTGAAAAAATTGGGTGCTAAAGATTGGATTATATTTAAAAAAATAAGTATATTTTTTTAATCAAGAATAAATATAATTGAATGTCTACTACCTATGGCATATAAGGACTACTCTACTCTAGATCTATCAAACTCCGTAACAATATACAATTAAGCTCCAACAGGAATGGTTGAAGTAGGAAACATCAATTTAGACTGTGCTGCTGTCATCATCAAATTTATGGTCATCATCAAATGCAACCTTTTTCCTTTTCTGACCTACAACAGAAGCTTCATCATCTGAGCGCTCACAAGGAACCCATCTCCAAAATCTTCATCATCTTCTGAACATGAATAAGAGTTCAAAATCATAATCATCCGGATAAGGAGAATCTTTAAGGTCAAAAGGAAAAGCATTAAGGTCAAGATCAGCCTTTGTCCAATAAGAAATAGTCACAGCAGGTAGTTCAAGTACACCCACATCAGCCAAAAAGGGATGATCCATTAACATCTTGGCCATTACGCTTTCAACAAATCCCTCACTTCCCTTGAAATCCCTATTAGGATTTTTGACAATTTGCAGCTCATTACCCATAATACGCAAAAGATCCTCTGTATACAACTCTTCCACTCTATACCAAGGAGATTTCCCAGTAAGCATTTCACACACCACACAACCCAAATCCCAAATATCAGGTTTCTTTTTTTTTTACAGGAAAAAGATAGGAGTATATTAATAAACTGAACGAGTACAAGGTGTGCACTAGGGGTGGCTCCCACTGACCAACCCCAACAGTCAATACTCCCACTGAACAAGTCAGGTTTCTGGTCTAGCGCATTCTCAATCACATTTTCAGGTGCCTTATACAATTCCGTGCCTCTCAAGTAATAATCCAATTGCCCTCACCTCTTAGCCCATCCTAAATCCCCTATCTTTGCCACAAATTTTCTCTTGTGTTGCTGACAAGCAACAAGTTATTAGTCATCATATCGTAGTTTAACCAGAATCATGAATATGCTTGAGCTCTTTTAATATCAATTTTTTGTAGCGCCTAGCTTCAGAGTTTGGACATGGGCAATCCAGAGCCACCAGATTTCTTGATCAAATCACGTAAGGCTCCTCCGGAAGCGTACTCAAGCAACAAGTTCTCAAACATCTTACCGCTTGGATGGCCAGTGATCTCATCTCCAAAGCATTGAATGACAATAGGGCAGCCTTGAAAGTTGTTGCAATCCTTTTTTTTCCTTTGTGTCGAAGCCAATCACATTCAAAAACCTTAGCAAATTTGACAGCCATGATTGAAAAATTACGTTTTTGAGGATTTTTATATTATTGATAGGATAAGGTTGACCAAAGGCGGCACAAACTGAAGTACTCATCACATATCCAAATTTTCTGTATTACACCATTCTCCACAAATAAAAACATGAGAGGTGGATGATTGCATGTAATTTTTAAAGTTCCCTTGCCATAGACCTGGGATGCGTGTGAATATATAAATATTATATTTAAAGTAACAAATATTTAAAGTATTGTCTATTTAAATAATATTAATTTCTAATTCTCAAAAAAAAAAAAAATCTATAAGTATTATATATATATATATATATATATATATATATATATATATATATATATATCTTTTTATCTCTACAAAATTACAATTTTATGGAGAAATAATACTCTTCTAATTTCTATTGTAGTGTGTTATATTAGCCTAATATACAACTAAACTTTATAAGTGTTAGGTTCTAAAGACTTAGAATTAATGTATTTAGAATTCTAATTTGTATTGTTGGCAAACCATGATCAAAACAGGTTGTTTAGTCTTGTTTAGACTTGCTCAAAGTTGTGTCTTTTTTGTAAAGTTGGAATTGAGCTGATGCAGAAGTTACTGTGCATCTCGCCCTGGCTGGATCGATCGAAACTTAGGCTGGATTGATCAAATTTCGGGCCTGATGTGTTTTTTCTGCATAATTCCAACTCAGCCCTAGCTCATTAAAACGTTTTAGGGTTTTATGTTTTGCCTAGGTATATAAGGCAAACCCTAGCCACGTTTTAGAGGTTGCTCATATTGCTGTTTGTGTGAATCTCTTGTGAGATCTTTGAGAAGCTTTCCTTCACACAAGCTTAGGATTATCAAGAAGGAGATTTCTTCAAGAACTTAATGATCATTCAGTTGCTGCAATAAAAGCTTAAAGATACACAAGTGGGTGTGCTTGTACTTGCTGGAGAATCCAAGAAAGGAGTCTGTAGTCTCGGAGCTTGCACGTGGTTGTGTCAGTAAGTTTCTATTGGTGGGTAGCAATAGGATATTAGTGATCTAAGTCCTATTGAACAACTTCGATTCTTTCATAGTGGATTCAGGTTTACCTTGAGGATAGCTAGGTTAAATCCTCCTCAGGTTTTTACCGGTTTGGTTTCCTGGGTGATCATATCTTTGTGTTATTTATCTTTCCGTTGCATTACTTGATATGATTGTTTGATTGTGATAACCTAGATTTGGAATTTGGACTAAATAACAATTTGGCTAATTACCTAGGTTAATCCAATTGTGTTTTTAAGGGGTCTAAAAACTATCAATAAGTTTCAAATTTATTATTCAAATTTCTCATCTCTTTAAGGAATAATTGAGATTATTATAATAATCAAAATTCATCACAAAATTACATTGTTATCTTAACCAAAATTAAAATGAAACCAAATGAATAAAATATAGATCACTTTATAATAATTTATTACTCAAACAATTAGTAAGCATATTCAAATTCATAGTCATGTAGATTGTGTTTTGATATAACTTAAATTCCAATTTCTAAAATAAAAAATAAGTATTAACTCAAACCAAAATTCAACCAAAGCTATAAAAGGAAGAGAAAGGATGGTAATTTAAAACAAAAAAAAAAAACAAAATACCAAAACACATATTGAAAAAAAAAAAAAAAAAAAAAAAAAAAAAAACCCATCAACCTTGATTAGAGTTATATAAAAGAACAAAAATCCACCGAGAGAGAGAGAGAGAGAGAGAGAGAGTACTCATATCTTTGTGTGGGACAAATATTGATTGAATGGAAGGAATGATATCAAATTTATACAAAATAATATAGGAAGAAGAATAGTCAAAATATTAGAAAGATAAAAGAATGATGGAAGTAGTGGGGGAGATTAAGAGAAAAAGAGGAAGAGGAAAGGTTGGAGGAAGTGTAGGTGGGGACTAATAAAGAGAAGAAGACAATTTTTATTTTATTTTATTTTATTTTGTTGAGAAGTGGGAGAAGAAAATTTTAAAAGAGAAAATAATATGTAGAAAAATGAGCAAAATTTATATACATATATATATATATATATATATATATATGAAAATTATTTTTTCAAAGGATGGATAGAAAATGATGACATGCCTCTAATGCGACTCAATAGGAGCATAATAATAATAAATGCTATGCTTTAGTTTTTAGATATATATATATATATATATATATATATATATATATATATATATATATATTGGCGCCGAAAAGTGCACTAGCCTAATTACTGCTTAATTAATTTTTTTTGTTTAGAGGTGAAATAGTGTGGATAGAAAACTTTGAAGAGAAAATAGATAGGAAAACGTTTTTGGAGTGTGTTTGATTGGACGGGGAGGAAGGAAAATAAATGATGTGGCTCAAATGTTTTCTCTCTAGGCCTAACAAAATTTGTTTCTCCCTAAAATGGGGAGAAAACTAAGTGGGAATGTATTTTTTCTTAATTGACAAAAATGCCCATGTGCATGTGCATATGGGCTTCATTCAGTTGCCTTATTCTTCTTCTTTTTTCTTTCTTTTTTTTTTTTCTTGGCAGTAACTTTACCTCTTTTTTTCCTTCTGATTTTCAAGGGCTTGAGCATGATAGTAGTAGTTGTTGTTGTTGTTGTTGGGAAGTTATTGTGTACTTTTGGAGTACCATAAATGCGTGCTCTTTCCTCTCACATAAATGGTGGGTCCCACTAATTAAATTCATGGTGGGACCCACCATTCATGTGAGAGGAGAGAGTATGCATTTATGATACTCCGGGAGTACCTAATAATTTTCCGTTGTTGTTGTTGTTTTTTTTTTTTTTTTTTTTTTTTTTTTAAATCTAGACGTGATTTTTTTTTAACATGATTTTTATTTATTTTTAATAAATTTGGGTGATTGCTCTTTTTTTTGGGCATCATTCTTTAACAGTGATATATGAGTAAATTTATTCAAACTTATTTTTTCCATCCCTCCACTTTTCCACTCCAAACCAAACAAAGAGTAGAGAAACTAAAATCTTTTTTGTCCTTCCACTTTTCCATCCTCCCACCATTTTCTATCCTTTCACTTTTCCACCTCTCCAACCAAACGGATCCTTAAGGTAAACACAATTAAAGAGTAATTTATGTACGTAATTATCCAATTAATTAACCAACCACTAAATAAATGCATGGATAAACATAATTGAGCAAAACAATACTATAAAGAGCAATAAATAAAGAGAATGCAAGCCAAAGATAACATGTGATGTGTTAACAATGAGGAAAATTGAAGTACCTAGCATAAAAACATCTTTGCAACCCTATGAGCCGAAAGCAATCCACTAGTGAATGAGTTGGACTATAGGGGCAAAAATAAACCTTCCGAGCCTAAGCTACCACTATGCTTGAGCACTCCAATCTCCTACTACCAACGAATTTCTTGGAATCTTGTCTTCCACTAGCTTCCAAGATCCCACAACATCGACCTGTTGCACCACCCAGCCTTACAGGCTAAAAATGGCTAAGCTCTGATGCTTCCCATTGCTCCAAAATGCTCACTACACTCAAATTATGTGAAGGCTGTGTTTGGATAAATCTCCCTGATCTCAGAAGGTATGACAATGGTGAGAGGGAAGAGAGTAGAGAAAATTAAGGTATTTGGCTAACAATTGAATGGCTTAATTCCCCTAGCACTCAAAGGGTTTCTCTAGGGTTTTCTCTTTGATTCTCTATTTTCAATTTTGTGGAAAATGTGGGTATTTATAGCAAGGGAAAAAAGAGGTACAATAAGTGACCTAAAATATGACTTTTTATAGTGTAGAGACACTCGCAAGTTCCCCTGCTATAGCAAACTCTAAAAAAGCTCCAGGTACTCCTCATGTGCAAACTCATGAGTTCCATTGATCTAGAAATTTTTCATCAGCGTTAAACCCAACCCAAGTACATTAAACCTCACAAAAATACATGGAAAAATATGCATAGAATTACAACAAATTTGGCATTGAATAAAACAAAGAAAACGCACTATAGGAATTAACAACTTAACAGAATCTAGTCCGGGTTGATTGCGTGTGGCTTTTGAACAAGGGAATTGTTGTATTGATGCCTTAGCCGATTTTGAAACAACATTAGTAGGATTAATACAACATGTATTGGTTTAATGATTTTAATTGGACTTCAAAATAACAATGTTTTATAGTGGAAGAAAAACCATATAAAAAAATGACCACAGACAAAAAAGTAAACAATAATGATGGCAAATTCTTGGCAATACAAGTTGGAGATAACAAGCAGAGACAAAAAGGAAAAGAGAAAAAAGAAGTCAAATGTAATTATATTTACCTTGCGAGGATTCATAGACCGACACTCATTATTTCTACATAACAGATGATAGAAGCTCTCCTAAGTAGAAGGCTCATTGCTTCTCACTGTAGTAAGTTCGATTAAATTAGAAAATTCATCAGTACGAATGCTATCACTATGCTCATTGCATGATCTAGCATATCTCAAAAATTAGAACATGGAAAAGAATAAAAACACAACTCCAATCCAATAAAGAGTGGAGAAAGTAATATTTTACTAGTTGTGTGTTAATGTGACCATTCTCGATTTTATTCCTAAGATCACCTTTTGGACTTGATCTTGAGACCATATTTTGGTCTTGACATTAAGACCAATATAATGTTATTTTTTGGAAGAAAGGAAAGTAAGAGTGAAACCTATATCATCATATATATGCTCACACTAACACACAAACACTAACACATAACTAGTTGTATGAGGGCTTAGTTGGGTTGGAGTTAATTTTTCAAAACAAAACATAAAAGAAGGTCAAATTCTAATCATGGATAGCTGACAAGCAAGAAAATATTCATATACCAACAACAACCAAAAAAAAAAAAAAAAAATGACAATCAGTTCATAGACATAAGAATTTAAAGTCAAAGGATTCAATGAATTAATACATACACATCATGGATTTCAGTTTTGAGGATTTGATTTTAACAAAAGCACTTCTCATGCACCTAATCATGTACCAATAGAACTTAAAATCTACCCATAGCAAAAGCAATAGTAGCAGCATTATATAAGACTATCTTAGCCATTGGCTAATACATGACCTATCTCAGATCACCAATTTTGTTGAGTCACAACTTTCAAGCAACAATTAGTAAAGTAAAACCCGTTCTTTAGGTAGAAATAACCATCACATTTACAACATGGCAGTAATGAAAACCAAAAACATAGATTAAGCACATCCTAAAAAAAAAAAAAGAAACATACCACTGCATCCTCAGTATACCAATGGTCAACAAGAACATCCCAATCTTCTGACTTCTGGTATGCATCTCTTGGGTCGGTTGCTCTTCACCCGTGCTTTGTTTCTTGGATGCAGTATGTAATGAGTCGTTTTCAGCCTACACTTGTGATCCCTCCAAGCCTTCCCAATTTTTTGTAAGCTAAATGTATTCAAACCTGCATATGTAGTAGGATTAGTAGGGACAGGGTATTTTCGCTACAATCAAATAGTTGAGTTAGCAAATTACAATCAAATAGTTGAGTTAGAATTAGAATAGCAACAAGCATACTAAAATGTCATAATTACAAGTATTATAAGTTTCTGGTTTACCTCTACAAGACGCCAACACTCTTCTTTAAGTTCTTCTGGCATGTCCCTCCAATTCAAATATCTTACTGGGCACATGTGGGGTTTCCACGCAATTGTCCCCAAGAAACCAGTGAAAGCCCTCGCCCCTTCATCAACTAGCTGATGCATACTATTTAGTAGCAACTCAATTACTTGGTCGTCGAGAAGATCCCAAACATCCAAGTACTTGCTTGGCCTGCAAGTGGCACGTACAGGTGACTGCACATCTGAAATTTAAAGGAGACAATATCGTTAAAGTAAGTAAATAAATATGAAATTAAATAAAAATTTTAAAAAAAATTAAAAAAAGGAGAGGAAAGTGAGGTGGCAAACAAAATAATATATTATAGGTTGTATTTTGCTAAGAGATAGTGTTTAATATTATGCTAAAATTCTTACTAGAAAAAGTAAGTGTTTAATGAAATTCTTTTTGGTTGTGTCACCAGTTTTGGGTATTAGCATGATAATTTATTTTTAAAATATTATACAGTAAATAATTTTAAGTAAAACAGTTGCACACAAAATATACAATTTATGTAACTGATATAATTTGAAAATCAGATTATCTTAAAACTTAAAAGTTCAGATAATTAGATTTTAAAATGACTTTTTTTTCAAAGAAAAAATCAACTATTTTTAAAAAATTAGCTTTTTTTAATGAAATAATTCAATATTAAAAAAAAAAGGGCAGCAACAATTTCTTTGTACTTTTTTGCACATTTTAACCAACATTTCAATTGTTTCCCCAAATTCTATACAATTTTCCAAAATTTAATTTTTGGTTATGATGCATAGCTTGCAATGACAACCCATGCTTATATATATATATATATATATATATATATATATATATATATATATATATATATATTATTATTATTATTATTTTAAATAGGATTTTTAAGCAAACTAATAGCAAATTTGATATCAAGTTTTAAGCCCATAACTTGCGTAGAAACTTCGTGCATTTCTTGGTTCATTTCTTGATCCACATGTTCTGTAGAAGCTCCTTCCATGGTTACGCTCTTGGAACACGTGCGCAAATTTGCTTTTCGCCTTGCCATTTCAACTGTCAAAGTGTAAAATAAAAACAAGTATCATCATCACTATTAACCAAGCTAATCAAATTCAAAACCCAAATCTCATTGTAGTCCTTTAAGATAAAACCAAAAGAATTTAATAAAAAAATAAAAAACTATCAAACACCAAATTTATTTTGTAAAGAAAATATATAGTGAAACAAACAGTTCAAGGACAAATATTTGTTACCTTGTAGTGGTGGGGGTAAGTTGAGCAACTGTGAGGAATTGGCTGCCTGGTTGAAGCTAAATAAAGTGAAGAAAAGGAAATGTAAAGAATTGAGGGTGAAATTTTTGGTGATATAGACAGATTAATAGAAATAAAGTATCCCTGATAAAATATGTATTATGAAGATGCTTAAGAATTGCCAATAATGAACATGATATCTCCAACAAAATATTATAAAATGGATGGATAGTTAGAAGTGCAGAGTTGAAAAAATCCTTTTCCAATAAGTGATGATTTTACTGAAATTAAATAGATTCAACATAATTATACATAAAGAACTAAAAAATAGAAACAGAAATGACTACAGAAGTACGCAAGAGCCATACCTCCAATTAACAAGATATACACCCCAACCCAAGCACTCAAATCTTTCAAAAAAGGAGACAGAAGAACCATTATCCCTTTTGAAAACAATTTGAATTCCTTACAACTTGCACCACTTAACATAGGGTACTATCCTGTTAACAACTTTATTTAAAGAACTTTTCTTGCTTTAAAACATTGCAAATTCTGTCCTCCAAAGATTTGTTTAAAGCAAACCCAAAAATACTTTCAACTTCAATCTACTTCTTATGCTACTTCTATATTTTAGAAAATGGTTTAGACATGCTTAAACCAATAGATTGCTAGGACCATTGTTATCAATGTTTGCTACAATCAATGAATCAATTTGTTTTCCTTTCAGGAATAGCTTAAATATTTAGGGACCATGTTTTCTACTAATTGCATAGCCATCTCTATGAAAATAGACAACTAATGGTGAGTCTGTTAATGGCATAAATCTCTACAATAAATTTAAAACACAATGCCCAAGACAAATTGTAGAACACTATAGAGCAGTAACAAGTGACCTATAGTAGAATTTACAGCTAGAGAAACCCTTGTAATTTGATGATAAATGTGCTATAATGCTCTAAGTTGAAGGAGGGTGCTTCCACCTTTTGAATGGCATATCAGTTTGAGAAGATTATAAGCACATTCACTCCTCATTCATCTCAAATTATGTGACTAATTCAATATAGTCTAAACATTATGATAATCTCACAATTTCCTCAGAGAGAGAGAGAAATTGAACAGCTTTGGCTCAAATTGCATTTCCTTTTCTTCACACAATCAACCCGATAAACAAGCCCAACATCAATAACCCATTTCAAAAATTAAAGAATCAAAGAATTCAGAGGAATAATTTGGTTTTTGACTAGAAAACATCCTAATATATTACCAAACAAACAACAACAAAAAATAGATAACACATTGAACATAACACATCAGATAAAAAAAAAAAAACTCACGAGGTGGATTGAAATGAGGTGGCGGCAACGAGGTGGATTGGTGTTGCTAGGTGACGCCGATGAGGTGGATTGGGGTTGCTAGGTGGTGGCTACTGAGTCGACGTGGTTTGGTGGTGGTGGTGGTGGGGTTGTTGTGAAGGCAGCAGCGGTGGTGGGATTTTGGGTTTGCGAGGGAGAGTGAGAGAAAGAGAGAGAGCGATAGAGTTTAAAAGATAAATAGTGTTTGCATGGGATTTTGGGTCTATGAGGGAGAGTGAGAGCTAGAGAGAGAGAGAGCTGGGATTTTGGATCTCTGAAGTGAATGAGATAGAGATATAGTGAATGAGAGAGATACAATAGATAGAGAGATAAAGAGATACAGTGTGTTTGGCAAAAATGAAAAGCAAAAAAAAAAAAAAAAAAAAAACAGAGAGAATATTTGGGGAGAGGCGGGGAGTTAGAAGGTATATAGTGGTGGTCCAACCCACCGCTATAACTAAAAAAACCAATGCAAAAAGGAATCCCTATTGCATCGATCATACAAACACTGTTACATCTCACATATTGCGGCATTTTCCTCTACCGTCGCTATAGTATTTGCACAAAATGATGTATTTATTGTGGTGGGTTATAGGAGCGCCGCTATATCTAAGTTACCGCTGCTAAAACATATATATTGGGGTGGTTTTATGTCCTGCCATTGTAGGACGCTACAAAAGACTATACCTATAGCGACAGTTCTTAAAAACGCTGCAATAAACCCTACGTACAATGGCGGTCCCAAAAAAGGCTGCAATAGGTGACATATAGCAACGGTTTTACAACCATTGCAAAAAAACCGCTGCAATAGTACAGATTTTTTGTATTGTAAGACAATATTTTAAGTGGACATGTTAATACACTTTTTTTGAATTCAAAAAGTTAATTTGTTGACATATTTACCAAAGCATTATTTAAGAGTTTTTTAGGGTCTATATTTTCCAAGTGAGTGCAAATTTGGTCCGGACCTGGCGTAAAACCATCATTTTACACCATCTAATAGCATCGTGCCACATCAGCATTTCACAAAACAATCAAATACATTTAACACACACAATCACTTCTTAAAACCCACCCACATCATCATCAGATAAGCTTCCGGAGCGTTGACGGACTGTACAAAAGCCACTAGATTCATCGTTTTTGTGGTAGAATTCAGCAAAACCCAAAAGCCATCAAGCCCAAATTTAGATGATGGTATTGCCAAGTGAAAAGCTCCAAAAGCTCAGTAGGCTCAAAACCAAAAACAGAAGTAAAAGTGTTAAAAACAAAAAAACAAAAAATCCAATCTCCGATCCAAAGTAAAAGGAAGACCACCCCACCCCCACTATTATTCTCCTCTTTGGCATTTGCTCTCTTTTTTTATTAGCTTAGACTTTGCCTTCAGATCTACCAAATACGCAAACAAACTCCTTTATAGAACCAAAAAAATAAATCCAACTTCTTTCACTACCATTAAAGACAAATGGTCTCACCCAACTTCAACTTCTTCTTCTTCATTTTCATTTACCAAAAAAACCCAAACAGATATGGAAAATGCTCTAGCACCATTGAGACTCCACGCCAAAGCATCATTTGTAACTAGGCTTGATGGGCTCTGGGTATCACTTAATTTGAACACAAAAACGGCAGCTTTGTACTGTTTGGCAATGCTCCAAAAGCTTTCCTGACGACGCTGTGTAGTGTGGGTGGTTTTGCCGTGCTTGGGTGGTTTTTTATTTTTATTTTATTAAATTGGGTTTTAAGGAGTGATAATATGTGGCAGGTGTATTTGATTGTTTTGTGAAATGCTGATGTGTCTTGTTATTATTGGAGGATAGAATGTTTTCTCTTTCCAAGTTGGGCTTATATGCTCTAAATTAAGAAGAAACATTAGAAAAACTAGTCGCTAACTCGTGCGATGCACGGGAAAGCTGTTCAGTTATCACTTATGACAGTGCTAAATAACCTTAAAACCTAAGACTAACCCATGGAATGGATTTGAAATTTTTTCACAAATAAAGAAAATGTTACGTGAAGTTTTGTGAATATGATACCTTATATTTTGTGAAAATGAGAGTCATATTTGATATATTTAAGAAGCAAATAAATATCTAACATACGTAATACTAATAGATATCTAACTCTTATCACAAAAAATGAATGTTGCACATTAGGATTACAATCTCAAAATTCCCTATCCTATAGTCAATACTAAACATTCAATTACTAAATGAAAAATATTAATTAACCAAAACTTACTTATTTATTTGTATAAATAAGTAAACATAGATAATTATATTATAATAATATAAGTATTAAAAGTACTTAAGATATTTGTTGCATGTCTATCAATTTGCGTTTAAGTTAGGATTAAAAATTAAAATTATTTCACTATTCAACTTATTTTTGCTGCAATTTATGAATTTTATTACACTTTTTGGTACTATTTATGAGCTCTACTATACTATTTTAATTAATTTTTACCTTTATTTATAGTACTTTAAGTAATAATTTTTCAATTTCAATAAAATAAATGGCATCCAAACACACCCTTAATTAGTATCATCAGCCACTGCATATCTCACATCACATTGGGCTCAAAGCTAAAAAAAAACTAATGGCTTTGCCCCATCTTTTATTCAAAAATTAAAATCTTTCTACTTTCCCAATGCAAGTCACGTGGAGGCTTTTTTTGGGGGGGGGGGGTAAATATTATGTGGAGGCTTTGGAAACATAAAAAAAGTGTACAAAATGTCAAAAACAAAAAGAGAAACTATAGAGACTGGAGACGGACAAAAGAAAGATGAGGAAAAGAAGAAGAAAAGAGTACAAAATGTCAAAAACAAAAAGAGAGAAACTACAGAGACTGGAGACGGACAAAAGAAAGAGGAGGAAAAGAAGAAAAAAGAAGAAGAAATAGCAGTAGAAGATGAAGGCGTGACACCATGACCGGCGACTTGTGTTGGCAACCTGCTGCTTCAACTTGGCGCAGCCCCTGCTGCGTCGTCTTCTTCTTCTCTGTTTTTTTTTTTTTTTTTTCCCCTTACAAATAAGAAATTTATGGAATGAAGAGAAAGATGACGAAGAGAGAGATGAGATTATTTTGGTTTTGGTGATTTATGGGTTTGGTTTGTGTTGGGTGTGTATTATGTTTGAAGAAATTTATGGGATGAGGAGGAAGATGACGAAGAGGGAGATGGGAAATTATTTTGGTTTTGGTTTGGGTTTGTGCTCATATGTACTGTTTTGGTTTGTGTTGGAAAAGGCAGAGCATCGTGGAAGGGAAAGGGCAGAACATCGGGATTTAGAAGAATGTTATTACGTTTTTTTTTTTAATGTTTTTTTTTTAATAATTTGCTGATGTGGAAATTTGTGGGAGTTTCAAAAACTTTGGTTTTATATATATATATATATATTGATAAGAAAAGGTTGTCATAGGTTGTAGACTTATGTTGTACGGGTAGAACCCCACTAGAAAAGGTAAAGAAGGTTCTAGAATATATACCATGTACTACTTTTGTTGTTATAGGCTTATAGCACTTTTTTACTGTTTACGCTGTCTATCAAAACGAATTAATATAAAAATCAAATAAATATAATCAAATTTTTAAAAAGAAAAGAAATAAAAAAATAATTGGCCATTGAATTTGTTGTGGAACCCACTACTAATACATGCATACACATTCCGTAAATAAAATCTTCCTTTGGTATTATCTTCATGCCAGCCATTTAATCACAAGTACTGATTATTGTTTTCTAAAATTACGGCAAATGATACGAAGTGTAAATTGAATATTGCAATTTCACACATTGGGGATCCCAGAATATAATTAATTCTACTTTGCTTTGTAAAACTCATTTGAAAAGGTGGGTTAATATAAATTCTACATCTTAATTTACACTTTATGTTTTACCAATTGTAACATGTCATGTGATTTTAAGGGGTTTGCTTAGTTATTCCCAATATCTCATAATGTCCATGAGATCTTCGTTTCGAAACCTCTTGCTAATATCTCGGGTTTAATTTTTTACATTAAAAACTTTAAATACTTGAAAAGAAAGAAAATGAAAGAGAGAATTACCAAAAAATAACATAAAATTATACAAAGAAGAGACAATAAATTATTTTAAGTTATTTTGCCATATTTAATATTCACACTATAATTGACTAAATTTATAATCTCTTCCTCTCATTTATCTAATAATCAATCAGAGGTAAATAAAAAATAGAATGCTCCTGTGTATGATTGTTTTTATATATATACACTCTTATTTATGTTAATGTTTATCCTCATATGTTTACTCTTCATTATGTTTAAGTGTATGTTCATGTTTACTCTTTGCTTCGAATTCCATGTTCAATGAGAGGACCAAGCACATTGAACTTGTGTTAAAGAAATTAAGAAAAAGGTTGTCAAGAGTTATAAACTTGTGCTGTATCAGGCGATAACTCTAACATATAGTGGCAAGAGACAAATGCCAAGTCGATTCTTGTTCCTGTATGAATCCTACCTAGCAAAGTATTTGGAGATTAAGGCCACATTGTCATAATGGAACCAATAATATACATTACATTAACATCTGAGATTGTCAACCTCCTTCCTAATCAATCAAAAAAGATTCAACCAAGGCTAGCACCAATTATTTACTGCCACAAAGGATCTAGGTCTATATGTTATTAATATGCATGCAAATTTTCATGACAATTGGATGTTGTTTATTATTCGATTCATAGACTTATCTTTTATGCATTATTTTAAACTACAAAAATTTAAATTTGAACAATTGATTAATGAAAAGGCTATTGATCTTTAATCATCTTAAAATTTTTCAAGAGTGAAGACTATGAAGATAATGTAATCTAATAGTGGATTTATCAAAATTTGATCCAATTTTTAAGCAACACCAAGTGTAACTTAAATCCAACTCATATGTATATATCTACTAGCCTCATCACACGTGCTTTACGTGTGCAATGAGGCTTTTTTTTTGGGTTTAGTGTCATAATTTTTCATTCATCTTAATTTGAGACATTTCTTTCTTCTATCCAGTTAAAACGTGAGATTAGAATTTAGAAGGAAAAAAAAAAAAAAAAAAAGAGGGAGAATCGTTTAAGTATTGATAAAGGGGAAATAAGGAGAAGAAGAAAAAAAGTGAAAATCTTGGGCTTAGTGGTCCTATTTTCTAGCCACCAAAAAAAAAAAAAAACTGCCTTTATATTTTATATATAATTTTTATTTTGAGAATCTAATTTATAAGTTAATAAAACAATTTGAAAATCAACATGAGAGTGACCCTATCTTATAGGCAATGTTTTAGTGAGAGTTAGAATTATATTTTTACCGAATTATTCTTTAGTTTTGTCTCTATTTAAATATAAGAGTTTAGGGCAATTTTTGAACCAAAATAAATAAATAAATAAAGATCCCAAACAAGTAAAGTCTCTTAAATAATAGTAGTAGTAGTAGCAATAGCAGTAATAGTGTGCGTGTGTGTGTGTGTGTGTATAGATATATATATATATATATATATATATAGAGAGAGAGAGAGAGAGAGAGAGAGAGAGAGAGAGATGGGTTCAAGTTACATCTAGTGTCTATCTAAAGAGTTATACCTTTTTTAAACCGTTGGATTTAAATAGATCTAACGGTTAAAAAAAGACCCATATTATTACAAATATTTTTATTAAAATCTCATTATTTGTTCTCATTTCACTACAAAACGCAGGGGGGTGAGGCCGTAGCCCCAGACGACCTAAAGCCCCGTTTTTAAAAAACGGGGTTTAAAGAAAAAACGTGAAGCCGCGTTTTATACGCGGGGCATCTGACTCTCTGATTTATTACCTTCTAAACCTATCTCTAAACCTAAAAACGTTTGACATCTGACTCTCTCTCTGTCTCCTCCATCATTGCTCTACCTTCACAGGTTGCTGGCAGGAAAAAAAAAAAAAAAGCCGAACACACAACAGAGGTTTGTGAGTGAGAGTCACTATTTAGAGGAGCTGCATCAACGAAAGTAGTTCACACCAGAAATACATCAGGCAAGAGGAGCTGCTCGATGATGGCTTTATACAGTTATGGATCAAAGGCATAGTCATAGATATTTATCAAGTCTCTACCTAGTGTCAAGAATGAAACGTTGTTCGGCAAAGTATAGAAGGAAAAGATGAAAGAATTATTTGCAACTTAATTTGCAGGCAAATGATGTTGACGAATGGCGTAGGAGATTGCTATATATAATATACGTTGGATTCAGTCTTGTATTTGAAGACATCAAAATAGTCAGATATGAAATTAAAGAGGGAAGGTGCTTAATTGTGCTGTTCTGCTAGTCTTTTTAGGTGAGGTTGGAATGAGAATGAAAAATTGTTTAAGAAATGGTCATTTGGAGACGTCATGGTGGGAACTTTCTTCTCTACGTACTCCCACTTATTAGGAAATTTTTGTTGTTGGAAGCATTTGAAATTAAAAACAAATGTGGATCAGGCTGGCCTGCTTTTCTTTGTCTTTGTTTATTTATTTCTTTATAGGATTTGCAAGGAATCTGCCTGTTTTCCCAAGTGGTTGACTGCACTGAAGGGAGAAGGAAATTGTAGTGAAGTTTCTTGGACGTGACCTTAAAGTGTTTGTTGGCGGCCTATTGTCTTTGTTTTCCATGCAGTGGTTTTTATTTTAATGACATACATTTTCCACGAAATAGTTGACCGGTTTCTCTAAAATAGATAATGCCTTTCGTTGACAAGGCTTGAGAATGTATCTCATTCACTGGTATCGTATGCATTATCTCTCTTATAGCACATGTATCCACCCTGAGATCATTATAGACCTATGGAGAGTGACTTGATTGTATGAAATTGCCACAGTAATTTCCTCAGCGAATGCTTGGAAAAGTAGTAATGATACATGTAGCCTGGAATTTGGAATTACTAGAACAATTTCTTTTTCATTCCATGCACGTCACATGTGAGAAGAGAAACAAGGGAAATTCGGACTTCATAGACTCATAGTCATGCCCACATGATAAGCATCTGTGATTCATACTGTTGGATCACAAAGAGAGAAAGAGAGAGAGAGAGTTAGACGTCAAACGTTTTTGGGTTTAGAAATAGGTTTAGAATGTAATAAATGAGGGTAATTAATGAGATCCTAAAAAGAATATTTGTAATAATGAGGGTCTTTTTTTAACCGTTGGATCTACTTAAATCCAACGGTTTAAAAAATGTGTAACTCTAAAATATAGGTAAGAAAAGGAAAATGTTAATGGTGCATCTTTGTTGTTCCAACCTCATCATTGCTAAATACTTACAAATTTATTAGTTTGTGAGAAATGCTCACCAGTCCTTGCATGGTTTGTATGGGTTGCAAGTTGCAATGTAATGTACTAATAGTCCATGAATTTGATCCAAATTCCAAATCTAACTCAATAGTCAATTCTTGGAAAGTGAAAACAACATATGACCCTTAAAACACGTTAGTTGAATTCTCCTAAAGAAGACTCAAAATTCAACCTTGGACCAGTTCCAGCTATTATAAGTTTATTGATTCATATTAAGATCTGCACTACAAAAATATCCTGGCCATTCTCAATTGAAAGCTACAATCATGGTAATTAACATGGAAGATTTTGTTATCATAATTGTAAAGATTTTTTTTTTTTTTTTGTTTTTTTACATGATGGAAATTCTACTCTAGTATAATCTAAATACATATGTATGTACAATTCCCTCCTAGAAACTTGAACCTCAACCCTTGTCCCCCTTCCCCCACAAAAACTTTGTACTTATGGAGTGGCTATCACGTCAAAGGTGTGCGGTGGTGACTATGAAGAATTTTTATCATGTTAAAAACTGTCAGAATTGAAAGGATGTGGAAAGTTTTATGTTTTTTGGTTTGTTTGTTTTTTTCCGTTTACATATATAATAGTAACACAAATAGTCTAATAAAAGTAGGTGTCCACTTAATAATAAAAAAACAAAGGGTATTAGTTGCAATTCATTTCCTTGATTGATTTGATTCATTCTTTCTAAATATTTGGCATTTATTTTTTTATTTTAAGTTTTTTTTTCATGTGAAAAAAATGTGGGTTGACCCATCCCAACTCACAACCCGATTGGCCTAACTTGTTTTTAACTCTTTTAAAATGACACTTTTTATCTGACCCATTTTTGACCTATAACCTAACCCCGACAAGACTTGACCATTTGCCATGTCAACCTTTTAAGTTCTTTATTAGAAATGTTTTGTTTTTCATTTCTTTTAGAGATAATTACAAGAAGTTGCTAACCTAGTAGTTAGAACCCTTTTCTACTTAAACCTCCAAACACTTTGTGCATATGGAGATGTCATTTCAACTACAAGGCCCTTGGCAAATTTTTTTGTTTTTCATTTGATAATAGAGAAATTGTTTTATTGATTACAATACCCATAATTTTATCACCTTTTTACTAACTTTTCAACACATTGCACAAGTCAGTAACTAGTAATTTTTAATATTCAATACAAGGCCTACGTCAATGTGCTCAGAACATTGAACTCAATAACATGCCAAAGCTCAAAAAAAACCCACACAACACAACCCAAGCCAATGAGAAGAAAAAACTAAACTAAATTTCACATACAAAATCCCATCCCTACACTTTATTAAAACAAGTTTTGTAGGCAATATGATCTCCACATTTACTCTATTATTCATTCACTACACACACAAAAAATAAAGAAAGGAAGTATTGTTATTAATAAAAAGTTAATTAAAACAAGTCTAATTCTAACAACAACAAAAAATGTGCGCATGTAAAAACAGCCAAAAAAAAAAAAAAAAAAACCGTCTTGAAGATTGTATTCATCCCCAAGAATCAATAGCATTATCAAACAATGAAAGCGAAAAGACAAATCTATTCCTTGTTGTAGCAAGCTAGTTTGGCCCAGGCATATCTGATGGGAGAAGAGGCAATAGAGCTTCAAAATTGAGGACTTGAATTGCTTGCCTTATTGAAGGTCTGAGGTTGTAATCAGGATGAGCACACCAAAGCCCAACTATAATCAAACGCTCCATTTGTAGCTCATCAAAATTTCCGCCTAGCCTTGGGTCAGCCGCTTTAAGCAACTCTCCTCTTCTATGGAGCTCCCAAACCCACATCTCTGTGACTACTTGATGATCTTCTGTGGCCATGTGGTTGATTGCTCTTCTTCCAGAGGCTATCTCCAATGCAACAATTCCAAAACTATAAACATCTGATTCCTTGGTAGCCTTACCAGTTGTGAAATATTCTGGAGCTATATAGCCCTTAGTGCCTGCCATATCTGTGGTTGTTGACCCTTTGGCATGGTCCACAAGCCTAGCTAGCCCAAAATCCCCAAGTTTAGCATTAAAATTTGAATCAAGCATAATGTTGCTAGATTTTATATCCCTATGCAATACACATTGTTCCCATTCATCTTGCAAGTAAAGCAAGGCTGAGGCTAAGCCTTGAGCAACTTTGTACCTCAGTTCCCACATCAATACACTTTCTTGAAAAAGATGTGAATCTAAGCTTCCATTAGGCATGAAATCATAAACGAGCAAGAGTTCTTTTCTTTCGTGGCACCAGCCAATGAGTTGCACCAAATTCCTATGTCTCAATTGACTGATGATTTTTACTTCTGATGCGTACTCCTTTATGCCTTGTTTAGACCCTTTTACCACCCTCTTAACAGCTACATAGGTGTTTGAGTCCCTTAGAAGCCCTTTATAAACCGCACCAAATCCTCCCTGGCCTAGCTTTTCTTTGTCATTAAAATCATTTGTTGCATGAGCTAATTCATTGTATGAAAACTTCTTGGGTCCTCTTCCCCTTTCAAATTCTTCATCAATGTAATCATCAAGGACATCATCATCTTCTCCTTTATCCCTACTATTCCTCTTCCACAAGGAAAACAGCACCATTGCCAACCCACCAACCAAAACAAATCCACCAAAACCAAGCCCCATGGCTAACCCCAATGTGTTGTTTTTCCTTTGCTTGGGGGCTGGAACATTTGGGCTTGATACTGGATCTTTAGGGTTGGTTATGGTTTCATCAATTTCCAAACTTGAACTAAAATCCCATGAATAAATGGTATGGATTGCAGAAGAATTTCCTGTTGAGGCTGAGAATCCAATTGTGACCAATTCAGGTAAGAATAGACTCAAATCAACATTTGCAGAAAGGAACTGCCTTACTGGAACATTGCCTCTAAAACCAGTGAATACCACACTCAAATTATAAGAACTAGAATTATAAGTAATCCAAGCTTCATTTATTTTCCCTTCTTTAATAGCAGTATTGCTAAACCATGAAATATTAGCCACAGATTTCAAGGAGTTCAGATCAATACCTACATGTTCCCCAGGGGGATCCAGATAGTCGTTGCTATAGATATCGAACTCCACTGCAACAAAAGGATTATCCACTGAGTCTAATGCCTGGTCGTCACGAGAAAGACCCATAGTACTACCACCTTTGGTCAACAAAGGAATCTTTGAACCCACAGGTGCAAGGAAGAAGGCAATCCCATCTCCATATACACTTCTTTTCTGCGAGTCAATGGCAAAGGAAAAATGGGTGGTGAAATTTGTGAATTTCCCAGAGTCCTTGTCCCACAGTTTCATGCGTTTGAAATATGTGGCTCGACCCACGAACTCAAGATTGAGCCTGTTGCCTGTGAGTTGGATGACTTGGTTTTCAGCAAAAGCTCTCTCATATGTTATGTTAGGGTCAGAAGAACTAAAATTAGTGAAGTTGAATGATATAGCACTTGTAAATGTAAATGGGGTTAGTATAGAAAAGAAATAGGTGATCACCATGAGAAAACAGAAAATAGAAAGCTGTGGACAAAGGAAATGTTCGATCTTGAAGTTGTACATTACCATGATTGTAGATTTCAAGTGAGAATGGCCAAGAGATTTTTGTAGCGCAGATCTTAATATGAATCAATAAACTTATAATAGCTGGAACTCTAAGTCTCCTAAGAAAAAAGCTAGCACTGTTTTGAAAACTAATCCCTCCGGATTGGAGAGAGACTGAAGAGGAACACAGGATTATGAAGGCAAATGAATTAGATTCTCTTCCACCAATTTCGACTGTCAACCATTAAGGAAATGGTCCGTGTTTGTCTTCTTTCCTATCTAGTACTTTTCTTGTTTTCTACCAGCCACATATATATTTTTTATTTTTTTAATTCCAGACAATATTTCATTTCAAAGAACTGAGAACTCTCTCGCTCTCTCTCTCTCTCTCGCTCTCCTGTTCTATATGCATGTATTCTCTCTCTCTATGTTTATTTTTTATTTCATTTATATTACCATTATAATAATAATAATAATAATAAATATTTAAAAAAAAACTTATAGATAGAAGCACTTTTTATAAGATAAGAATTTTCTATATTTTCCGGTGTGATGCATTAACTTTTATAAGATATCATTTTTACTAATTTAATTAATAATAATTCTTTTTTTATATGATGATGAAAAAAATTTACTTATTATATATTATGTAATATAGACATTAAAGTGAATTCATACAAATTTTCTTTTTCATTATCTCTCTTTTTTTCTTTTTTCTTTTTTTTTTTTGGTTAGTCAAAGAAAATAAAATTATCCTTATTTTTCATCTTTTTACCTAACATACATGGTAGAAAACTAAAACATTTTTTATCTTCTTACCTTCTTATCTTTCCAACCAAAAAGAGTCTAATCAATCTTAATTTATATATGGTCCAAGTTTGAATTTTGAATCTTCTTTAGGAGCATTTAACTAACGTGTTTTAAGGGTCATCTGCTGTTTCCACTTTCCAAGAATTGACTACTGAGTTAGATTTGGAATTGGGATCAAATTCATGGACTATTAGGTTGCGTTTGGTTCAATGTAAATCAAATTCCGAGTGTAAAATGAATGCAGGGGAAAGTGAATTCCCGTAAGGAAAATAAAATCTGGGTGTTTGGTTGTGCAATGGAAAATAGTTCAAAAAACGATTTTCGGTGTTTGGTAACATTCTAAAAATGCTATTTTCCTACAAATTTTTCACATTTTCTCAGCTATTTTCTCAACATCCAAACAAATTTTATTACAGAAAAATTCAAAATATACACTTAACACAACCAAAAATCAAAATAAAAACATTGAGCAAGAGGAAGAAAGAGTGAGATTGAAGGGAGAAAGAGTGACAGATTCAGGAAAAGAGAGAGATCAGAGTCGGGGGGTTTGGGGGTGGAGTGGAGTGAACTGGTGGTTGATGGCGACTAGATTGGTGACGTTGAGCAAGAGGAAGAACAAGATCGGTTTTGGGTGGATCGGTCTTGGGTGGTGACGATCTAAATGGTGGCACTGATGAGCTTCCAGCAGCGACTATAGGTCTGGTGCTGGGGTGCGATCTCACCAGTGCTAGGGTGCAATCTCGCTGGTGCTATAGGCGGCGCAATCTTGGTAGTGCTTTAGGCGGCGCGATCTCGCCGGTGTTAAGGTACGACGAGACCAATGCAATCTGGGGTTAGGGGCGGTGGTGCGATCTAGGGTTACTTCTAGTGCAATCTCTTCTTATTGTTTCTCTCTCTCTCTTTTATTTTCCTGGAGTGGAAATCATTTGAAGGTAAAATAGAAACTGAAATTCATTTCCAGCGTAGGAGGGTTATTTTACAGTCAACGCGGAAATTGATTTCCATTTGACCCAATTTTCTGTTGTTACCAAACATATAGGCTAGTGTAAAATGATTTCCTGAAATCCTTTTCAACCAAAACAAACGCAGCCTTAGTACATTGCAACTTGCAACCCAAATAAACCATTCAAGGACTAGCGAGCATTTCTCTCACAAACTAATCATCAATCAATATCAACATATATTTTTATATATATAAGCAAAGGCCTCATGGAGAGTGCATTAGGTCTTGCCATATGGCACTTTAATATTGCATTTAGCATTTTTTACCTTTTTTCATTAAATTTTTATACGGTTACTTAATAGATCATAGTAACTTCTTTTTACTATTATATAAATTTAACATTTTTCCCCTCTTTTTATTAAGTATTTTTTATTAGTTGCTCAATAAATCATAGTAACTTCTTTTTACTATTATATATATTTAGCCATTTTTACCTTCTTTTTTTTTCTTTTTTTTTATTGTTACCTAATAGATCATAGTAACTTCTTTTTACTATTATATAAAATATGGGCCACTCTTGACAATTAGACCAAAAGTTATTCTTTAAAAAATGGACTACCTTTTAAAAATAGACCAAACCTTATGAAAAATCCAAGGCTAGTTATTACCTTACATATTATGATCCAGGTTTGACCCTTCCCACATATAAATCAAAGACAAAACTCTTACCCACTTACAAACTCTCTTCCTAATCCCCATTAATAGATGATTCTTCTAGAAAATCTCCTTCTCATGAAATCATGTCTTCATTTTGCATAGATGATACTTCTAGAAAATCTCATTCTCATGAATCATGTCTTCATTTTTCCCCAATTTCAATTCAATAAGATTTTCTCTATTAATAATGTTCTATGCAATTTATACAAACAAATTCTCTTTGCCATCAACCAGTGCAATGAAAATATATATAAATCTTGAGATCCCTGAGGTTGCTGAAATAATTGAGTGCATATTTCTAAAATTTATTATAACAAAAAAGTTTATTAAATAGCATATACTATCTCATAAAATGCCATTTACTTAATATTTCTTTTAAAAAAAATTCAATAATAGGTATGGTAAAAAAACATGATCCTATACAAGATATACAAAAACTATATGCAAAACAATTTTCATTGGAGGATTTATATTTAAAAAATATGAAGAAAATAGTAAAGATAACAAAGCATTAACAAAAACAAATATTTCTATCCCAAGGTTAGAGGCACTCACATTAACTATATACTCTCCAAATATTTATAATATATTTATCTCACTATAACTACTCTATATATACAATTGCAAACTACTTCAAATACAGGATTGAAATTTTTGATGCAACTGACAAATCAATTTATTTGATATTTGATCCAGATGCCAAGAAAATCCTAAATAAATCTATAAGAGATCTTGCTGAAAAACAAACTAAGGTACAACTTATTTAATTATTGTACAACTATTGATATTGGAGAATGAATCCCACATGATTCGGGAAAAAAAAAAAAGGATTTTCCTACTTCATTTGAATGAATTCAATCTAAAGGATGGTTTAAAAAATTACATAATTGCTAAGATTTTTGATGCACCTTCAAATGAAAAAAAAAGGAATGGAAGAAAAAAAAAATCCAATATGCTATATTAAGTCTTTTTGCTGCACTATTCCAAAATTAAAAAAAAATATATATATATATATATATATATATATATATATATATATATATATATATATATATATGTATATATATATATTAAAACATTTACAAAAAACTATCCCATCATTGAAATTTAATATGAATGCAAATACCTACGAAAAATCTTAACGACAAAGTCCAAATTTTGTAAGATCCAATCAAGAATCTCTCAGTGCCAATTCATTAGTAATAAACATAAATGATGCAACAAAAAGGAAAAAGTGGATGAAAGCTCAAAAATTGAACAAATATGAACGAACTAAACTTCAAACATGGAAGATGAAGAAACAATTGATGATAATAGACCCCTTAACAAGTTTTACAAGCATCATCATGCTACAATGACAAAGCATTGAAGAAACAAGAAAAACAAGATGTCGTAATGAAACTCTTTATCACATCCCATAATAAAAATCAATAATAAAGAATGAATTAATATGCTTCTATCAACTTTTATTATGCAATATATTACTCCAAATTGTTTTAATTATTGCTCATTACTTGAGCAAAATAATTATAATAGATATGTGTGTGCAATTTATAATTGTTACTTTTTATGATGAAATCATTACTAACAAAGTTTTATAATAACTACTATAATAATGTATAAAAAAATTTAAAAAAAAAATTTACATAAAAAATTACACCATTATCTATGCATCGCATGAGAAACTTACTAGTAAATTTATAAGTATTTAGCAAGGATAAGGTTCAAACTACAAAGATGCACCATTAACATTTTCCTTTTCTTACCTACAAGCTACAACAGACACTTTATCATCTAAGTTCACAAAGAGTCATACTAAAAAATCTTCAATATCTTCTGAATATGGAAAAGACCACAAATCATTATCGGACAGCAAACTCCAATTTCCTGAATAAGAAGAACCATTAAACTCAGATTCAGTATTGTTAGGACATATGTGAATCATGTTAGGAACATATGTCAATATAGAATTGGCTACTCCTTTGACAAAATGCATTTTACTTATAATTGAGTAGATCTAGGATATGTTTAATGCTTCAAGGAACAAGGTTTCAAGTTCAAGTGTTAAAGCCATGCACGTCTGTCCAAAAATCAAGTAAAGAAGTGCTAAATTTTAAAACTCGACAACTATCCTGATAGCTAGTATCTATCGAGGTTTAAAAGGCTGTTTAAACCCGATACTCAACAGTTGCTAGATAGATAAGGTATCTATCGAGATTTAAGAAAATCTGTTTTTCATATTTGATTTCACTCCAATCCGTGTATAGATGTTTAGGCTTCCTTTTCTCACAACCCTAAACATATATAAGGGTTATTTGAAGGGCCGTCACAGGGATGCACATCAATGCAAAAGTTTTTCACAAGCATATTGTGAACCGGAGACAATTTGCCCTAGTTCATCTTTCTCTTTAAAAAGCTGCTATGTTTGTACACCGTAGGGTTTTGTAACCAAAGAGCTTCGTGATCTTCATCGTGTTAATAAATTGAAGAACTTTGCAGCCAACATCTTTCTCAATTTGGTGTGTAAGCCGCGTACTGGGATCCGCACATCAATTAGTTAGTCACGTACTGGGAGCCAAGCATTGAAAGGAGAGATTGTCACTACAAAACAAGTCCAATTAGGTATTGGGGTAAGGATTCAACTGTAGGCTGGTATAAGGTATTGGGATTCCTTTATTTATAATTGCTTGTTGTGATAATAGTGGATTCTCAGGAGTGATGACATTAAAATCATCTGGTAGGTTTTTGTCATGTAGGTTTTCCCCATTTGTAAATAAATCATCATGTCAACTTTATTTTCTGCTGTATATCAACTTAGTTATTGATTCGTTTGTGCTACTATGCATATTGCATGCTAATTAAATTAATTAATTAACTCAGCTAATTAATTGATTAATTCATCACAAGGAGTCAATACATTCTTGGCTGCACACTCTTATTAGGGTTAATCTTTACTGTGTGATCCATTAACCCTTGTTTGTCATGGATAGAGGATAGTCTTTTATTATACCTCTTTTATTTTATGGCACTGACTATGCACACTAAAAAGTACGCATGAGAGCTTTCTTGCAGTCATTAGATGAGAAAGTGTGGCAAGCTATGGAGATAGGCTGGACCAAGCCAAAGGAAGCACCGACCAATTGGGATGATGCTAATATCAAGGCTGCAAATTTCAACAGCGGGGCATTGAATGCTTTATTCAGTACAATCACAAATAAGGAGTTCAAGAAGATATCTTTTACTGAAACTGCTAAGGAAGCATGGACCATCCTCCAAACAACCTATGAAGTAACTAAGGCTGTTAAGGATTCGAAACTTCAGAGGCTTACTACAAGCTTCGAAGAGATTAAGATGGAAGAGGATGAGTCATTCAATGAGTTCTATGCCAAGCTCAAGAACATAGTGAACTCAGCCTTTAATCTTGGGAAAACCATTCCCGAACCCAAGATTGTTAGAAAGGTGCTCAGATCTCTACCTGAGAAATTTCATGCCAAGATCACTGCGATTAAGGAATAAAAGGATATTGATAAAATTCCTTTGATAAAGCTGGTTGGTAATCTGTAGACCAATGAGTTGGGGTTGACAAGGATAGGGAATCTAGTAAGGGAAAGAGCATGGCATTGAAGGCCAAGATCAGTGACACTGATGAGTCTTCAGATGATGAAGATTCTAAGATGAAATCCTATATCACCAGGTAGTTCAAAAAATTTATGAAGAATGCCAATGCTAAAGGATTTGACGAAGATCGCAAACAGTCCAATTCGTCTCAATTTAAGAATCAAGACAAAGGAAAAAATGATGCTAGGGATGGTGCTCAACATACTATTCCCTTAGGACCAAAGTGCTTTGGGTGTCAAAGTTTCGGCCACATGAAACAAGAGTGCCCTACGTATCTCAAGACCATTGGGAAAAGCAAGACACTTCCTATTACTTTGAGCAACACCAAACCTGAGGATGATTTGATAATGCGGATAATGGAATCCTAAATGCCTTTACTGCCACTGTAAATCTTGCTAATGGGATTATAGAAAATGTGGATGAAGAAGTGTACTTGGTGGTGTCTAAATTTGAGTAGATGGATGAACAAAATGACATCCACACAACCTATGCAAAATTATACAAGATCTTGGAAAAGCATGAGAAGTTGTATAGGTTAGCCACCAAGAAGCTCAGTGAAGTGGAGCTTGAACGAGAAGAAATCTCCACGAAGTTTAATAAAGCCAATCAGACCATTGGAACACTGAGATTTGAGAATAATTTCTTGGCTGAGAAGACCAAGAAGCTTGAGGCAGAGTTGTTTCAAGTCAGCACTCAACTGGAGAGAACTTCAAGTACAAAGCTTGACGAAATGCTTAGTCTTCAAATATCTGCTTCTGATCGAACCGGTTTAAGCTATGATTTCTCTTCCCTTAGTATTGCTTCTATTAGTACTACTATTTTGTTTCTCCTACTAATAATGTTGAATTTGAGAACAATGATGTCAAAACTGTTTTAGCTATTAAGAACATAGACAAGGGAAAATCTATCTTAAGAGCACCCCCCAAGCTGGATAAGAAAGAGACTAAAAACCCTAGGGCTAAGAAGGGAAATACTCAAAAGCCTAAACAAAAGAAGTAGCATCTCTGTCATCACTGTGGAGCAATTGGACATACTCGACCTAATTGCTATAAGTGGTTAGCCACTCAACAAAGCAATAGTATGATCTCATCGGGGAACCAGAATCAGTTTCCATCCTCCTTTGCTCCTCTTGGAGAACTACTTAAAGGCCTCATGTTCCTTTCGAACTTGAATGGTTTCAATTCTTCCCCCTCACCGCCGAATCAAGGGTTTGCAAAATGGATAGGTTCTTTTAAGATGTGGAAGGAAAAAGGCTCCAAGTGATTTAGTCACTTTTTCTCTCTCTCTCCCTTTCTTGTTTTTGAGTTTGTACTACTTGTGTGTTTTGCTTTCTTGTTTGAGTCAGTCTAGTTTATTCTTTGCTTTGTTTAACATGTTTTTATTTTCTTATTTTCAGTTTTGTTTTTTTTTTTTTTTTCAAAATTTTTTTTTTGGAAAAAACAGAAAAATACAAAAACAATGTGTGTTTGTATACATTAGTACTTGTGTATCTTGGATGGCTATTAAAACAAAGTATTATAAACTTTGTATCATTTGTAGCTTAGATGAGCATCTCTATTTATAACTAAGAAGTGAGCTTTGTGGCTCGTGTTTGTGATGAGTAAGATTAAGTAATCTTTTGTACTTAACACTCGTATCACTCTTTTTGATGAGAAGGACTAGAAATTTCTAAGAGAAAGACATAAATAAATATCTCACCACCATTGCCCGCCAATCATGAAATGACATCTGTATGCTTCGGCATAGCAAAAGTGCAATGTCAAAAACTTAACATCATTGAGTATTTCTTTTCACTCTTTTATATGCCCATGCATAATATGCTTAAAAAAAGAAAATGCAAAGAAAAATAAAAGCAAAAAGAATAAAAATGCTTTATATATGATTGCAAGCGTGTCTTTTGGGAGATGTGGGAGATATAGGATGTACCTCGAAGGTGATAGTCACCCTCAAACAATTATGATTGTGTGTGAGTTAAAGTGATTTTCTCATATCTCAAATTGTCATAACATATAGACACTTATGCAATTTACGATATTTTTCACACACAACACGCAATATTCTTTGCTACTCTTGATACATGTGCAGGTACAATGTGATTTAGCCATTACAAGAAATACATGTGTTCATGTATGCTTACTAAACTATCTTGACTTGTTTTTGAAATATAAAATTGGTTAGACTTGTTTAGTGCGTGTGTGCGTTTTGGATCTTAATGCTTGACATTTTTCTTGATAAGAGATGTTTTTGAGAACTTAAAATGTTGGTTGGATCTTTGGTTAAGTAGCATGTTTGATTGCACTCATGTCTGTGTTTTTCTATTCTTTGAAAAACTATTTTTAAGCAATCTTGACAGCTTCTCGATACCTCCCGACAACTAGGCTATCTATCGAGCCTCTTGAGCTTCATTTCTCGATAGTTGTTATCGCAATTTTGATCCATCAAGATTTCTGAGAATCGGGCTCGATAGCTTCTCAATAGATTCTCAATCCATCGAGGAAGTTCCTGTATGCTCGATAGATTCTCGATAGCTTCTCAAACCATCAAGGTCACATTGCTGTGGACACCTTTCGATAGCTCCTCGATAGCTACTCGATAGCTCCTTCTGGCCATTTTAAATCTTGATAGCTCTCGACACCTCTCAATCCATCGAGAAACTGAGATTTCTATAAAAAGGGTTAGCACGATTCTTTTCTCATTTTCTCTGATTTCTCTCGATAGAAACTCTCTCCTCTCACTCCTAAACACCTCAAACTAAACCTCTTCACTTACCCCACTTGATCTTCGGCCTAAATCAAGTTTTCTTCATTTGGTATGATCCTTTTTCTCTATTCTATCATGCATTTCATATTTTCTTACCTAAGTTTTGGGTTTTTGAAAAGTTTTTGGGGGTTTTCAAGTTTAATGAGGTTTTTGTGAAATTTTTAGGACGGGTTTTTGTTTAAATAATTTTAAATCATCATGCATTGCATCACATGTGCATTTTAACTATGATTCATGCATTTTAGATGTGTGATTATTATGTTGAAATGATGTGTGCTGGTAGTTTTGGATTAGGCTGAGCCCATGATGTCTTTACTGTCGCATATCACATGCTCATGCATTTTTCATGCATACATATCTTCATTTCTTTATACTACTTGTGAAATTTTAAAATACTCAGAAATGTACGAACCATACCAAAGTATAGTTTGACAAGAACAAGGTTGAACCCACAGGAATTTGAATGAACGTAGGAAAATTAAATCAAATCTTAACCAAATTAATCATAATCTAGTTTAATAAAAATTGGTTGTTTGCAATTAAATAAACTAAACAAATAATTAAACTAAGCAAAGATATAATATAAAATAGTAAAGAGATGTAAACAATCTAGAGAAAGGAATTAAGGTTTCGGAATCCAACTTGTTAATTCATATTAGCATATATTTATGATCATTAATTTTTCCCAAGCCACTACATGATAATCTAGAAATCAATCTTTCTATCATGGAAAATATTCTCATTAAAATCCTTATTTTAAAAATCAAAAGCATGTTCTTATTCGCTTCTTAAGTATAAAATCAAATCATCAATTGTATTTGTAGCCAAACAAATCACAAGATATATTCAAATCTAAAAATCAAATCATAAATTATATCTATTGACAGACAAATCACAAACAATATCCAATTTTATAATCAAGAATTAATAATCCAAGCATTCAATTAATTAAGACAAATCCTAAATCATGAGAAAAACATGATTGAACTCATATCTAGAATCTCATCTTAGTCAATTGAAATGAAGTAAGAACAATTTAAATCATTAAAGATCAATTATTGTCGGAAAAATCAAATTACATAAATATTACTGATAATCCTTAACAAGGTTTCATCCTCAACCCTAATTATAAATTTAGCTACTCATAGTAATTGAAAGAAAATACAAAAATAAAATACTAAGCATTAAACTAGACAAATAAATAAAACTAATTGTCATGGAAGAAAACCAAAGAGGTAGCCACAGCTGCATCTCTCTATGCATTCAGCCCTTAGCCCTAGCACTAGCCTCCCTGAATTTTTCCCTAAAGAGCCTTTAAATAGGTCAAGGAATCCTATTACAAGTTGAATTCCCGTTTGGAGAAAATCCCAGATTTTTAGGCTTCACTTAACTGACGATTTTGGCCCATTTAATCTCTGAATTCGGACTTTTGGAAAACTACAAAGTTGTAGCTCTTTAAGTTAACATTCTAGCCCAACTTGAATCATCTCAATTGGACTTCTGAGCCGAACGTTATGCCAAAAATACTAACTAATATGCAGTCTGGAATCCTAATCTGAATTGGACTTGGATTTGGTGCAAATTTCCTTTGATTCCTTACTCCAATTGGACTTAAATTTAATTGGATTGGTCTTATTTAACTTCATCATGGCCCTTGTAAAAGTAAAGTCCATTAGCTTTCTTTTTTAGCACAAATCCACTTGTTTGATTCCATTCTCCTACAAAAGATAAATTCACGCAATAAAATCCAATTAAGCACAAAATTGATTATTTAGCATTATTCCAAAACCAAATATGAAATGCATGAATTACCTCAAAATAAGTATGATAATGCTTTCTAACAATGATATAAATATGCAAAATTAAACTATTATCAATGCATATCAATACTCTTATATTGAACTGTTTGGTGCTTTTTTGTTTGTCCCTCTCTCTCTCTCTCTCTCTCTCTCTCTCTCTTTTGTTAGTTGCTCTATGGCACCTAAACGAAAATCCACTGCATCCTGGAACCTTCTTCGTTTCGAGGCATCTTCTTTTTCTTCCCCCTCTAATTCGACTCCATCTCATGCTCGATTCCGTGATGATAAAGCCCGTAAGGACTTTTCGAAGAACTTCTCTCGACTAGGCATTTATTCAGAACACCAAGTCATTTTATCGGACTTTTTCGATATTGACCTTTCCACTGTCATCTACAGTAGGGGTTGAGAGTCACTGTATGGCATCCCGGTCACTTGTCCCTCCGTGATCATACAGGAGTTCTACTCCAATATGCATGGATTCGATTATATAGTACCTCGTTTTATCACTCACGTTCGAGGTATGCACATTGTAGTCACTCCGGATCTTCTATTCGAAGTGCTACATGTACTGAGGGTAGAGTTTGCTGACTACCCCGGTTGTAAGCATCTGAGGACTGTGTCCAAAGATGAGCTCTCATTTTGCTTTTTTGAGACACCTTCTTCTTGGGGTAACTATCAAAACACCCCTTGCTTGGGTTTTGCGAAAGGTCCAAGGTTCCTTAATATGGTGATGACATTTTTTATCCATCCTTTGTCTCACTATAATTCCATCACAGAGCCTTGTGCTCGATTTTTATTGTCCCTCCTTGATGGACTCTCTATAGACTTTCCTTCTCACTTCATTCTCTCCCTCATCGATGTCTATAAGGATACAAAGGCCCGTGATAAGTTCATTTTTCCTTCGGCTATCACACAGATTCTCCACCATTTTTCTGTCTCCTATCCCGAGTCTACATATTTTTCGGTTAAGTGTGCCATAGACGTTGCTACCATCAGACGAAGCAAGGCCCAACTTCAACCGAAGCTGCCACAAACAGAGACAGCGACTCCTCTGTCTTCTTCCGCTCCTTCCATATCCACTCCTTCTTCAATGGCGGATGGTGTGACTCTTGAGTTGGTCATGGCGCAGCTGCAATGCATGGGTGCTCGCCTTGACACACTTAGTGATGAGTTGTGTCAAGTGAACACCCATATCGGCCGTATTACTCGATGGCCAGCTCGCCTTGGTGGCTTCGTAGAGTCTCCTTCTCCTTCTCTAGAGGCATCTGTGGATGAGGGCAATGATGGTGACTCCGACGACGATGATGAGAATGAGGATGCTAGCTCTTCCAGTGATGACACAATGACTGCTTGAGTTACTTACCCTTTGTCACTCATGACAAAAAGAAGAAGTAGTTTTGGATATGAGAGTAGTCATGTACATAGGAGGAAAGTTAGCATAAGAGATTTTTGTTAGGGGGAGTTTTTATACTTTGAGGGATGTAATGAGGACTTATGTATTTTTTTTTTTCTTTTCTTCTTTTTTAGATACAATGTTCTTACTTTGTGATAGCGAACTTTGTACTTATGATGTTATATATATATGATGTGAATGTTATTACAGTTCTTTCACCTATCTTTTCATGTGTTATTTCTTTTCTCTCTTTATGCACATGCTTCTTATTATTTGTATGCAATATTTTATTTCTATTTCACACTAAGATGTCATGATGAGTTTTGTTTAAAGTGTTTTAAAAATACAGGCTGTCAAGGTCTTCTTGCCATAAACTTTCTTCTTGAAAAGTTTTTCAAGGGTTTGTACTAGGATAGATTTTATTGTATTCAACAAGTACGAGTTGAGTGATTTATGACTTCTCTCATATGTTCATTTTTTTGTTGTGGTTTTGTCACAGATTGCCAAAAATGGAGATTGTTAGGACATATGTGAATCATGTTAAGAACATATGTCAATATAAAATTGGTTAATCTTTTGACAAAACATACTTTACTTGTAATTGGGTAGATCTAGGATGTGTTTAATGCTTCAAGAAACAAGGTTTCAAGTTTAAGTATTAAAGCCATCCATGTTTGTCCAAGAATCAAGTGAAGAAGTGCTGGATTTTAAAACTAGACAGCTATCTCGACAGCTAGTATCTATCGAGGTTTAAAAGGCTGTTTAAGCCTGATGCTCGATAGTTGCTCGATAGATAGGTTATCTATTGAGATTTAAGAAAATCAATTTTTCAGATCTAATTTCACTCCAATCCGTGTATAGATGTTTGAGCTTTCTTTTCTCATAACCCTAAACATATATAAGGATTATTTGAAGGGTCGTTACAGGGATGCACATCAATGCAAAAGTTTTTCATAAGCATATTGTGAATCAGAGACAATTTGCCCTAGTTCATCTTTCTCTTCAAGAAGCTACTGTGTTTGTACACTGTAGGGTTTTGTAACCAAGGAGTTTCGTGATCTTCATCGTGTTGATGAATTGAAGAACTTTACAGCCAACATCTTTCTCAATTTGGTGTATAAGCCACATATTAGGATCCGCACATCGATTGGTTAGTCACGTACTAGGAGCTGTGAATTGAAATGAGAGATTGTCACTATAGAACAAGTCCAATTTGATATTTGGGTAAGAGTTCAACTATAGGTTGGTATAAAGTACTGGGATTCCTTTACTTATAACCGCTTGTTGTGATAATAGTGGATTCTCGAGAGTGGTGACCTTAAAATCACTCGATGGGGTTTTTGCCATGTAGGTTTTCCTCATTCATAAATAAATCACCATGTCAACTTTATTTGCCGCAACATAGCAACTTAGTTGGTGATTTGTTTGTGCTACCACGCATATTGCATGCTAATTGAATTAATTAATTAACTTAGCTAATTAATTGGTTAATTCATTATAAAGGGTCAATACATTCTTGGCCTATCAAGTATCTGTCCAAGAACTAGGAACAGCTGATTTGTCTTCATCATAAGATTCATCTTAGCCATAACCTGAACATGGGTCTCCTTAAAAGACATACCTTCAAGTTAGTGTATAACTTCATCTACTGCACTTTCTGATTTATTTACTTCTCCAAAGTTTCGATTTTTGAGTATGTGGTTAAATATAAAAGTATATACAAAAGAATATGTTTTAAGGCTTTGGCAATATAGTTCTTGAGATGGAACTAGTAAGTACATACCAAAAGATATGACTGTTAGTAGGCTAAGCCTACTTAAATTGGTGAGAAGTCACTACCACTTTAGGTGGAGGTTAGGGATTTAACACCTCATAGTCGCAAGATTTGTGGGATTATGCATTATTCTATAGTTGCCATGAGGAGCAAGGAGGGGTAGAATGAATGTAGAAAAGGTAAAATAGATAAAAGAAGAAACGTTAATCATCATTGTTAAAGATATATTAACCCATTAGCATAAGCCCAAGCCTAATTCTACTTTGTGTGTAAGCCAAGTCTCCTACTTATATTAAAGTCTATTAGTCTAGGGTTTAGTCTATTATATATACACATGTTATGATTCATTGTAACACAAGTTTTGTACTACACTCTTATATAATAAAGATGTAGCCCTTAAGGGTTTACTCCGTGGACATAGGTCGTATTCTTGTGTTCCTATTTTATGCTTCTCTCTTCCACATATATTCAAGCATATTCAACATGGACTATCTCATAGCTAATATTTAACATGGTATCAGAGCCACCTTCCTGTGACTATGGTTTTTCGTCCTTACAGTGTACTAAGAGCAATCTTTGTCTTCCTCGATGTTTCTTCGCTATGTTCATCTTCTTTGGCTTCTCACTGCTGCCATCAAAACTCTCCTGTGTAGTCAGGCCATAGTTAGAAGTCGCATTAACACTACAAGACCATTGCCTTCCTCAAACCATCGTCACAAAGCCAAACTTTATTCAAAGGATCTTCTCAACCTTATCAAATCTCAAGGTTTC
Organism: Quercus wislizeni; assembly: GCA_023055345.1. Lineage (NCBI taxonomy): Eukaryota > Viridiplantae > Streptophyta > Magnoliopsida > Fagales > Fagaceae > Quercus > Quercus wislizeni. The sequence goes on along the minus strand of JALGQJ010000002.1, from coordinate 5,014,355 downwards.
ATCAAGTTTCTATCTTGAGTTTGAGAGGGGGTGTTAGAGATATATTAGCACATTAGCATAAGCCCAAGCTTAATTCTACTTTGTGTGCAAGCCAAGTCTCCTATTTGTATTAGAAGTCTATTAGTCTAGGGTTTAGTCTACTCTATATACACATGTTATGGTTCATTGTAACACAGGTTTTGTATTACACTCTTATATAATAAAGATGTATCCTTTAATGGTTTTCTTCGTGGACGTAGGCTGTGTTCTTGTGTTCCTATTTTATGCTTCTCTCCTCCACATATATTCAAACATATTCAACATGGAATATATCATAGCTAATATTTAACAATCATCATCATCATCATCATCATTAGTTTGGCTGTACCTAATTTGATTTTCATAAGACCAAAAAGGAATAGCCCTCGATAGGTGAAAATAGTTTCTCCTTGGAGGAGAATCAGTTACATATATCAATTAACTGAGAGCATCTAATTGAAAAATTATTGTTCAAAACCTTCTATAGAGGCAAAACTGATCCCGCTTTTCACGTATGGAGAATCTAGAAACAAAAAGTCTTCCAAGTGAAATAATAATCTTAAATTAGTTCATGTTAATCTTGTGAGACATGCTTATGACATATTGTCTCAGTTTATTTTTGGTCATCTCCCCTACCCCACTTCTTTTTTTCCATTTATTGTCTTCCTTTTTATCCCTTTTCAAATAGATACTATCAAGGTTCAATTCCAGGAAAGCTGTAAATGATGTTGGAAGAAAGTAGTTGCTAAAAGCCTCAACCTTTTGCTAATTAGGCAGGCAAGGTTTTACTGATGGCAACAGATCGCTCTCCTGTTAATTATAACTCTTTCATTAAAAACTAATTCATGTTTATTAATAATATAATCAAAACTTCAGTAATTAATGTGAAAAAAGAGATGTGCTTTGCTTATGAAATGCTCAGCAGAGTTTTAACTTATAACAGAGAATGAAAAGTTATGATAAGAGAATCTGTAATAGGAATTTGTTAAGTATTATAGAAGCACCAAGTCTGCCTGGTTTTAAGGCACTTGTTCTTACCTATATAGTTACTGGGATTTCGGATTGCAAACTCTATATGAACTAAGTGCCAGATTTTCGTTCAGCTTCTTCAGATTCTATTCCTATTGAGAGGGTCGACGTTCACAAGGACATAGATGAAGGGTAGGTTTTATCTGCATCATCACCCCCAAGTTATTCACACACTGTGATACATTGTCCAGCAATGTGAATCTCGATGATATCCTGACAGCTTTCATTTCTGATTTTTGAGATTGCAAGGTTAGTTATGACAGCTGGAGGAGAAATGTTGCACTTAAACCTCTTGAGAACACAGGAAACTCTACTGCAATATGTGAGGTGGATCTAATTCTCCCTAACCTTTGCATCTGGAAAAATTTGATGGTACGAGAAAAATGGTTACTTGTTTGATTGTGACACACACATATTGATGTGTTCTTCACAGGAATTCCAAAAGTTAAATAATTGAATATGGCTCCCTTCATTTATTTAAAATTCTTGAAGTCATGCAGATTATAGCTCCATTCAGCATAAACAAGATAAACAACAATAAGAACGATGAGGATTATTATAGTGACAATTCTTAAGCTATCTCTTCTGAGCCTTAATACCAACTGCCAAATATAAATTTTATATGCCATACATCTATTACTGTTCACACCCTAGAATACAAGTTTATATTTTCTATTGCAATCACAAAGGTAGGATTATCAAGTCATTCCAAAGTTACAGGTCAAAAGGTTGCAGTCCTCGGAGAAGGTAACTTTCATTTTCTTTTCAATCTCTTTTTAGAACACTTCTTCATGCAATACTTGCAAAGAATTTCAAATGAGCTTTTGGTCTAAATATGGTTTAGATCTTGATATTGTAGTGTGGCCATATTATTTTATAAAAATTTCATTATTTTAGCAAAAGATTGATTTTGGTCAATGGTCATGGAAGGGATAAAAACACTGACATTTGTCTGGACTATTTAGTCTTTTGAGATGCATGGTATCATGAAGATTGACGCAAAATGATCTTTTCATAAACAAGTGTTGATTGCAATATTATTGTTCTTTAACAGTAGCTGGTGTGTAGTAATGTAGAACACTGGGATTAAAATCATCTTTGTTTATCCAAATAAAATGGAATACATGTCTAGCATCGGCCAATACTGATCCTTACACCCATGCCTCTGCAACAAAAATTATATTTTGTACACAACAAAAATTATATTTTCTATTTTTTTTTATTTGTTGTTAATAGATGATATATTCTAAATGAGAAAAAGAATATGGACTCGAATATACTGAAGCTCCCCCCTCCCCCCCCCCCCCCAAAAAAAAAAAATTCTTTCTTCTAGTCGCTTATTCCACTTTGGTGTTAATGTCACATAAGAGGTGTTGAAAAAAAAATATTTTTGCACTTTGGTCATGAATCGTAATTTTGTTGATTTTAGTCAATTTTTGAGACACATTTATCATGTTTTGGATTGTAGAAAAAAAATTTGGATTTGAGAAAGTTAGTTTTAAATTAAAAGATTAATTTCCAATTTCTAACTTGCTTTTTAATGGTGCACAAAATGTTATAAATAATTATTATTCAGTGTTGGGTTAAAAAAAGATTGACCTCGGTTAATTAATTCAATTACCCAAGGTAATGCGGAAATTTAATTGACACAGTGATTTGTTGAGGAATGCGGAAAACCTCTAGCAAGGCAAAAAACTCCACCGGGTGCATTTCAGGTTACTACTCCCAAAAATCCACTAATCAAGAACAAGCGGTTACAAGTATAAGGAATCTTACCACTATCAGGCCTATCCCAAAAAAACTACCTATAGTTGAACCTTTGCTCCAATCTCCAATTGGACTTGATCTTGTAAGAGGCTTCTTCCTTTGCATTGATCCTAGTCCGTGACTGACTTCTTTGCACGAATCCCAATATGTGGCTAACTCCACAACAACCCTTTGATTGTTGTAGGTGATTTGCAATAGGTTCACATAGAAACACCAATAAGATCTTCAATGGTAGTGCTAGAGACTTTGCTTGGTTACATAACCCTAAACACGTACAAGAAAACCGTAGCAATATCTCTTTCTCCACCTCCTTATTTAAATAGGAGCTTAATGGTCCTTTAAATGGGTTCTCCTATTCCTATTAGGTTTACACAAACACTAAAACAAATAACAAATAGGATTAAAACATTGCAGGTTATATTAAAAATCTTGTAGCTCGATAGATCAAGAGATATTGAGTAAGGTATCAAGCTTCATTAAATCTCAATAGATCAAGAGATATTGAGTAAGGTATCAAGCTTCATTAAATCTCAATAGATCAATAGGTATTGAAGAGGTATCAGGACCTGTAGATTCAGAATTTCTTAAATAGTTTTTGAGTAATCTTCATGTCTTCTATGAATCACTTGTTTTGTCTTATCAACACACTACTTAATATCCGAAACACACTTAGATTTCTCCAATTACAAATACAATGCATTTTGTCAAAGGATATGCCAATACATAGAAAATATGACCCTAATAATAAGAAATGAATATCTTCCATAACTTACCTTTTTATATTATTGAGAATGATTGTACTACTTTTAATTTTGGTACGACGTAATTTGTTTTACCATCTTTATATAAAATAAACATCAACATAATATTAAAACTAATAATGATGGTAATCATGATGATGATGATGATACTTCTTGATTGTGATTTGGTTTTCAAGCAATACCCTTAACATTAATCCTTCATTATTCATTTATTTTTACCAATATTTATTGGTTGGCAAGGGTGCATTTGAATATGGATATATAAATAATTATTCTTTTGTCATGCATTTTCAGCTAATAATTTGAACTTGAAATGGTAAACCCAACCAATGTGCTTGGCCGTAGCAAATTGAATGGATTGGTTGATATCAATTTTGGTTGCATTTGTATTTGAAAAATAAGAGACGTGTACAATTAAAGAGGAGATTTCAAAACATTGATGTACGAGATACTTTTCTGAATTTGAAGGCTATTGGAAAACATGGTGATCTTTATGGACTCACTTTTGTAAATAGTGGAAATTATTTGAATCTTTTAAAAATAAAGCAAATATTTCAACTTTAGATTTATAATGGAGAATAAAACATAATTTTTATCAATAAAATATCTTTTATTATCATGGATGCAAACTGAAGTTGGCTATTATGACAAAAGGAAAACTAGAATAAAATGCCTATAGTAAAGCATAGTTCTATCATAATGTTCCTACGTTCTTCAAAGTCATAAGTGTAGCTAACTATGTAGTAATGTTTAATGAGAAAATCAACGCAAGAATTGCCAAAATGAATAGGAAGATCGAACACCTTGGCATTTTGCCTGCATCACTTTTGTGGCTTCTTCAATATGAAGGCCTAAGAGGAGTGTAATGATTTTGGGAGACATCCTATTAGGTATATTAACAAGGCAAATGCATCTCCATAAATGGTCCCCTCATAAAACCCCTACACTTGCATTTTTTTTAAGCCTTTCTAGGAATTAAATAGAACTCTTTTCTTCTACTTACACTTGGACGAACTATAGTTGATCATAATATATTTTTTTGTAGAGATGAAAATTTCTCTTATGCTTTAGTTCTATTGTTTTCAATGATATATATCACTAATGAGTGATTTCAGGGGACAGTGATACCAATAACAATAAACATAAACATAAACAAAATATAAATATAAATATAAATCAACATATATATATATATATATATATATATATATATATATATATATAAACCAATGACCACCCTAAAGTTTCAATAGTTGGCTAATTTGTCTTTGATTGTTGAATGAAAACTTATTTTTAGTTGGAAAAAAAATTAAAAACTAATGATGATAATGATACTTCTTGATTGTGACTTTAAGCAATACCCAAAAGGCTCAATTGAAATGGTATTTCAAATAAAAATGAATAATGAGGATTAAACATGACATAAACATATTTAGGCAAATGCACCAAATTCATCAAAAATGAATTTGGAAACATAAAATGCATGATTGTAGTTATGAGATATTTTAGAGATTTTTTTTTTCTCTCAATTCCATTAAAAACGATTTTGGTAATTGTTACTCATTGTATTGTTACATATAAAGAAATATTAGAGGCTACAAGAAAATTTGATGAGAATGGACTAATTGTTTCGCATAGAGTTCTTTATGGTATTTGGAAATTCAATTGAACGAAGAATTACAAGTTTTGATAAGAGAAATGGTAAATTCTAACAAAAATTTGATAAGGATTATAAAGGTGCACAATTTGCCTAATTTTTTTTTTTTTTTTTTTCGTTTACATGTATAATAGTAACACAAATAGTCTAATAATAGTAGGTGTCCACTTAACCCAAAAAAAAAAAAAAAACAAAACAAAGGGTATTAGGTGCAATTCATTTCCTTGATTGATTTAATTCATTATTTCTAAATATTTGGCATTTTTTTTTTAAGTTTTTTTTTTTTTTTTTTTTTTTCATGTGAAAAAATGTGGGTTGACCTGTCCCAACTCACTACCCGATCGACCCGATCTGTTTTTAACCCATTTAAAATGGCACTTTTTATCCAATCCATTTTGACCTACAACCCAACCCCAACAAGACTTGACCGTTTGCCATGTCAATGCTTCAAGTTCTTTATTAGAACTGTTTTGTTTTTCATTTCTTATAGAGATAATTATAAGATGCTGTTAATCTAGTAGTTAGAACCCTTTTTTACTTAAATCTCCAAACACTTTGTGCATGTGGAGATGTCATTTCAACTACAAGGCCCTTGGTAATTTTTTTTGTTTTTCATTTGATAATGGAGAAATTGTTTTATTGATTACAATACCCATAATTTTATCACCTTTTTACTAACTTTTCAACACATTGTACAAATCAGTAACTAGTAATTTTTAATATTCAATACAAGGCCTGTGTCAATTAATGTGCTCGGAACATTGAACTCAATAACATGCCAAAGCTTAAAAAAAAATAAAATAAAATAAAAACCAAGCCAATGAGAAGAAAAAATTACACTAACTTTCACATACAAAATCCCATCCCTACACTTTATTAAAACAAGTTATGTAGGCAATATGCTCTCCACATTTACTCTATTATTCATTCAATACACACAAAAAATAAAGAAAACACTAAAGAAAGGAAGTATTGTTCTTAATAAAAAATTAATTAAAACAAGTCTAATTCTAGCAACAACAAAAATGTGCGCATGTAAAAACAGCCAAAAAAAAACCGTCTTGAAGATTGGATTCATCCCCAAGAATCAATAGCATCATCAAACAATGAAAGCGAAAAGACAAATCTATTCCCTGCTATAGCAAGCTATGTTGGCCCAGGCATATCTGATGGGAGAAGAGGCAATAGAGCTTCAAAATTGACAACTTGAATTGCTTGCCTTATTGAAGGTTTGAGGTTGTAATCAGGATGAGCACACCAAAGCCCAACTATAATCAAACGCTCAATTTGTAGCTCATCAAAATTTCCACCTAGCCTTGGGTCAGCTGCTTCAAGCAACTCTCCTCTTCTATGGAGCTCCCGAACCCACGTCTCTGTGACTACCTGATGATCTTCTATGGCCATGTGGTTGATTGCTCTTCTTCCAAAGGCTATCTCCAATGCAACAATTCCAAAACTATAAACATCTGATATTCCTTAGTAGCCTTACCAGTTGTAAAATATTTTGGAGCTATATAGCCCTTAGTGCCTGCCATATCTGTGGTTGTTGACCCTTTGGCATGGTCCACAAGCCTAGCTAGCCCAAAATCCCCAAGTTTAGCATTAAAATTTGAATCAAGCATAATGTTGCTAGATTTTATATCCCTATGCAATACGCATTGTTCCCATTCTTCTTGCAAGTAAAGCAAGGCTGAGGCTAAGCCTTGAGCAACTTGTACCTTCGTTCCCATATCAATACACATTCTTGAAAAAGATGTGAATCTAAGCTTCCATTAGGCATGAAATCATAAATGAGCAAGAGTTCTTTTCTTTCGTGGCACCTGCCAATGAGTTGCACCAAATTCCTATGTCTCAATTGACTGATGATTTTTACTTCTGATGCATACTCCTTTATGCCTTGCTTAGACCCTTTTACCACCCTCTTAACAGCTACACAGGTGTTTGAGTCCCTTAGAAGCCCTTTATAAACTGCACCAAATCCTCCCTGGCTTAGCTTTTCTTTGTCATTGAAATCATTTGTCACACAAGCTAATTCATTGTATGAAAACTTCTTGGGTCCTCTTCCCCTTTCAAATTCTTCATCAATGTAATCATCAAGGACATCATCATCTTCTCCTTTATCCCTCCTATTCTTCTTCCACAAGGAAAACAAAACCATTGCCAACGCACCAACCAAAACAAATCCACCAAAACCAAGCCCCATGGCTAACCCCAATGTGTTGTTTTTCCTTTGCTTGGGGGCTGGAACATTTGGGCTTGATACTGGATCTTTTGGGTTGGTTGTGATTTCATCAATTTCCAAACTTGAACTAAAATCCCATGAATAAATGGTATGGATTGCAGAAGAATTTCCTGTTGAGACTGAGAATCCAATTGTGACCAATTCAGGTAAGAATAGACTCAAATCAACATTTGCAGAAAGGAACTGCCTTACTGGAACATTGCCTCTAAAACCAGTGAATACCACACTCAAATTATAAGAACTAGAATTATAAGTAATCCAAGCTTCATTTATTTTCCCTTCTTTAATAGCAGTATTGCCAAACCATGAAATATTAGCAACAGATTTCAAGGAGTTCAGATCAATACCTACATGTTCCCCAGGGGGATCCAGATAGTCGTTGCTATAGATATCTAACTCCACTGCAACAATAGGATCATCCACTGAGTCTAATGCCTGGTCGTCGCGAGAAAGACCCATAGTACTACCACCTTTGGTCAACAAAGGAATCTTTGAACCCACAGGTGCAAGGAAGAAGGCAATCCCATCTCCATATACACTTCTTTTCTGCGAGTCAATGGCAAAGGAAAAATGGGTGGTGAAATTTGTGAATTTCCCAGAGTCCTTGTCCCACAGTTTCATGGGTTTGAAATATGTGGCTCGACCCACCAACTCAAAAGTGAGCCTGTTGCCTGTGAGTTGGATGACTTGGTTTTCAGCAAAAGCTCTCTCATATGTTATGTTAGAGTCAGAAGAACTAAAACTAGTGAAGTTGAAGGATATAGCACTTGTAAATGTAAACGGGGTTAGTATAGAAAAGAAATAGGTGATCACAAGGAGATAACAGAAAATAGAAAGCTGTGGAAAAAGGAAATGTTCGATCTTGAAGTTGTACATTACCATGATTGTAGCTTTCAAGTGAGAATGGCCAAGAGATTTTTGTAGTGCAGATCTTAATATGAATCAATAAAGTTATAATAGCTGGAACTGGAAGTCTCCCAAGAAAAAAGCTAGCATTGTTTTGAAATCTAATCCCTCCGGATTGGAGAGAGAATGAAGATGAACACAGGACTTTGAAGGCAAATGAATTAGAGATTCTCTTCCACTAATTTAGACTGTCAACCATTAAGGAAATGACATGTTTTGTCTTCTTTCCTATTTAGTAATTTTCTTGTTTTCTACCAGTCTCTCTCATACACACACGCGCATATATATATATATATATATATATATATATATATATATATATATTTTTTAAATTCCAGACAATATTTCATTTCAAAGAACTGTGAACTCTCTCTCTCTCTCTCTCTCTCTCCCATGTTCTATATGTATTCTTTCTCTCTCTATGTTTATTTTTTATTTCATTTATATTACCTAACAATTATAATATTAAAAATAAAAATAAAAACTTATAGATAGAAGCACTTTTTATAAGATAAGAATTTTCTATATTTTCCGGTGTGATGCATTAACTTTTATAAGATATCATTTTTACTAATTTATTAATAATAATTCTTTTTTTATATGATGATGAAAAAAATTACTTATTATATATTATGTAATATAGACATTAAAGTGAATTCATACAAATTATCTTTTTCATTATCTCTTATTTTTTTCTTTTTTCTTTGGTTAGCCAAAGAAAATAAATTTATCCTTATTTTTCATCTTTATACCTAGCATACATGGTAGAAAACTAAAATATTTTTTATCTTCTCACTTTTCTATCTCACCAACTGAAAGAGTCTACTCAAACTTAATTTATATATGGTCCAAGTTTGAATTTGGAGTCTTCTTTATGAGAATTCAATTAACGTATTTTAAGGGTCATATGCTGTTTTCACTTTCCAAGAATTGACTATTGAGTTAGATTTGGAATTGGGATCATATTCGTGGACTATTAGTACAATGTATCTTGCAACCCAAACAAACCATTCAAGGAATGGTGAGCATTTCTCTCACAAACTAATAAATTTATAAGTATTTAGCAATGATGAGGTTGGAACTACAAAGATGCACCATTAACATTTTCCTTTTCTTACCTACAGGCTACAACAGACACTTTATCATCTAAGTTCACTACGAATCTTTACTAAAAATCTTCAACATCTTCTGAACATGGAAAAGACCACAAATCATTATCGGACAGCAAACACCAATTACCTGAATACGAAAAACACTAAACCCGGATTCAGTATCGGTCCAAGAACCAGGAACAGCTGATATGTCTTCATCAAAAGATGCATCTTAGCCATAACCTGAACATGGGTTTCCTCAAAAGACACCTTCAAGTTAGTGTATAACGTCATCTACTGCAATTTCTGATTTATTAACTTCTCCAAAGTTTCGGTTTCTGAGTATGTGGTTAAATATAAAACATATACGAAAGAATATATTTTAAGGCTTTGGCAGTATAGTTCTTGAGATGGAACTAGCAAGTACGGGCCAAAAGATATGACTATTAGCAGGCTAAGCCTGCCCAAATTGGTGAGAGATCACTACCAATTAAGGTGGAGCCATAGACGTTAGGGATTCACAACACCTCATAGGTGCAGGATTTGTGGGATTAGGCATTATTCTATAGTTGCCATGAGGAGCAGGGAGGGGCAGAATGAATGTAGAGAAAAAAGAAGATACGTTAATCATCATCATCATTAGTTTGGCTGTACCTAATTAATTTGATTTTCATAAGATCAAAAAGGAAGAGTCCTTGATAGGTGAAAATAGTTTCTCCTTGGAGGAGAATCAGTTATATATATATATATATATATATATATATATATATATATATATATATATATATATCAATTAACTGAGAGCATCTAATTGAAAAATTATTGTTCAAAACCTTCTATGGAGGCAGAACTGATCCTGCTTTTCATGTATGAAAAATCTAGAAACAAAAAGGCTTCCAAGTGAAATAATAATCTTAAATTGGTTCATGTTAATCTTGCAAGACATGCTTACGACATATTGTCTCAGTTTATTTTTGGTCATCTCCCCTACCCCACTTCTTGTTTTCCATTTCTTGTCTTTCTTTTTATCCCTTTTCAAATAGATACTATCAAGGTTCAATTCCAGGAAAGCTGTAAATGATGTTGGAAGAAAGTAGTTGCTCAAAGCCTCAACCTTTTGCTAATTAGGCAGGCAAGGTGTTACTGATGGCTGCAAACGCTTGGTTTAGAAACAGATCACTCTCCTGTTAATTATAACTCTTTCATTGCGAACTGATTCATGTTTATTAATAATTAAACTAAAATTCAGTAATTAATGTGAAAAAAAAGATGTGCTTTGCCTATGAAATGCTCAGCAGAGTTTTAACTTTTAACAGAGAATGAAAAGTTTTGATAAGAGAATCTGTAAGAGGAATTTGTTAAGTACTATAAAAGCACTAAGTCTGCCTGATTTTAAGGCACTTGTTCTTACCTATATAGTTACTGGGATTTCGGATAGCAAACTCTATATGAACTAAGTGCCAGATTTTCGTTCAGCTTCTTCAGATTCTAGTCTTATTGAGAGGGTCGATGTTTGCAAGGACATAGCTGAAGGGTTGGTTTTATCTGCATCATCAGTCCCAAGTTTGTCACACACTGTGATACGTTGTCCAGCAATGTGATTCTCGATGATACTGACAGCTTTCATTTCTGATTTTTGAGATTGCAAGGTTAGTTATGACAGCTGGAGGAGAAATGTTGCACTTGAACCTCTTGAGAACACAGGAAACTCTACTGCAATATGTGAGGTGGATCTAATTCTCCCTAACCTTCGCATCTGGAAAATTTTGATGGTACGAAAAAAATGGTTACTTGTTTAATTGTGACACGCACATATTGATGTGTTCTTCACAAGAATTCCAGGAATTAAATAATTGAATATGGCTCCCTTCATTTATTTAAAATTCTTTGAAGTCATGCAGATTATAGCTCCATTCAGCATAAACAAGATAAAAAACAATAAGAATGATGAGAATAATTATAGTGACAGTTCTTAAGCTATCTCTTCTGAGCCTTAATACCAACTGCCAAATATAAATTTTATATGCCGTAAATCTATTACTGTTCACAACCTAGAATAAAAGTTTATATTTTCTATTGCAATCACAAAGGTAGGATAATCGAGTCATTCCAAAGTTAGAGGTCAAAAGGTTGCAGTCCTTGGAGAAGGTAACTTTCATTTTCTTTTCCATCTCTTTTTAGAACACTTCTTCATGCAATACTTGCAAAGAATTTCAACTGAGGTTTTGGTCTAAATATGGTTTAGATCTTGATATTGTAGTGTGGCCACATAATTTTATAAAAATTTCATTATTTTAGCAAAAGATTGATTTTGGTCAATGGTCATGGAAGGGATAAAAACACTGACATTTGTAACTGGACTATTTAGTCTTTTGAGATGCATGATATCATGAAGATTGACGCAAAATGATCGTTTCATAAACAAGTGTTGATTGCAATATTATTGTTCTTTAACAGTAGTTGGTGTGCAGTAAGTCCAGGTATGTAGAACACAGGGATTAAAATCATCTTTGTTTATCCAAATAATATGGAATACATGTCTAGCATCGGCCAATACTGATCCTTACACGGTTACACCCATGCCTCTACAAAATACAAAGTTATCTTTCTTTTCTTTTTCTTTTTTCCCCTTGTTTTCCTTTTTCTTACAGATATGTCTCAGTCTCAATATCTAGAAAGCATGGATAATATTGGAAGGAAGTAGTTACTGAAACCTCTTCTAATTAGGCAACTTGAGACTGATCTGCAATTGCCTAATTTAGAAACGGGGCACTCTTTAAGAGTAAGAAAATAGTTCCCTCTAATACTCCCTCTCTTTCTCTTGTTTCCTTTTATTTTTTATTCTTTTTCCAAATATATGTGGGAGCTCCTAGTTTGCTCCTAGTTTACCAAAAAAGGAACTCACAGCGGAGATCTTAACTGTTAAATCATACAAGATTGTGCAAGCAATGTGCAATGGTTGGAATGTCGCTATACAAAATTAGGGGAAACAAGCTAAGTATATAGATTCTCTCAACTATCAGGAGTCAAACAAGAACACAATAAAAAGAACAAAAACATAACAGTAATGGAAAAAATGCAGCATGATTTTGCAAAAATTGGGTGCTGTTGATTGGATTATATTTCAAGAATTAGTACAATTGAATGCCTACTACCTATAGCATATTATGACTACGATATCAAGATCTTGTAACAATATACAATTAAGCTCCAACGGGTACGAATGAAGCAGGAAATTTCAAATTAGCTTGTGCTGTTGTCCTAAATTTATTGTCATCATCAAATGCAACCCATTTCCTTTTCTGACCAACAACAGGCGCTTCCTCACCTGAGCTCACAACCAATCCTACTCCAAAATCTTCATCATCCTCTGAACACGAACAAGAGATTAAATCATCATCTTCCGAAAAAGAGGAATCACAAAGCTTAAAATCAGCTTCAGTCCATGAAGAACTTGAAACAGCGGGTAGTTCAGGTTCATCCACACCAGCGAGAAAGGGATGATCCAACAGCATCTCCGCCGTGAACCTGAACATGGGTTTCCTCACAAGACAAGCCTTCAAGAAATCCCTCGCCTCCCTTGAAATCCCACTTGGAATTTTAGGCAATTCACGCTTATTGCCTATAAGACGCAAAAGCTCCTCTGTATCCAACTCTTCCTCTCTATCCCAAGGAGATTTCCCAGTAAGCATTTTGCACACCAGACACCCTAAAGCCCGAATATCAGATTTAGGATCATGCACAGTCTCTTTCACAGTTTCAGGTGCTATATACAATGCCGTGCCTCTCAAGTAATCCAACCTCCCCTTCTTTATCTGCTCTGATCTTTTAGCCAACCCTAAATCCCCTATCTTTGCCACAAAACCTTCATTAGTACTACTCACAAGTCACAAGCAACACATTCTCAGGCTTTAAATCACAGTGTACGTAACCACAATCATGAACATGACTAAGCCCTTTTAACATGGATTTGGTGTACTTTTTAGGGTCTGTTTGGTTAGAGGAATGAAAAAGTGGGAGGATGGAAAATTATGAAAGGATGGAAAAGTGGGAGGATAGAAAATATTTACTTTTCCCTCTTGTGTGTTTGGTTAGAAGGGTGGAAAAGTAAGAGAGTGGAAAACTCTTTTGTTTGGTAAGAGAGAAAAAAGGAATGATGGAAAATATCATTTATATAAATTGACAATTATACCCTTGTTACATAATAGGTAAGAAATAGATTTATTTATACTCATTAAATAATATAAAATTTACCACATTATATATATATATATATATATATATATATATATAAATTTCCAATTTACCAAAAAAAAAATTTATGTTATTATTTTTATTATTATAATGTAAAAATTACAATAACATAGACCATCATTTTTACAAAACATCCACAACAATTTATCTATTATACATATTTTTTATTAAAATAATATTTCTCTTCCCTTTTTCTTTTATTTCCCAACTACCCCCCACCTAACCCCTCCTCCTTTTTTTGATTCATAATACCACTCTTCAGTCCTCTCGTATCTCTCTATCTTCGCCTCTCTTTCTTCTCCTTCTTTCTTTCTTTCGGTTTTTTTTTTTTTTTTTTTTTTGAGAATCTTTTGCTTTCCTCTTCTTCTTTTACAATTTGAGTTTTTTTATGCTTTTATTATAGATGAAATTTCAGGTTGGGTTTGATTAAGGACGTGATTTTGGGCGGTGAAATTTCTTCTCCGGTATGGGTTTTTCTTCCTCTTCTTTAGCATCTTCTTCTTTCTTTCTTCTTCTTCTCCTTTTTCTTTTTTCAATTTTGGTTTGATTATTTATATGAATTTGTATATGGGTTTGATGAATTTGGATCTAGATTTAGAACGATTTTGATTATTTTGTGGTGTGTCTGTGATGATTTTGAGTTGGGTTTCCTGGTGGTTATATTCTGCCGCGCTGAGTTGTTGTAGGCGTTGGGAGAGGGCATTATGGTAAAAGTGCAATAAGGAAGTTTTCTCTCATGGCTTTTCCTCCCGATTTGGGAGGAAAAAATTTGTGAGCCCAGGAGAGAAAATTTTCTCCCGGGTTTTCCACCCTTCCTATTTTCTCTCTATTCCCAAACGGAGGAAAACTCAATTTTCTACCCTATTTTCCTTCCTATATTTTCCATCATTCCTAAATTTCACCCAACCAAACATAGTGTTAATATCAGACTCGTGCAAACCAACCCCTCCTAATTTCTTGATCAAGTCGCTTAAGGTTCCTCCAGAAGCATACTCAAGCAACAAGTTATAAACCATATTCTCACCGTTTTGTTGGGTAGTGATCTCTTCGCCAAAGCAGTGAATAACAAAAGGGCAGTCTTGAACGTTATTGTGAACCTATTTTTCCTTTTGAAGCGAAGCAGAAAGGGAAACCTCAGCGGATTTGACAGCCATGGTTGAAGGGAAACAGTGGAAGCGTGATTTGGGTTTCTTGGAAGTGGCGAGAAATACAGACCCAAACGCTCCTTTGCCCAGTAATGGGCCTCTCACCCTTGTGTCTCCATCGCCGTACATACTTGCCTCTGACTCTGCCACTGACTCTCTGTTCTTCATGTTAGTTTCTTTGATCGCAAAAAATGTTTTATATGAATTCAAAGACATCACATTTCAAGAAATCAACTAGGGTTTTGAGATTAATATAAAGATATAATTACATTAAGGACATAACTTTTACCTAACATCAACCTGTACCAATACGCATGGTTTTTTGGGAAAAGAGGAGAACCTTCAAAAAGAATTTATTTTTTACTTTTTTTCTTGCTACGCTAAAAAAGATGGGAAGAACATGATTTAATTCTTGTGTATGGCAGTATTTTTCATTAAGAAACATGAATAAAATAAAATTAAAATGATTTAAACTCTTCATCATTTTAAATTAAAAAGCCAAACCTAAATTTTATCATCCAGTTATCATCTACATCCATCTTCCTATAGTAGGTTGAGGTTCTTCCTCTACACTCTTTTTTCTCTCTTCATGAATATCACTCCCCATATCATGGAGAGTGTTCCAATACAATTGGTATCAAAATTTGAGAGGTGGCCAAAAATTGGACGATTTTTTTGAGACTACTTTCCATAAGTCGAGGATACAACTTATATTTTAAATATATAGGTTAAAAGAGTGATCATTATTATTATGATTGAATACAAATTCTTATTTTTATAGTTGGTTAATGGATAGTATATTGTTTTGGGTCGTTTCTTAATTATAGTAGTTGTTAGTTTGTTCTTGGCTTGGTTTGTTGTAAGCTAATGATTGTGAGATAGTTGACTTTGTTTTAGTAAAAAAGAATATAACCCAGAACAGATAAGTGTGAGAGATTGACTAAAAAGTGAACGGATGTATTATTAAATAATTAATTATTCGATTTATTTCACTAGAGTATAACCTCATATATTCTCATTGTTTATTTTTAAATAAGAAATAACATATGTTTTTTAGTAGAAAATAATTAAAAAACATATATACTCTTGTTTATGTTTATGTTAATGTTCATACTGCTTTTCATTTAAATGTGTTCTTAAAAATAAAAAAATAAAAACCGTTCTTCATCAAAGATGCTATCACTATGCTCATCATTTTGGCTTAAATTAGGAGCGTCATCTAGACTGTGGCTGTCACCACACTTCTTGGTTCTACATGGAGAATGTTCGATGAAGTTGGAAGTATCCTCTAAATGGAGGCTTATGTTGCTGTGTATGCTTTTTTTAGAATTCAAGTAGCGTGTATTTTTTCTAGAGCCTTTGTGTCAAATATTGTCCATGCATCCTCTATTGGCATTCCATTCGATTCAAGGAAATAAATATTAAAACAAAGTATGACAAAAATGGGGATAATAATGAAATGATAAATGTGATATCCTTCACATTAATTATTTTGATGAGGTAATTAATCGTAAGATTGGACTGCCAATTCTCTTTGGTTCCAATATTGCCATTAATATACCTGTAAGCAAGGGGATAAAACTCAAAACTTACAATCCTTGGTATGATTCCAATTGTTGACGTGTACAGATATATCATCATTACATTGGAAAATCTTTCCATTTCAAAAGTTTGTATTTTTTCAAATCTAAAGAGGAATAAACCATTCATTAATGGGAAAGATGGGATTAGACTTTAGCGACTTATATCTATGAATAAAACTTCACCAAGGTGCCTACACCATCCAAGTAGGCAAGAGAGTTTATCAATAGGACTACTTATCAAACCATAGCTAAAAAAATCAAACATAAATGTGTGTGAAAGAGAGCATATTATATTATAAAAAAGATCGTAATATTATGCAAAGTAAAGACAATAAAATATTTTATGTGATTTGGTGATATTTAATATTTAATTATTTCCTTTAACAACATTCTAAACTTTGAAAATAGAAGGAATATATTACATATTATCGAGATCTAAAATTATAATATCTACCTCTCATTTATCCTTGTAACCAATTGGAGGTAAATTTTTTTAAATGTATATGTTTATGTTTATATTCATACATACTCTTTTGATAATCAACCCAATTTCTAAGATAGTGTATTACGACTTTTTTCTAAGATAGTATTCTAAGTTAACATGTTACTATACTGTTTTTGAAGTCTAAAAACCAATTTGTTGACATATTTACCAAATAATTATTTAGGGGTCATTTAGAGTCTATATGTTCCAAACTAGACTTATATTACTTATATGCTCTAGCTTGAGAGTGAGTATTAGAGACATAGAAAAAATGTTGTAATGGATTGTAAACTTGTGTTGTATGGGTAAAATCCCTCTAGAAAGGGTGAAGAAGGTTATAGAAAGTTTCTAAAGGGTCGATTGTCCCAATCTGGATTATTCTTTATTTTATTGTAATTAGGCTCCCTGTATATAAAATGGTCCAAAGTTTTTCTTCTAAAAAAAAGCTCCCTCTATATAATAATAGATAGTAAGGGGGCTAAAACCCTAACTTTTACCTTTCATCTTTTTTTATAATTATTTATTCTTTTTCCTTTTTCAACATTGATGTCGTTCAAGGATACTAATATTAAGATTCTATCAACAAGAGATGCTAACTAGTACAATTTATCTATTTAATTTGCAAGTTTGTAAATTAATTAAAAATTTTATTTTTATATTGATCATTCCTCCAAAATGTAATCAGGCTCCCTCAATATATAATGGTCCAAATTTTTCTTCTAAAAAAAGGCTCCCTCTATATAATAATAGATAGTAAGGGGACTAAAACCTAAGCTTTTACCATTCTTTTTTTTTTTTAATAATTAGTTATTCTTTTTCCTTTTTCAACATTGATGTCATTCAAGGATACTAATATTAAGATTCCATCAACAAGAGACACTAACGGTACAATTTATCTATTTGATTTGCAAGTGTGTAAATTAATTAAAAAAATTAGTTTTATGTTGATCCTCCCTCCAAAATGTAATTAGGCTCCCTCTATATAAAATGGTCCAAATTTTTTCTTCTAAAAAAAAAAAAGCTTTCTCTATATAATAATATATAGTAAGGGGCTAAAACCCAAGCTTTTACCATTCATCTTTTTTTACAATTACTTATTCTTTTTTTCCTTTTTCAACATTGATGTCATTCAAGGATACTAATACTAAGATTCTTTCAACATTTATGTGATTTTGTGATATTTAATATTTAATTATTTCCTTTAACAACCTTCTGCACTTTGAAAATAGAAGGAATATATTACATACTATCCAAATCTAAAATTATAATATCTTCCTCTCATTTATCCTGGTAACCAATTAAAGGTAAATTTTTTAAAAAGTGTATGTTTATGTTTGTTTTTTTTTTCATACATACTCTTTTGATAATCAAGCCAATTTCTAAGACTGTGTATTACCACTTTTTCTAAGACAGAATTCTAAGTGAACATGTTACTATACTGTTTTTGAAGTCTAAAAACCAATTTGTTGACATATTTTCCAAAGAATTATTTAGGGGTCATTTAGAGTCTAAATTTTCCAAACTAGACTTATATTACTTATATGCTCTAGCTTGAGGGGGAGTGTTAGAGGCATAGGAAAAATATTGTAATGGGTTGTAAACTCGTGTTGTATGAGCAGTATCCCTCTAGAAAGAGTGAAGAATGTTATAGGAAGTTTCTAAGGGGTCAATTGTCCCAAACTTGATAATTCCTTATTCTATTGTAATAATAAAAAAATAAAAAATAAAATCCCTCTATATAATAATAGATAGTAAGGGGGCTAAAACTCAAGCTTTTACCATTTATCTTTTTTTACAATTATTTATTCTTTTTCCTTTTTCAACATTGATGTCGTTCAAGTATACGAATATTAAGATTCTGTCAACAAGATACACTAACAGGTACAATTTATCTATTTGATTTGCAAGTGTATAAATTAATTAAAAATAAAATGAGTTTTATATTGATCCTCCCTCCAAAATGTAATCAAGCTCCCTTTATATAACATGATCCAAAAATTTTCTTCTTAAAAAAAAAAAAAAAAAAAAATCCTCTATATAATAATAGATAGTAAGGGGGCTAAAATCCAAGCTTTTACTGTTCACCTTTTTTTTAATAATTATTTATTCTTTTTCCTTTTTCAACATTGATGTCATTCAAGGATACTAATATTAAGATTTTATCAACATACGACACTAACAGGTACAGTTTATCTATTTGATTTGCAAGTGTATAAATTAGTTAAAAATGAGTTTTATATTGATCCTCCATCCAAGATGTAATCAAGCTCCCTTTCTATAAAATGGTCCAAATTTTTTTCTTAAAAAAAAAAAGCTCCCTCTATATAATAATAGATAGTAAGGGGGCTAAAACCCAAGCTTTTACCATTCATCTTTTTTTATTATTATTTATTATTTTTCTTTTTTCAACCTTGATGTCGTTCAAGGATACTAATATTAAGATTCTATCAACAAGAGACACTAACAAGTGCAATTTATCTATTAGATTTGCAAGTGTATAAATTAATTAAAAAAATGAATTTTATATTGATCCTCCCTCCAAAACTTAATAATGAGCAATAATTTATCATTTATTTTTTAATATATACTATTTTTTTTTTTTTGTTATAAAACTTAAGAAAATTTAAATAATGACTGTATTTTACTATTTCTGATATCTTTAAAAATTAATTAAGAATAAAAATCAAATAAATTTAATAAAATTCTTTAAAAAATTAATAACATATTACCCACACATAATAATAATAATCATCATCATCATCATCATTGTCGTCGTCATCATTATCACCACCACCATCTTATCATTTATCTTAATGAAGTCAATAGTTATAAAATATGAACATAAAAAAAACCAGTAGACATGGAGACACCATATAGACTCATCAATGAATCCCTTATAGTTGATGAGACAATCTCTCCACACAAAGTGGGCAAGAGAAAATTTTTTTTTTTTCTTTTTTTTTTTAGAGATAATTACAACATGCTGCTAATCCCGCAACTCGAACCATTTTCCCCCTAGACTCCCAAGCACTTTGTGCATGGGGAGGTGCCAATTCAGCTACAAGGCATTTGGCGGCAAGAGACAAATTAATGCCAAGCCAATTCATGTTCTAACAAAAAATCAACCTAGTAAAGCAATCAAGAAAAAAGGTCACAACAATATTACGACACCAATAACATATATTACAATAGTAACCAGTATTTTCAACCTCCTTCCAAACCAATAGGAAAGGTTTCCATTAAGGTTAGTACCAATTCATTAAGATTGTCTCATTTATCTAAATGAAGACAATAGTTATAAAATATGAACATAAAAAACCAGAAGACATGGAGACACCATATAGACTCATCAATGAATCCCTTATTTTTGATGAGACAATCTCTCCACACAAAGTGGGCAAGAGACAAATTAATACCCAGCCAATTCATGTTCCAACAAAAAATCAGCTTAGTAAAGCAACCAAGAAAAAAGGTCACACCAATATTATGACACCAATAAAATATATTACATTAGTAACCAGTATTTTCAACCTCCTTCCAAACCAGTAGGAAAGGTTTCTGTTAAGGTTAGTACCAATGCATATTAATATCAGCAAATAAGGAAGAGGACCTTTTACAATTTTTTTTTTTTTTTTTGGGAGATAATATAGATAGAAGACATAAGGGATGGAGGAGGAGGGAGTGAGAAGATAGGACTTACAACACTAGCACTTACAAAATGGTCTAACCTTTGTAAGTATTAACAAGACTTATAAACCGAAGACTCACTCATTAACTAACCGATGCGGTACTATAAATTACTTATCTTTCTTTTCTTTTTCTTTTTTTCTTTTCTTTTTTTGAGATAATATAGACAAAAGAGATAAGAAATGGGAAAGGAGGGAGTAGAAAGATAAGATTTACAACACTGGCACTTACAAAATGGTCAAACCTTTATAAGTACTAGCGAGGCTTATAAATCGAAGACTCACTCACTGACTAACTAATGTAGTACTTTAGATAATTTATCTTTTTTTTGAGATAATAGATACAAAAGAGGAATACTAAATGGAAGCTATATTTATTATTTATGTTTATGTTCATGATGCTTTTATTAAATGCTATTTTTTTTATAAAAAAAACATCCTTCATCAAACTCCTCAAGTTCTTGATCTTGTTTTGCATCATATGATGAGTACATAATTCATACCACAGCTTCACATCACCTCTATTAATGACTTTGCCAAACTTGGATCCTAATTGGTGAAAATGAAGTAGGTCTTTTACTATTGTGTGGATTTAAAAAATCTTTCAAAAATCCACTTAAATGATTATGATGTCTCATCAATATATATATATATATATATATATATATATATATATATATATATATATATATATATATATAAGCAGAGACCTCATGTGAGAAAGCGTAAGGTTTTGTCAAATGGCACATTGTATGACATTTTTTTCATTTAGGCTTCCGCTTCATCTAAATTTAGCATTTATGTCAAACTATTAAGTAATGGCAAATGCATTTATTTCAATTTATTAATAAAATTCAAAGAATTTGTATACATTTATAACTTTACATGCTTCGAATAAATACGGATGGTTCTAAAAAGTCATGGGAAATGAAATCAATATATATATATATATATAAGCAGAGACCTCATGTGGGAAAGTATAAGGTTCTGTCCAGTGACACATTGTATGACATTATTTTCATTTAAGCTTCCACCTCATCTAAATTTAGCATTTATGTCAAACTATTAAGTAATGACAAATGCATTTATTTCAATGTATTAATATAATTCAAAGAATTCGTATGCATTTATAACTTTACATGCTTTGAATAAATATGGACGGATCTAAAAAGTCATGGAAAATGTAAGAATTAAGAAAACGTTTCAATTTTCTGCATAAAACTAACTTCTAATGCAAAATTGCAAGAGTTGGATTCAATGAATTGGGCAAATATTATTTGTCTCCACATTTGTCCAATATAAATCCCCATTTCCAATGGACTTAAAAATTAAATTTCCATAAGTTTTCTCACAATATCTTTGTTTTTCTTTTTGAGAGGTATGTTAATTTTCAAAATATTATGTCTGTCTTAAATATTTTATTTAGATTTTAGGTATATGTTTTTACTTGTGTAGCATTGTAATGTATTTAGGCTTATTTTTTCATATTATGTGCTAATTTATATTTTTTGTTTTCTTTATGATGCATATACTTGGTATGAAAGACACATAGGAACCAACAGGTTTGTAGGTGACTATGTGAACTGTGATCTGATAACATTTCTTGGTTGCATGAATTAGAGAAATTTTCCCCTAATGTATTTAATTTGAATTTAGTTTTAGTAGAAAACTCCATAAATTAAGTGTGACTAACAATAGTAGTATTCATGAAATTAATGGATCATAAGTAATTTCTTACAAAATTTATCAAAATACACCGTGCATCGCGTGGGATATCAACTAGTTATACAAAAGTGCAGCCCCAAAATTCACTATTTTTCAAGAAACACATTTAAGGGACATCGAAAATCATTATTAGTTTCTTATAATAGAATTTCAAACTATAAAAGGCCATGTTTTTATTGGATTTATTTAGTGACAAATTTATATGTATTTTCTTCCCATTTTAATGTATATTCCTGAGCTTAATTGTATTTGGGGTAGAAAGTATTTGAAAGCTGCATTCTGGGCCAACTCGTGACCATAGATGACCTACTTAGCTCACAAGTGACACATGATAGAAGAACAAGATCAGAGTGCTAACTAAGCAAGTTGCGACCATTTCACAACCAGCCAGGTCACCACAAGGCCATGAACTACATGATCTAACTACTCTATTTTTTTATCTTTTTTTGTCCACTATGATTATGCCAATACACACATTCTATGAGTGCTGAGCA
The DNA here is from genome assembly GCA_023055345.1 of Quercus wislizeni. Lineage (NCBI taxonomy): Eukaryota > Viridiplantae > Streptophyta > Magnoliopsida > Fagales > Fagaceae > Quercus > Quercus wislizeni. Next base: position 4,991,513 of record JALGQJ010000002.1, on the reverse strand, counting down.
TGGCAATAGAGAATAATCTGAGTTTAACCTAATATCTACACATCATTCTTATCCATCCTTGAAGTCACCCTCGTAATAAAACAGGGAAAGCTTTTAGTTTTGAGCTAAGAAACTCTCCTCCTCTATTCTCTTTCCCCCTAATCCTTTGAGAGTGATTTTTATTCCCTTCATCTCATACACACACAAAGATCATTGTGAGATATGAGTGAAGTTGTGGAAATATAGGAAACTATCTCAAATACAATCTTAATGGTGGTTATTTGTTGGTATTGCAATGGAGGTGTCTCTAGCAAGATGGGTGGAGAAAAGTCTTGGAGTAGTTTGTTGTTGGCTGGAACTTGGAGGGCTCAAGTACCTTAAGTGTATGGACTTGGAGGGTTCATGATGTCTATTGTACTACAACTATTTACCTAGTGGAGATTTCTAATGATGTGGTCAAGTGAGAGGTTTTTCCGTCCAGGTCTTAGGTTTTCTTCTTCCTAAACACTTCCTTGTATTTAGCCTTGGTTTTCTTTCATTTTCCTTATTTCCATATTGCTAAAGTGATTAAGCCATAAAAATGAGGTATAAAGTTCTAAATATATGCTCGGGTGCTATTAGCATTTTTGCACACATAATGGTAAACCCCAGGGAATGCAACTTGCAAACTCGAAATATAGATGTGAGAAGTAGGATATAGATTGGAGCACATGATCCTATGAAGACATCTACACACTAGTGAAATTATCTGCTACATTTATTGTTAGAGCACCAACACTCGCAAGAAGAAAAAAAAAACTTCAAGTTAATTTTTGTAATTCCTCTATAAAAAGTTTGTGTATAACACATTCATCATATGCTATAATTAGCCAAGGACCTTATAGCTAAATTGGTACTTCTGCATGTACTAAGTGCTTAGAGGTCTATAGGGGAAAGGATTCGAGCTGCAAAATTAGTAACATATTATCATTATCTCTAAGAAAACATATGCTATAATTAGCATCCTTTAATTTGTGTTTGGAAGCACCAATAGAAACTATTCTTCCTCCACTCTCACCTCGACCCAAATTTATCCACTTTTGTGATTCATTAATATAACTAACTAAATCATTTAGCAAATCTCTATATCACTAAAATTGGTTGGGATCTTGCTCTCACCTCCAGTTGCCTTTATCACCTTCTGTGTTGATGCTAGTAATGGACTTTGCTCCCTTTTTTTTATAGGTAAGAACTTTATTCCACAATCAAAAGAAAGGCAGTAGCCTTTTTAACATCCCGAAGCCAATGAGAAAAGACAAAACTACACTGAAATTAACCAATGCAAAAACCCAACCCTACACTACACTAAAACTAGTACTGTAGGTAATATACTGGATTGGAAAGCCTTAATTTCAAATTATATGTACAATCCCTAAAAACTCCATTTTGTTAGATCTTTTCAGCCCGGTCATAATCTGGACAAATTGAAAATTGAAAATTTTAATTAGGACCCTTTAACTGCCAAAGCACAAAAGCTCCAACGTAGGTATGAAACCCTAATTTTAAAACATAAAAATCTGTAATAGTTTGTTAACCATTTAGTATTCTAATTTAATGGTGTTTTAAATATTTAATTTTGGTATTAGATTTCATGGTTTATTGATCAACTGAAAGAAAATATGACTAGAACATAAAAACCCCCAAATGAAGCCCTAAACATATCCTTAACTTTAGTGTTTGTCCTATTTCCAATTAAAACAATAAGATATAAGTAAGATTGAACCTCTATTCTAATCAAGAAAAAACATACTTGATTACTTATTGGGGATTGTTTGATTGAATTAAATGTGCGAAGGAACTGAGCTTGGTCTGAAAATGATGAACTTTTTGGATTTCCAATGAGGTTGGTTAATTCTAGTGGTGGCAACACTGTGGAGGATGGGGAAAAGGTTGTTTTGAGTGCAATGGAGGACGAATATCCCTTTTTAGTTCAGAGTCTTATGGAGTATAAGCTATGGAGAGTGATTCTAGTTACTTACTATTAAAACAGTTGTTGAATTGTATCCAGTAACATTCTGGACATGTTTATTTGTCATTAGTGTTATTATGTTTGGAATTTATATTACTGTATATTTTCCTCTTTGTTGTTTTCTGGATTGATAACATTAAATTTGGGTTAGAAATATAATTGTTAACCTTATGTATGTTGTATTATTTACTACTTGCCTTGTCATAATCCCTGTTGTTGATCATACTCATAAAATCGTATGTTGCATGTTCATTGTTAGCATTATTCACAAGTATTATTCGACTGCAAAGAATATTGAAGTATGTTCTATTATTTGTTACTTCCATGGTTGAATTATGATGTGATGGAAGTAGCATTGTTCATTTCTTCTGTGAGATTGCAGGTATTGAGCTCAATAAGCTGGTTTTTAAATTTGAATGGACACCAAGGGGTTCTTCCAATTGGTTGAGAAGAAAAAGAAGAGAGCTTCAGAGGAGAAAGAAGCTTCTTTAAAATGGGAGCTGAAGCTAGAAGCTGCTTCCAAGGCAAAGGCTTTGGTTTCTTATTTTGAGATTGCAAGGTTAGTTATGACAGCCAGAGATGGAAATGTTGCAGCTCTTGAGAACACAGTATTGCAATATGTTAGGTGGATATAGTAGATACATTGCAGACAGGACTAACTACAGGTTTCTTCCTTACCTTTGTGTCTGGAAAAATTTGATGGTGCAAGAAGAATTCTTTGAGACAATTAGCAAATATAGTATATTGATGCGTTCCTCTCAATAATTTAAAAAATTAAATAAGGGAATATTGCTTAATTTATTTAAAATTTTGAAGCTTTCTGCATATTTAATGCAGATTAAAAAGCTCCATTAAGCCAATGCCATGATGCATACACAAGATAAACAACAATGACAATGACAAGCATAATGATAATGACAATTCTTAAGCTATCTCTTCTAAGCCTTTTTTTTTTTTTTTTTTGGTTGGATCTCTTCTAAGCCTTAATACCATATATATGAATTGTATATGCCATCAATCTATTACTGTTTACAACCTAGAATTAAAGTTTATATCTTTCTATTGCAGACACAAATGTAGGAATATTGAATCATTCCCAAAGTCAAGTTACAGCTCAAAAAGTCATAGTCCACAAAAGGTAACTTTCATTTTCTTTTCCATTTCTTTTTAGAACACTTCTTCTTGCTTACTTGCAAGAATTTCTAACTGAGATTTAGTCTTAATATGGTTTAAGATCTTAATATTGTAGTCTGGCCATATAATTTGTTATAAATAACATTATTTTAGCAAAACCTTGGTTGAGATCAATAATTATGGAAGGGAGAAAAACACTTACACTTGTATCTGGACTAATTTAGTCTTTGGAGATGCATGGTATTATGAAGATTGATGAAAATTATCTTTTCAGAAACAATTATTGATTGCAATATTATCATACATTTAAAAGCAGTTGTGTGTAGTCCAGGTATGTATTCGATGCTTAAACCCATGGCTCTACAACCTGCTGTCTCAGTTATCTTTCTTTTCTTTTTCTCTGTCCCCTTGTTTTCCTTTTTTTATATCAGATATGTCTCAGTTTCAATATCAAGAAAGCATAGATTATATTGGAAGAAAGTAATTACTGAAGCTTTTTCTAGAGGCAACTTGAGACTGATTGCCACAATTGCCTAGTTTAAAAACAGGACCCTTAAGAATAAGAAAATAGTTCCCTCTAGTACTCCCTCTCTCTCTTGTGTTTTTTCCTTTCCTTTTCCTAAACTTATTTGGAAGCTCCTAATTTAGCAAACAGTAACTCACAGCAGAGATCTTAATTGTTAAATCATCCAAGACAGCACATACAATTTGCAGTTGTTGGAATTGTTGCTATCCAAAATTAGGTATAATTAGCTAAATATTCAAATCCTCTTTACTATCAGGAGTCAAACACCACAAAATAAAAAATAAAAAAAGAAACAAAACATACATAGTTAAGGGAAAAAAAATCCGACTTGGAAAATTGGATGTTGATGTATTGAATTATATATCATGAATAAGTACAATTGAATGCGCTTACTTCCTATAGCATATAAGGACTATTCTACTCTAAATCTATCAACATCTGTAACAATATACAATTAAGCTCCAACTGGTACGAATGACGCAGGAAACTTCAAATTAGCCTGTGCTGCTGGCCTAAATTTATAGTCATCATCTAATGCAACCCGCTTCCTTTTCTGACCTACAACAGACGCCTCATCATCTGAGATCACAACTAATCCTACTCCAAAATCTTCATCATCCTCTGAACACGAACAAGCGATCAACTCATCATCGTCTGAAAATGAAGAACCGCTGAGCTGAAAATTAGCCTCAGTCCAGGTAGGACTAGGAACAACAGCAGGTGGTTCAGCTTCATCCACATCGGCCAGAAAGGGATGATCCATCAACATCTCAACCGTGAACCTGAACATGGGCTTCCTCACAAGACAAGCCTTCAAAAAATCCCTCGCCTCCCTCGAAATCCCACTTGGAATTTTAGGCAATTCCCGCTCATCACCAATAAGATTCAAAAGTTCCTCTGTATCCAACTCTTCCTCCTTATCCCAAGGAGATTTCCCTGTAAGCATTTCACACACCACACACCCAAAAGCCCAAATATCAGATTTCATGTCTTGCACATTCTCAATCACAGTTTCTGGTGCCATATACAATGCCGTTCCCCTCAAGTAATCCAACCTCCCCTTCTTCCTCTGCCCTGACCTCTTAGCCAACCCTAAATCCCCTATCTTTGCCACAAAATTTTCACTAGTACTGCTCACAAGCAACACGTTCTCAGGCTTCAAATCGCAGTGTACATAACCACAATCATGAACATGACTAAGCCCTTTTAACATCGATTTTGTGTACCTTTTAACATCGGACTCGGGCAATCCAGACCCACCGGAATTCTTGATCAAATCGCTTAAGGTTCCTCCAGAAGCGTACTCAAGCAACAAGTTGTAAACCATATTCTCACCGTTTTGTTGGGTAGTGATTTCTTCGCCAAAACAGTGAATAACAAAAGGGGAGCCCTGAACGTTGTTGTGAACCTCTTTTTCCTTTTGAAGCGAACCAGAAAGAGAAAATTCAGCGGATTTGACAGCCATGGTTGAAGGGAAACAGTGAAAGCGTGATTTGGGTTTCTTGGAATTGGCGAGAAATACAGACCCAAAACCTCCTTTGCCCAGCAATGGGCCTCTGACCCAGGTTTCTCCATTGCCATACAAGCTTGCCTCTGACTCTGTTTTCCTCATGTTTCTTGGATGGCAAGAAAGAAAGATTTTGTGTTTGTTCTCAGAAAAAACACGTTACATTTCAAGAACTAGGGTAAAGAAAAGATGTAGGGTTTTGTGGTTTTTATATGGAAGATTTGATAGGGTCTTATTTCATAACTGTTCTACCTAAGGCGGCACAACAAAAGTGTTACCTGTTACGTATCTCTACTATCAAAACTGACGCGTTTTAACGGTAATATGTTGATGTTGTTGTTTCCAGTTTTTGAGAACTGAGATATAGAGTTGAAAATTGGGATCTAATTCGTTTTACTATTGGTGCATTACAAGTTGCAAACCCAAACAAACCATTTCAAGTACCGGTGAGGATTTCTCACAAACAATATAAAAGTATTTCAAACAACCGTCAAGATTTTAGTTACTTTTGAAGGTGTGTAAAACCATTTGTGTGTAATAAACAATACTCTTAACAATAATAAGTCTAGAAGTTGGAACATATTTCTCAAACAAATTATGACAGTTTTTTTAATAAAATTTGTGTAACTATATTTCTAGTGTTAGTTCCTCTTTAACATTATTTTGTTTAAGACTCTTCTTTAACTTCTTAAATTACTTTAACTAAAACAAATACTACCTAAAATTTGAAATGTTAGTTATCATTATGTTAACTTTAATTCATATGTGCACTTGAACTTGAAATTTGGTTTTAGCGAAATGTTATGTCCACAACATTTTCACAATAGTAACAAATCATAAGTGATGGGTTATTAATAGTTATTATTGGTGGGTAAAAAAAAAATTTAATTGTGAGTTCAAATTAAAACTAATAACAACTTATCTTATAGAATTTGTTATGAAAGTGTTATGCATGTAACACTTCTCAGTTTTTTTCTTTTACTCTTTTGTGATTTATTAGAGATGCATGATAAAATTAAGAATTGTGTACTATTTAATTTTTTTTTTTTTTTTTTTTAGTCCAGCTAAGTTTTTATCCAAATTTGGTCTTACTCATACCCAATTGGATTGAATCCAAACCCATCCGACCCTAACCAATTTTCCATGTTTAATTACAAGCCGAACCACTATGTTTATGAATTTAGGGTTCTTTTACTGCATCATCATATCATACGATAAGTAATTGGAGCTTAGTATAACCATGAACTAATCAATGATAAACAAGAAATATTCTAAGTAAACCATTATTTTTCCATGGAACTTCTGAACTAATCAAGGACAAGAATTTAAAGTAGTATGTCAGAAGAGGCACACTGACAACACGTTAAAAATTAATAGTCGAGACTCGAGAGTATAATGCAAGTTTTAAAAGAGGGACCAATTTAAAAGCGACCTCAAAGTTAAAGATGTAAAGAGTAAAGTGCATTTTAGCCTAAGTTTTAAGTGTTCTGTACCTTGCGTGCGCATGCGGAAACATGCTTAGAATGAAGAATTGTATATAACCATTATTACGGTGACTTATATATATATATATATATATATATTTTTGTTTTTTTTTTTTTTTTTTTTTTGAAAAGATGGTGACTTATAATCACTATTTGAAAAGTAGGTAACAAATTATATTAACGAAGCAATACTAAGAAAAGTATGCATGAAATACAGTACCAACTCAAAAGTCATATTCATCAATCAAATACGTACCATTCAGGCATTCATTACAAAAACTACTAAGCATTTAAATGCTGCAAAGTAATCCATTCATTGGGGTACTTAGTAAACAATGGTGTCCCAAACAAGTCATGAATGCAAGAGATGTCTCATGCACCAAAAACTAATGATCTTCCATACAAATAATAAATACATGTCTACAAAAGAAGATGAAGTGGGTGGAGGAACAAAAACCAAACAAATGAGAAGCCTAGATGTGTCATCTTTCTTCTCTTCCACTTTTTTTTCGGTAGAAATCTAGTAATATACAATTATTAAAGCAACTCTTTTGAAACTGCCTTCTGTGTTCCTTTTTCTTTAACCAAATAAAGCTTCAATGACATTATATAGACAATTCTGGTAATGATGATTCTGCCCTCCAACAAAAAATATTCTGGCAAGAATTCACTGACAACACCAAATCTAGACTGCAATAGAGCCCTGCAGTTATAGTTACAATTAGCACACTTGATGGAACAAAAGAAATTCAAATGCAACATTTGATACCAAATAAGTACGGTTAATTTGAGAAAGATACAAAATCCAATTCAGGTTTCCAAATTGTGCATTTGGTTGAACACCTATATCATTAGGGCATGACAAAAAAATATAATAGATCAGAAACCTACATGAAAATAAACTTGCAAAGAAATAAAAGGTCTCTGTCCATAAATAAGAAGCCTAGGTTTGTCATTTGGGTGGATGATAGCCTAAAAGCCCAGAAATACGCAAGCACTAAACTTAACCCAACACATTAAGGCAGGCTCTGAATTCATTCACCTGGGAAAAGCACTGAAGTAGAAATTATATATCCAAAACTCAGGACCAAATCAAGCTATCACAATAGTCAAATGTAAGTATGTAACTACCCCATTCTATTACTAACTCGTACAATGCTCCAAATATAAGGGAATTGATGTTTCAAACCAATGCTTCATGACCTAGACCTCTTTTATGTGAAGCGGATGGACACGTGTAGTGCCTCTCGTAAAAGTCTATGATATATACTATGCATAATCCTCAACATGAAAGCAAGCAAATGGAAACTAAAAGACTGTAATGCAGAACTTGCAACTACACATCCCCAGCTACTCAGGGAAACTCATACACGAACATGTTCTAATTTTAAGACCATGAATGCTTTTAATTAAAATTGCAGGTACTGATTGTTCCAATTAGTAAAGTACCTGTACAAGTTATGCACCCAGACAGTTGAACTTTAACCGCTTTGGAGTACCACTTGTGGGTCAAGTTGTCCGCTACAATAACTGGAAGGAACAGCAGATAGTTCCTGCCTTCCTTTCCATTCTTCACCTGGTTTCAATGTAATGGGCGTTTCCACACAAGCAGCTTCAACACACAGCATATGCTTGTACTCATCATCCCCAAAATCAGGAATTGCCTTTGCTCTCTTATCCCATGGATTCCAAACCACTGCAGAGGAAAAGGATTATGTTAATGACACTAAAATCAATGCCTTTTACATTTGCTTCCTTCAAGACTAGCTGTAGCTAACTTGATTGTAAGTTAGTGGTTGGATGAATTCATCCATTGTCATCGATAGCACTCCACCCATTTTTCCATGTAAAAAAGGTGAGGATTACATAGCAAACAAGAAAGCTATCTAATTTGCACGCAGAATCTGGTCATGCAGCACTTCCAAAAGGCATTATAACAAATGCGATATTTTTAGCTAGAAGCCTACTATGTTTATCTATTATCCTGTGTGCTTATTAGTGGAAAATCTCCATTTTCACGTGGGACTTTCTTTATCTCTTTTTTTAAGTAGAGAGAGAGAGAGAGAGAGAAGGGGAGATGGGGGAGATGGATGAGGCAGCTCAACCAAATAACAGAGATTAAAGCCATTTTCCTCATTCTAAATGCTTGAGGTTCTATATCATAAGACAGCCTGAGCTGAATAAAAATACAGCATTACAGATCCAAACTTAGATCTTCTGCAGTTAAATGAAGCAGTAGTAGGTCAACTCTAAGATTTATCAGTTTAAAAATAATAATAATAAAAATTAAAAATAAAAAAAAATAAAAAATTCATAAATAGGTATCCTAACGGTAAGAAAACATGCCTACCAACCACAGCTGGCTCATAATTTCAGAACAGTAGCTTGGAGGTATACATAAAAAGTTCGTACTGATAGCTAGTCTATTTTTCATGATCTGCCCCACCCCTAACTATATACTCTCTATATTACGTTATCGTAGGAAAAATGGCAAACTCAAATCCTAACAGCCCATTTGGGAGATGGAAAATTGTGGGTGGGGAGTAGAAAGGATCTTAAGGCATATCTATCTTGTTTTGGGTCAAGTAAGAAGGAATGGAATTGCTACAAGGGAATGTCCATTTCATTCCATTCCCCCCCCCCCCCCCAAAAAATAAGTGAAGATGAAATATGTTTTAGTTCTATTTTGAGAAAATACATATAAATGGTGAAGGGTATGCTAGCAAACTTATTATTTATTTCCTTTCCATTCCTTCTTTTACAAACTACCAAACGCACTAGAAAAGGTGCAACCATATTCCTTTCTATTACATTCCATTCCTTTATGATCTATCCATTCCATTCTATTCTGTTCTTCATAAACTTCCAAAAATAACTTCCAAAGATAGTGTAAGGAAACATGTGGATGGGACTCAACTCACCAGCATCTGGAAGTCCATCTTTTCGCAATACAAATGTTCTCTTCCTTTCATGGTCAATAATAGCAATTTTTGTTGGTGTACTGAGATATGTTTTGTCCACCTTTACCATAAAATAATAAATAAAATAAGTAATTGAAGGAGCAACTAATATATATTTGAACAAAACGAAAGTGAACAATCCAAAGCATTTCCATTCAAAAAGTACTAACTTCTGATTCGAACGTTATTGCATCCCCTTGTTCTGTAACTCGCTCTCTATTCTTCAGGTTATCCAAATAATCAAGGGTCTCTAGTCCTTCTACCCGCACTTCACTAAACAGAAGAACATGAGAGTTAATTTGCAAACAATACGAAATGCACATTGTTCTGAACTCTTTTTAGTGCATCAATTTAGCAAGTAATTAACAGCTGATCTACAGTGATATATAATGAATCAAATAAAACTTGCTTCTGAAAACATCTAGTATTATAATAAAGCATGTATATCAAAATCCATAATGAATATATCTCAAAGAAGAAAAGCCATTCTGCAAGTAGTTAAACAAAAAAGACAGAAATGAAGCCATTTGACAATGTTACTGCATTATTGTTTTGTTTCATCTCCAGACATTAATTGTTCTGTCATCATGAGGAGACAAATATAATTGGTGTTTTATTTAAGTGGATATAAAATTATAAATGCAAGAAGCTTATAATTAGACTTCATGTGAGAGACACAGCTAGCATGAATAATGGCAAACCATATTTATTCCAATTTGATTCAGATACAATCTGAAGCATGGATTAGGTTTGACTATCTCAGAAAATACCGGCAATGCACCATTGGTTACAGATAAAAAGAAGTGCCTTAGTCATGTGTCATAGTATTAGTGTTGATAAGGTGAAGTCTAGTTCTCCAATAAACAAGGATTGAGCAATAATCCTCAGCATAATACACAGATTAATACATCTATAAAATTCATAGGATGTATATGAAAGCTCAAAACCACAGAATCAATTTTTTTTTTTTTTTTTAAATATAAGAAAAAAACCACAGAATCAATATTTTGCATGAAACCAATAGCAAGAGGATTCCTTAGATTACATAGATAAATTCATTACTAAACATTAAATATTGCAATGCAGTCAAACTTCATAATATTTCAGAGGATGCATATGACACTCAAAACCACAAATTGACATTTTGCATGAAACCAATAGCGCACAGCATTCCTTAGATTACATAGATAGGATTTTATTAAACATAAATACTGCAATGCATTCAACTTTATAATAACACAAAGGAGGGTTTCTGCTGGACATATTTTTCTGTGTAATATACAAATTTCATAACATTCAGCTCACAGAAAAGATGTTCCCAGATAATTTCATCAAATCTTAATCCACAATGTAATTCTAGGTAATGAGAATTTATAAAACAAAACAGAAGAGTGAAACTAGATGCAGGAGAGAAATGCAAAATATGCATAATGCATGCCAACCCAGGGGGTGGAGGCATAAACTACTTAATGTAATAACTCAAATAAACAAGAATTAGTATCAATATAAAACCTGATGTCCGTGACAGAAAAATATGTGTGGTAGGCAAATGTGAATGTAAACGACTTTCCATCAATATTTGTATTGCGAATACGGGATGTCAACATCAAATCTCCTCCAGGTCCCAAAGTTATCCTTAGGCGAAACTCATATCTGCACACAACAGCGATGTATTATATATTAGTTCAATACTTCATTCAATAGAAAGATCAGATTGCCAAGGGAATTCAAATGCACAGGTTACATACTTTTAGGAGTTCTGAGAACACTCCATAAAGAATTAGAACATTTAATCTAATAAACTAAATAGTTTTTTAATAAATAAAGAAGAAAATTCTTGCTCAATCTCAATATAATTTATTCCCTCCCCTTTCCCAACCCCACATTTATATATATATATATATATATTTAAAAAAAAAAAAAAAGAGGTAAGCATGGAGCAGAAATAACTTGCTCCAAATGCCTTGTAAGAGTGATTGCACAATACCATCAATAGAACTAAACCTGTAATCAACATGAACTCTTGCTCAACCTCACTAAATTATTCCATCCCCCTTCCCAGTCTCACATTTGTATAAACAACCAAAAATAAAAGGGGAGAGAAGGGGGGTGGGGTGGGGGGGGGGGGGGGGTGAAGAGAGAGAACAGACTTTCTCCCAGTGCCGTGTAAGTGATAAAATGGTACCTTCAAGAATTAAACATGTTACAAAAATAGAGTCATGCACCTGTGAGGCCAGATCTTTGCATCTTCTTCAGAGGGCTTAAGGATTAAATCAATGAAAGCCTTATTGTGGCTAATTGTTGCAAAAGGTGGGGGATCAGGATCTACAGTCCAAGTCCTATTCCTAGCAAATCCATGTTGTTCAAGAGAACCATGATTTCCAAACTGCATAAGCAGAAGATACTTGTTTATTATTCTTTGAAAAAGGAAAGCAATTATAAGGGAGTAATAAGCTGAAGAAGATAACTACATACTTGAGGAAAACATATTGGAATACCTCCACGGATAGCCTTTGGAGGTTTAAAAACAGCCTGCAAGAGGCACAAGGATATTAAAAAAAGAGTCTGCAGCTATCTCTTACTCTTAGCAGATTTAATGCATAATAGAATTTAAAGCAAAGAGGTGGACTGAAATATAATATGGAATAAATGATCACCAAAATGATATTAAGTGCTTGAATGTCTTATAAAATCATAAATCCTAGTTTAAGTGTTTAATTATCCACTCAAAAGATGAGCATGCAGAATACATATCAAATAACAAGGAGACAAAGCCATAACCCATAACCACGACTCTTACAGGCTTGAAGGATCATGATTAAACTGCTCAACTATATTCTGTTCAATTGGGTTGGTTGTGCATATACAGACAATGGTTTTGATTTACTCATTACTTCCTCCTCTGTTTCTGAATAATAGTCCACACTTCCTTTTGTGACTGTCTAGATATATTTGTTATCTAGGTTACTGCTAAATCACCCCTATTTCGTAGGCAATCACACCCAGATAGGAGAAGACAAACACACCCTTAAACTTTAACATAAGTTGTAGGAATTCATTAATATCAATCTCACTAACAATGTTATTAACAGCCTTTATATAGGTTACTGCTAAACCATTTCCTAGAAGGATTCAAACACCTAAATAACCTATTCCTGGAAAGACTATGATTACTAATAGCAAAGAAGTACTTAGAACTTCTAAACCAAATAGGAAAAGGATAGAAAACACAAAATAAGACTCATGGACCTTTGGTACAGTCAAGGACAACCCATTCAAGAAAACATGGAAAGTACCAAATTGCCCTTATTCTAGTAAACTTAATTAAAACTGAACCTGCAACTTCCCTTTTTTTTTATAAGTAACCTGCAACTTTCTAACATAATAAAACTAATACCAAGACTCAATAATGAAGCAAGTAAGTTTATGAAGGTGCCAATGGTCCTGCATCAAAACTAGACCAAAGTGGTAGCAACATTTTTGCTGATATATTTGAAGCTAATCATTAAAACTTTGCTCAAATCAATGCACTAATAAAAGAGCAACTATGCTGCAAAAACAGTTTCTAACTACTATTAGTACATAGTACAGCCAAATTAAAAGAAGATTTTGATGTCGTTTAGGATCTCCAGTAAACAGCTTTTGAACAAACAATCATAACACATTGCAGTACCTTACTACTTAGAAAAAGTAATTCTTCCCCATGTTCATTCTTCCAAGATGTAACTTGAGCTCCATACAAATACACCTGCTCCAAAAAGGAAAACTCCAAACATAAAAAAAGTGCAGTTGGATCTGAATGAACTAAGACAGACAAACAAACAAACAAAAATCAGAAAAATTCTATTGTATAAGGCAAGGTAGTGCATATAAGTATACATTTGTATATCTAGACTTCCAAGCATAAAGTGTAGATTGCATAAAGGAAACACACACAAAATAGTTCCCGAAAGTATGCAAGTGAAGGAACACAATATTTGCTAATGAATATTACCCAAGAAAATTAAGTAGATAAAAAATTACGTTCACCAAAAATGTTACAGATAAAACACAATATTTGCTAATGAATATTACCCAAGAAAATTACACAAGCACTTAAATACGGTTCCACAGTTTTATAAACTACTCATGAACATTAAAAAAAGTATATTCTTTTGTTAATAGAGACAACAATAACAACCCTCAAAGTCGTCGGCCATATGAGACACATGTATTTATCTCACAAAGGTTAACTCACCATCTCCATCAAGTCCTCACATACACATGTAATGACAACTTCTAGTCTAGTGCATTAAAGACCAATATGAAATCTTTATCAAGACAGTAATACTAATGACATAATAATCAAGATTTAAGATTTTAGTTTCAATTTAGTCAATTTTTTTCTTTTTCTTTTTTCAAAAATTTTCATTTCGTCAAAATATAATCTCTCTGTTTTCTTGCAGAAACATAGAGAGCAAAACGTCAAAACCTTTCACATAAAACTTCGCTTCAAGATTGTTGATCGCGTATATCATAAAAACGTTACACGCACAAAACAAAGAAAGATTGGCAGCATTACACACACAAAACAAAGTTCTAAACGATAAAAGTTTAGGATTTCGGTTTCAATTAGTCAAAAATATAATCCAAGAACCAAGATAACAGCAATTTACATCCTAATCTCTTCGTTTTCTTGCAGAAACATAGAGACTTCGTTTCAAGATTAGCCAAGTTTTCTCATCTACGTGAATTGTGCGACCATTGCATTAATCAACCGAAATTTCGGTTCACAATTTGGCAAAAATTAGGCGAAAACTCATCGAAGATCATCGAATAAACGAAGATTCATAACGCATTGATAGATTTAACAGTAACAAACAATCAGAGCGAAAGATTTACAGAAGAAAAACAGCGAAGATCGAAACGTACCTCAGCGGAGCAACCGCGAACCTCGCGGAGAATGACCTTATGGAAGCCATTGATGTCCTTTTTGTGCTCCACGTACACCATTTCTCCAGACGACGACGTATTCGTCATCTTCTCCCTCTCTCTCTCTCTCTCTCTCTCTCTCTCTCTCGCTTTCGCTTTCTCTCTTCTTCTTTTTTTTCTGTTCGTGGAATAGTTTTTTGGAAGCTCTTGGTTTTTGGCTTTTGGCTTCGTGGATCGGGAACGGGAAAATTTTGATATGGTTATCTTCTATATATAGGGGATAGGGACTCGGAGAGAGAAATGTTAAAGCGCAACGGCAAAGCCAACCAAAAAACCGCTTTATTTTATTTTTTTATTCCTTTTTTTTGCTTCCCTATTATCTTCTTTCTTTATTATTATTATTATTATTATATTTTGGTTTAATATATAAATTGTATGTTTCTCAAAAAAAAAAATTTGTATATATAAAAACGGAATAATTATGAAATAATTTAATGATTTAACAGTTAATTATGTGTTGATCTGTCTATAATAATGAAATTCATGAGTTTTACAACATTTTAAAATGAACCAAAATTAACAGTCCGGCTATGGAATGGCAATTAATTGTCATATAATTTACGAAAATGGGTGACAAAATTAATATAAAAACAGAATTAAATATGAAATATATTAAAATAAAAATTTTAAATATAATAGCTAAAATGAAAACAAAACCCAAAAATCCAAGGCCACTTATAGTCATTATATTAAATTTTATATATGTACCTGTGCTTTTTTGCTGTAAAAATAATATATATATATATATATATATATATATATATATATATATATATATATATTGCTTTCTTATTCTTTTTCTTTCTTTCTTTTTTTTTTTTTTTTTTTTTGAGAAAATTTCATATCTTGTCTAATTCCCTTTCTTTAACTAATGACGACCCACGCTAGCCAAATATATATGCTGTCTTGCTACTTTTTATTTATTTTTTTTTTTTTAAAGTCTGTTTCTAGATGAACATAATAAATCCAATTTATGTTTACATATTAATATACAGCTTTTGGAAGTTTCGCATTTTAATTTGATCCTTGAATTTTTTTTATTTAAACAATTAACCCCTCTAAAATTACATTTTTGACATTTCAAACACTGTGATAGTATTTTATTATTATTATTATTATTATTAAAGAATTAATGGATTCAAAAATATGATGTGCAAGACTGCAAGGTGTTAATTAAACCATTTTATTGCTTCTCAAATTATGATATGATGACAGAAATTATATGCACGTCACGTGATTAATTCCCTTAAGATTTAAAAGAAAAATATCGATAGAAATTAAGTTTAATTTGTTAATTTTTCATATTTTTTTATTCATCTCAAATTATAAAAAGTTTTTGTAATTCTGTCTCCAAGATTCTTAATCTTTTCTCTTTGATGTTAGCATAATAACATGTACTATGTGATGGTAATGATTCCTTAAAATTAAATTATTGGTAATGTGTTGGATTACTAGTGCCTAATAAGATGGTAATAATTTCAGAGATGTTGAAACTAATCCCAATTATATTCCTAAAATATTTAATGCTTAAGAAAAAGATACATGTGTATTTTTATTTTTTTAGGAAAAGATACATGTGTAGTATACTTTTAGGCATTAAAATGTTAATTTTCTTTTACATCATACGATGTGAAAGAATATAATGTATAGAACACTAGTTCTTAATTTGAAATTTTTTTTGAATCGGAAGCATTGGGAGTTTATTAGTGTCTTTTAATACTGGCAAGGAGTGTTATAACTTATAACATTGGTTGCTTGTTTTCTTGGTATTGCATAGGCCTCACTTCCGGTCAATATGATTTTATCAAGTAGTAACTCTATATTTTAGGGAAGGAAATCACACTAACTCTGAGATCAATATGTCATTTGGGGTTAAAGCTTAGGGGCACTATTGTGCTGTTAAAACCTTTAATAATAAAAAATAATAATAATAAAAAATAAATAAATAAATAAATAATTGGATTCAAGTTACATTTGGTATAGCTCTAAAAAATGTTATACCACTCAATATCTTTTGATTGAATGTGGATTTTAACAAATTCACCATTAGATTACATTATTTTCATATATTCTTTATGTTTGCAAAATTTCAAGGTGATCAAACATCAATCGATTATTTAAATTCAAGTTTTTATAATTTAAAATAATCTATAAAAAATGAGTTTATAGATCGAATGATAAATAATATTCAATTGGCACATAAGTTAAAAACATATAAAACATGTAATCCAACGGTGAAATTTTCAAAATATGAATTTAATAACAAGTTATTTAGCGGTGTAACATTACTTCAAGTTACATTCGGTGTAACTTTAACTTAACGCATAAAAAAATAATTATATAAAAATAAAAAAAAAATAAAAAAATAAAAGCTGATGTTAAAACTTTTTTATTTTTTATAATAGAGATTTAAACTCTTAGATGTCTCCATTAGAAACATCAAAAGGTGTCAACCAATTAAATTACAAGATTTTTGGCAAAACTTAAATGCTCTATTGTCGGCCAATACTTGCCGATATAAATTTTATGGAAGTGTTAACGAGCACTATAAGGTGTTCATTAAAAAACAACTTTATGTCAATAAAGTCAACTTTTTGTCATATTTTTTACCAATTTTATAGGGTGTAGAGTTAATAAAATCAACTTTTTTGAGTTCCACTTATCACTTCAGTACTATTTTTAGTCATTTCATCAATTTATACCAATTTTGTATTAGGTGGACCCTACAATATATAAATCATCCTTAACGAACACCTCATGGTGCCCATTAACATTTCTCTTAATTTTATATATGATTGTACTTCAACTTATGATGTTCACTTCATAATAATGGTTCTTTATCATTAGGCCAATATATCAATTAGTTGTTGGTGTAAGACGGATTCAAAGTCTAAATCTCTTATTCGATATTAAATTTTTTTTTCAGTTGAACTAATTGGAACCAACAATACTTGCCAATATTGAATACTCCACTCTAAGATATGCATGAAAATCTATTTTGTTGAAGAATTTTCCCTATAGTATTTCTCTCCTCAAAAAGTTTTTTTTTTTTTTTTAATAAATGAAAGGTGGGGTGGGTTGGATTAGGAGTGCCCATCATTTTTTTCAAGGCCAGAAAAAACCTAAGTGAGGCATAAATGTGGCAGGTCAAGTTTGGGGTGGGCTAGAAATATTTTAGACTAAAATGTAAAACTAACTCTCTCACTTTCTTCAAATTTCATTTCAGTCCTCTAACTTTGCTATCGTTCATTTCAGTCCTCTAAGTTATAGATTTATTCAATTAAGGCCTTTCTGATAATCTTTATTAATAATTTTTGAAAAAAAAAATCTAGAAAATATTTTTCAATCATTAATTGACTTTTTTTAATTTAAAAAATTTGAAGAAAAACTTAAAAAATTGAAAAATTAACCATAACATATAACAAAAGTTGATGAAAAAATCTTAATTGAATAAATTTGAAAATTAAAGGACTGAAATGAATAAAAGCAAAATTAGTGGACTAAAATAAAATCTAAAAAAACTTAGAATGTTAGTTTTGTATTTTAACCAATATTTTATTATCCCTTACTTTAACATTAATGAGGTATTTCTAAAAAAAAAAGAAAACATTAATGAGGTTTTTTTTAACCATTAATGTTGTAGGTTTTTTATTTTTTAATTGTGAACTTTTGCATTACTTTGAAGCGAAAAAGATAATAAATGAAAGTGACCCGTGCAAGCTTGGATGATGCGGACTTGAATGCCGCATTGTACCAGATCAGCACATCTATTAATTTCCTTTTTATTTTTTATAGCGATTATTAATTGCCTATTAAATTCAAACAAATTTTAACACTTTTTGACACACAATCTTATAGTAAAAGAGCATTCAATTTTTAATTTTTCTAACAAAATCTTTGTCAACACCTCTCTCTACCATTTACTTTCACCCCCTACTTATAATAATCCCTCCAATTTTTCAACATTCCTTTTCTCATTCATGTAAATAGTGCTTTTTTTTTTTTGGTATTTTTTTTTTTGGGTAACAAAAATAACTATCTTTAGGAAAAAAAATTAATTTAGTCCCTTGACTTTTTACATCCATTATCAAATTAGTTCTCAAGATTTAATTTTTGTCAATTTAATCCCTCAATTTGTAAGAATGAGTCTATCTGATTCTTCCAACCAAATTTATTAGCATTTAACAATTAGTGTTGTTTGAATAATATTTTTTTATTAAAAATTTAATTGAAAACATTCATCAAATACACATTTAATAGATCTTATGGTCTGATAAGTATATTTTAAAGTAAAAAAAGAACTGTTTTAAGTGGCTTTATATACTAACACATTTGGATAGAAAGATTAGATTGACCCTATTGACAAAGCGATGACGGAATTGACAAAATTAAATTTAAAAGTACTAATTTGAAATTTGAGGTAAGAAATCAAGGGACAAAGTTCAATTTTAGCATAATCTTTACTAAACTACTATTAATATAGCTTATTTTAGTCTAGGGTGTGTTTGGTAAAGGGATTTTAAACCACACTCTTTTAAAATACAATTTATTCAATGTCATTTTTTTTCTAGGTACAACATTTTCAAATAATCTCCTTTGGTCTTGCAATTCAATGTGGTAATGACATTCCCTGCTATTTTCAAAAGAGGGGTCTAGGGTTCATGTCTCCCTCCCCAATGAAAATGTATAAAAATAAATAAAAACCTCAACTCAAACGGTTGAAAAATAATTTGTACCATGAGACACTTATGCTGCTATGCATATGTATCCCATCCCATATGCAACACGTTTTAGATTAGTTCTTCTTTTTTTTTTTTTTTGTAGATAAATAATTAGATAAATTAACTAAATAAAAGATAAGTCGGAGACAAAATTTACTGCGTTATCAAAAGGAACAATTTTTTAAATTTTTTTTTTATAATTCAGTAGTTATAATGGGAGAAGAGATTTGCATTTTTTTTCCTAAAATAGTCAAGGCATCAACACAACTATATGACTCAATCTAGAAAGAACTTTAAACTTCTTGTTAAACTAATCTTTGAAATCTAGTTAAACTAAGCTCATGAGTCACTTATCATATGATATGATAATAGTTTGCACCAATACAAATAACCCACATATTATCACCACTGGGTCATAAGAATTCTCGTATCACTTCACATGATGCTTGGTCGAAGTTGAACTATTTGAATACTAACGTTTCAACGAATGTGTTGTACCTACAATGATTAGCCTCATCAAGACCTCGTAGTATTATCAACACATGGTGCCAAAGACGCCTTCTTTGATTTTTTTTTTTTTTTTTTTAAACACCACTAATCCCAAATTGACACATTCTGAACTCCAAACTCCAAAGTGGAACAAGCAAAATTGATGTGAGCACTCTCCTTCCATAGGAGTTTTTCTCTCTTGACTCTCTGGGTCATCTCTCTCACTTCTTAAGGGCTCTCTCTCCGTCTTTGATTGGTAAAGTAGGTTCCCTTAACCACCAACCCATCAAATGGATCAAATCATTATAGAAAGCTTACAACATCTTAGGCTCACTAAGGAAGAAGAAGAGGATATAGCCATATCAACTATGAGTAGATCGGATCTCATGGAATAATTTTCTCTCAGTCTATTCGGTAAACTGCTCTTAGATAGGCAACAGAACCAAAAGGCACTAAAAAGCACACTCAAAGCAGCATGGAAAATGGGATCAGAGCTGAGAATTGTAGATGTGGGTAAAGATATTTTGCAATTCAAGTTTACTTCAGAATATCAAATGGAGTAGGTGGATAGGAATGGTCCATGGAACTTTGATAACAATCTCCTCCTACTATGCCGATGGAAGAAAGGCTTATCAGTGTCAAATATTTCCTTTACCCACTCCCCTTTCTAGGTTTAAGTTTGGGGCCTCCCCTTTGGAAACTTATCTGAGGAAGTGGGAAGAGATTTAGGAAATAGTATGGGCAGATACATTGAAACAGATAAACGTTCTTGGCTTTCAGAGCAAGCCAAGTTTATGAGAATCCGGGTGGATTTGCCTTTAAACAAACCTCTTTGCAAGGGAGGTAATGTCGTCAATTTGAATGGGAGCAAAACATGGGTCACCTTCAAATTTAAGAGGCTCCCCTATTTTTGCTTCCAATGCGAACTGCTGGGTCACGACGAACAACACTGTGCTAGCTTCCCTTACAATCTCAATTCTCCCAAACAAATGGGGTTTGCTTCAAAACAGGCGGAAATTCAAAGGAGTTTCACGAGCGGTCCAGAGCATCGAGTAGCCGAAGACAAGACGATGACAGACTGGAAAAATTAGGCTATGGTTCAAGCAGAAAATCTGCTTTGGTGACTGCTAGTTCAACGGACTTGGAATTTGATTAGAGGGTAAATTTGAAATTTCAAAATTCAAGACAAGACAGACAAGATGTTGTGCCTGAAAAGTGGGGCAATACCGAGGGTTCAAGCACCGAAGCAGAAAAAAATTTAGAGAAAAGCAACGGGGTTGGATCTACTGACTCAGTGGCTCAATTGTCAAAATCTCCACGTGATCAACATTATAAGAATGACTCGGATAAGGGCCTTAGTGAAGCTTACTCTCTAGTGGGCTTTCTTAATCCCTTAGCAAATGAAGCCCACGAGATCACAAGCCCTTTAAAAGCCAATGTGGAAACTACAAATCCCTCTATGAAGCCCGGTACTTTAGTTAGCCCAAAAAAAGGAACACAACCCAGAGAAAAGGCTAATTGGAAAAGAAATGCTTGTGAAAAAGGTAGACAAGCCCAAACCACTCCCACTAAAGCCCAAGTAAAACTCTCAAGCATTAAACGGCCAAGTCGGCTTGATTTCTTTGAGGAAACAGAAGGTACTCCTCCCTCTAAAAAAACACTTTGTGTGACACAACTCAATACCCAAACCCTCATACCTGATGGATAAGTGATGTCTGCAAGGCAACACCACCGAGCATAATGATTTGCCTATGCTGGAACTGCCAGGGAGTTGGAAGCCCATGGATAGTTTTCGTGTTGCACGATTACATGCGACGATGGAATCCCTATCTCGTCTTCTTAATGGAGAGCAAAGCAAATGTAAAACGTATGGAGAAAGTAAAATACAAACTAGGTTTTTCTACTGGTCTTTTTGTTCTCAGCAAAGGCTGTAGTGGTGGCATTGCTCTCCTTTGGTCTAAAGAGGTTAATTTGGAGATTCAATCATACTCACCTCACCACATTGATGCAATAATTTCAAAGCAGCAAAACAACAACACTTGGAGATTCACAGGGTTCTACGACCACCCTGAAACTCACTTGAGAAAGGAATCTTGAAACTTACTCTCTAATTTAAGCAATCAATTTTCTTTACCTTGATTTTACTATGGTGACTTTAATGAAATTTTATCTTTGACAGAAAAATCAGGGGGAGCTCCGAGGTCCTAGCACCAAATGGATGGTTTTCGTGAGGCTGTGAACTTGTGTGGCTTCCAGGACCTTGGTTACTTTGGTCCTAAATTTACGTGGTGTAATTTGCAAGTAGGGAGTAACAGGGTGTATCTCAAGCTTGACAGAGCTTTTGCCAACTCCGATTGGCTGAATTTGTTTGGAGATTTAAAAGTCTATCATCAGATTGAGTCCACCTTTAATCATTGCATTTTAAAGATCTCTGATTCCAGCTTCCCCCCTCATTCCCGTAAACATCGCTTCCACTTTGAAGTTTTATGGGCCAAAAGGGAGGATTGCCATGAGATAATTGAAGCAGTTTGGAATAGTGATGTCTCCACCAACACTCCTAAGGGAATTGCTGCTAGTCTCAGTAGGTGCGCAACTGATTTATTAGTGTGGAACAAGGAGGTAATTGGCAACATCCCTAAAAAAAATCCAAGAGAGAAGGAAAAGGCTTAACACCCTCATGGCACAAGACCAGGATGGTTCACACGGTGCTAAGATAAACCAAATTAGGAAAGAATTAAATGACCTGCTGGATAGTGAGGAGATGCTTTGGCATCAGAGGAGCAAAATACATTGGTATAAGGAGGGGGACAAAAATACAAAAAATTTTCATGTTAAAGCCATGAACAGAAGGATAAAGAACACAATTATGGGATTGTGGAGTGAGGATGGCAGGTGGTGCGATGATAAAGAAAGTATCTCAACAACGGCAGTAGCTTACTTTCAAAATATATATACCACAACCTCTCCAAGTTGTATTGAGGAAATCACCAGGGCCATTCCAATGAGGATCACTAGAGAAATGAATGAGGAGTTGATCAAACCCTTCACCGGAGAAGAAGTCACAAAGGCCCTGCACCAAATTCATCCCACCAAGGCTCCAGGCCTTGATGGTATGTCAACTGTTTTTTTTTCATAAATATTGGAGCATTGTAGGAACATATGTTACCAACATGGTGCTTAATGTTCTCAACCAAAACCTTCCCATGGTAGTAATAAATAAAACAAACATTGTTCTCATTCCTAAAACTACTCACCTCTCCAAAATGACCGAGTTTCAGCCAATCAGCCTATGTAATGTGGCTTATAAAACCCTTGCTAACCGTCTAAAAGCTATTCTTCCTACTGTTATCACTGAAAACCAAAGTGTCTTTACCTCAGATAGGCTAATTACAAATAATTTTTTAGTCGCTTTTGAGCTAATGCACTGCTTGAACCACAAAACTGAGGGGAAGGATTGTTTCATGTCCGTCAAACTCAATATGAGTAATGCCTTTGACAGGATTGAATGGGGTTTTGTAAGGGGAGTTATGGAAAGGCTTGGATTTGATGGGAAATGGATTTCTCTCATTATGCAATGCATCTCATCTGTTTCCTACTCTATTATCATTAATGGTGAAGCATATGGTAATATCACCCCCACTAAAAGCCTTAAACAAGGTAACCCCTTCTCTCTAAGCCTCTTCCTTTTATGTGCCGAAGGCCTATCAACTTTCATCCACTAGTCTGCCCATACCCAAACTCTCCATGGTATATCCATTTGTAGGGGCTACCCAAACATCACCCACCTATTCTTCGCGGACGACAACCTTTTATTTTGCAAGGCTAGTACCCAACAATATCTAGAACTGGTTCAAATTCTTAATTCCTATGAAGCTACTTTGAGATAGAAAATCAATGTAAATAAGTCATCGGTTTTCTTTAGCCCCAACACTCCTAATGATGTTAAGGAAGAAATCTTAAGCATTCTTGGCCCAATGCAATGTTCTCAACAGAGGAAATACCTTAGCCTTCCTTCTCTAATTGGTAAATCCAAATTTCAGGTCTTTGCCTAGATTAAAGAGAGGGGTAGCAAGAAATTGGCTGGCTAGAAGGAAAAACTTCTTTCCATTAGGGGTAGAGAGATCCTTATAGAATCATTTGCTCAAGCAGTGCTCACATATACTATGAGTTGCTTCCAATTGCCAAAGACTCTTATGCGATGATTTAGAAAGAATGATGAGGAATTTTTGGTGGGGCCAAAGAAATCAGGAGACAAAGTTGGCGTGGGTGAGTTGGAAGAAATTATGCAAATCAAAGCTTTATGGGGGCATGGAATTCCGAAATCTCCAAGCTTTTTAACTTAGCTCTTCTAGCCAAACAAGGATGGCGGATCCTTTCAAATCCAAACTCCCTAATGGCTAGGGTCTATAAAGCCAAATACTTTCCCTATAATGATATTTTGAATGCAAAGTTGGGTAGCAACCTGAGCTATGCTTGGAGGAGCATCTTCAACAGCCTTGAGGTTATTAGAAAAGGAACTAGATGGCGGGTGGGCAATGGCAAGAGAATCCACATTTGGGAAGATAAGTGGCTTCCAACTCCAACCATTCACAAAGTGATCTCCACTCCAAGGGATTTTGATGATTTCCTAATGGTCTTGTCCCTCATTGATGAGAATAGCAAATGGTGGAAGCCGGACTTGGTGAAATCTCTTTTTCTACACTTTAAAGCTAATGAAATCTTAAAAATCCCTCTTAGTCACAGCCTCCCTGAGGACTCTCTAATCTGGTTGGGGAATAAAAAAGGCTTATTCATGGTGAAAAGTGCCTATTATGTTGCAAATGAGTTGGTGGAGTCAGATGCAACTGGAGAAAGCTCATCCAATCACCAAGCTTCCCCTTTCTTGAAGAAGATTTAGCAGTTAAATGTTCCTCTGAAAGTTAAAATTTTTGCATGGCGTGTGTGTTTGGATGGCCTGCCAACAATGCTCAATCTTAGGAGAAGGGTTTTAAATGCTTCTGGTTTTTGTCAAATATGCGACAAGGATTTGGAATCAATCTCCCACGCTTTGTTTCATTGCAACCATGCAAAGCAAACCTGGTCTTGTTGGAGTGATTGCCCCGCGAATCTCTATTCTCCAACCCAAGACTTCATTGGCATTATGTCCCAAATTATGGAGAAAGGGTCCTCCACTAATCTGGACCTTTTTTTCATGGCTGCTTGGACTATTTGGGGAAATAGAAACAATACCATACATAATGATGCTGGCTGCCCTCCAACTCAAGTTTGGGAGATTGCAAAGTGATCTTTAATAGATTTCACCACTTCCAACTTACCAGATCACCCCTCCCACCCCATGGTCAGAGCTCATTGGTCTCCTCCCCTTCTAGGTTTTCACAAAATTAATGTTGATGGGGCAACAACTAATAACAGGGAACACTATAGTATCAGAGTTATTATCCGAGACCACACCAAGGCCACTATTGGAGCTTTCAACAAGCTGCTTCCATCAGCTTTTCCTGCTTCTATCACCAAGGCTTTTGCTTTGCTACAAGGAGTCCTTTTTGTTGCGTAAATGGGCTTGACAAAAGCTATTTTTGAGTTTAATGCTTTAGCTCTTATTCAAGCAGTTAACTCTAATGAAAATTGGGGAGTTTATAGATCAAATGATAAATAATATTCAATTGGCATATAAGTTAAAAACATATAAAACATGTAATCCAATGGTGAGATTTTCAAAATATGAATTTAATAACAAATTATTTAGTGGTGTAATATTACTTCAAGTAACATTAGGTGTAACTTTAACCCAACCCATAAAAAATAATTATATAAAAAAAGAAAAAAGAAAAGCTGATGTTAAAACTTTTTTATTTTTTATAATAGAGATTTAAACTCTTGGATGTCTCCATTAGAAACACCAAGAAGTGTCAACCGATTAAGTTACAAGATTCTTGGAAAAACTTAAATGCTCTATTGTCGGCCAATACTTGCCAATATAAATTTTATGGAAGTGTTAACGAGCACAATAAGGTGCTCGTTAAGAAATAACTTTATGTCAATAAAGTCAATTTTTTGTCATATTTTTTACCAATTTTATAGGGTATTGAGCCAATAAAGTCAACTTTTTTGAGTTCCACTTATCACTTCAGTACTATTTTTAGTCATTTTATCAATTTATACCAATTTTGTATTAGGTGGACCCCAGAATATATAAATCATCCTTAATGAACACCTCGTGGTGCCTATTAACATTTCCCTTAATTTTATATATGATTGTATTTCAACTTATGATGTTCACTTAATAAAAATTGTTCTTTATCATTAGGCTAATATATCAATTAGTTGTTGGTGTAAGACAAATTCAAAGTCTAAATCTCTTATTCGATAATAAAAAGACTTTTTCAGTTGAACTAATTGGAACCAACAATACTTGCCATATTGAATACTCTAGTCTAAGATATGCATGAAAATCTATTTTGCTAAAGAATTTCCCCTTTAGTAAAAATTTCTCTCCTCGAAAAGGTTTTTTTTTTTATTTTAATAATTTTTATAAATGAAAGGTGGGGGCGGGTTGGATTAGGAGTGCCCATCATTTTTTTTCAGGGCCAGAAAAACCTAAGTGAGGCATAAATGTGGCAGGTCAAGTTTGGGGTGGGCTAAAAAAATTTTAGGCTAGAATGTAAAATTGACTCTCTAACTTTCTTCAGATTTCATTTTAGTCCTCTAACTTTGCTGTCGTTCATTTGAATCTTCTAAGTGTCAAATTTATTTAATTAAGGCCTTTTCGATAACCTTTATTAAATTTAAAAAATATATATATATAAAATATTTTTCAATCATTAATTAAATTTTTTTAATTTAAAAAATTTGAAGAAAAATTTAAAAAAATTAAAAAATTAATCACAATATATAACAAAAGTTGATAGAAATATATTAATTGAATAAATTTGAGAATTAGAGTGCTGAAATGAACAAAAACAAAATTAGAAAATTAAAATGAAATCTAAAAAAAATTACAACGTTAGTTTTACTTTTTAACCAATATTTTATTATCCCTTACTTTAACATTAACGAGGTATTCCTCGAAAACAGAAAACATTAAAGAGGGTTTTTTTAACCATTAATGTTGTAGGTCTTTTATTTTTTTTATTTTTTAATTGTGAACTTTTGCATTACTTTGAAGCGAAAAAGATAATAAATGAAAGCGACCCGTGCAAACTTGGATGATGCGGACTTGAATGCCGCATTGTACCAGATCAGCACATCTATTAATTTCCTTTTTATTTTTTATAGCGGTTATTAATTGCCTATTAAATTCAAACAGATTTTAACACTTTTTGACACATAATCTTATAGTAAAAGAGCATTCAATTTTTAATTTTTCTAACAAAATCTTTGTCAACACCTCTCTCTACCATTTACTTTCACCCCCTACTTATAATAACCCCTCCAATTTTTCAACATTCCTTTTCTCATTCATGTAAGTAGTGCTTTTTTTTCTTTTTCTTTTTCTTTTTTGTAACAAAAATAACTATCTTTAGGAAAAAAAATTAACTTAGTCCCTTGACTTTTACATCCATTATCAAATTAGTTCTCAAGATTTAATTTTTGTCAATTTAATCCCTCAATTTGTAAGAATGAGTCAATCTGATTCTTCCGACCAAATTTATTAGCATTTAACAATTAGTGTTGTTTGAATAATATTTTTTTATAAAGAATTTAATTGAAAACATTCATCAAATACAAATTTAATAGATCTTATGGTCTGATCAGTATATTTTAAAGTAAAAAAAGAACTGTTTTAAGTGGCTTTATATACTAACACATTTGGATAGAAAGATCAGATTGACCCTATTGACAATGCAATGAACGGAATTGACAAAATTAAATTTAAAAGTACTAATTTGAAATTCGAGGTAAGAAATCAAGGGACAAAGTTGAATTTTAGCATAATCTTTACTTAAATACTATTAATATAGCTTATTTTAGTCCAGGGTGTGTTTGGTAAAGGGATTTTAAACCACACTTTTTAAAAACACAATTTATTCAATGTCATTTTTTTTTTCTAGGCACAACCTTTTCAAATAATCTCATTTTCATCAAAGGTCTTGCAATTCAATGTGGTAATGACATTGCCTGCTATTTTCAAAAGAGGGGTCTAGGGTTAATGTCTTCCTCCCCAATGAAAATGTATAAAAATAAATAAACACCTCAATTCAAACGGTTGAAAAATAATATTTTCCACGAGACACTTATGCTGCTATGCATATGTATCCCATCCCATATGCACCACGTTTTGGATTAGTTCATTAATTTTTTTTTGGAATAAAGTCACTTTTAGTCCCTACATTTTCATGCGATTTCCATTTTAGTCCCTAAGTTTTATTTTTACCGCTTTTAGTCCCTATTCTGGAAAACGCCTCCATTTTAGTCTCTGCCGTTACATCAGAAATGGAGGAAACTGACGTGGCAAACGACATGAATAAATAATATTACATCAATGTCCACGTGGCCTAAATTAATAATAAAAAATATTTTTTGCCATTAAAAAATGCCACATCAGCTCTAAATAAAAAATAATAATTTATTAATTTTAACTAAATAAAAAAAAAAATCAAAACAGAAATAAAAACCAAAATTTACATTAACTAAGATCTAAAAGTATCTTAAACAAGAATATCAAGAACACCAACCCAGATCTAAGATCTCAAAATTTCAAAATTAAAAACCAAAATCCACAAACCCAGAAGCACAGACACAAACCCAGCAACAGATCAACCAAACCGAATCCTGCAACAACAAATTAAATGGCAATTCCGATGAGTCGTCTAGAGTATTGCCTGATTTGAATTTTCCCAAATCGCTCCAAGACGCCGCCAATGATGCCAGTTCTGTGGCCAAGAACAAGATCGAGGCCGCCGTTAAGGCCAGAGACGAGGCCGTGAGGAAAGCCTTGGTGGCTAGGAAGGCCGTGGAGTTGGCGCGAGATTTGCAGAAGAAGATGGGGACGGCGGCAAATCCAGTAGTAGACCAACCATCATCCGAAACGACGTCGGACCAGGTCGAGGCTTTGCTTGAGGTACTTACAAAAACACACACTTCATTCAATATTTTATTCATTTCAAAAACAAAACAAAACAACTTTCACTTTCTTAGGCCGCTAGATACGATGATCTAGACGACGTCGTAAGCTTAGCATCCTCCGGTGTTTCTCTCGATTCCAAGGACTCCCTTGGCCGTACAGGTTCACCCTTTTTTTTTTTTCTTTAATTGATTGTTGAGTGAATTTTTCTGTGTGTATAGGAATACCAGTTGCTTGGCTATTATTCCGAGGTCGGCGGCCTCGGGGAATCCTAGCGTTTGTGGGAAGCTTCAACTTTGCAGTGATAACAAGTTGTGTGAAAATCCTGATAGAAGTGTTTCAGAACCTTCAGTTTGTGTTCGGCCTTCAAATGGGGATGGGAATGCTCTTGATTTGTTGTTGCAGGATTCGGTTTAGTTGATCTGTTGCTGGGTTTGTGTCTGTGCTTCTGGGTTTGTGGATTTTGGTTTTCAATTTTGAAATTTTAAGATCTTAGATCTGGGTTGGTGTTCTTGATATTCTTGTTTAAGATACTTTTAGATCTTAGTTAATGTAAATTTTGGTTTTTTATTTCTGTTTTGATTTTTTTTTTATTTAGTTAAAATTAATAAATTATTATTTTTTATTTAGAGCTGATGTGGCATTTTTTAATGGCAAAAAATATTTTTTATTATTAATTTAGGCCACGTGGACATTAATGTAATATTATTTATTCCTGTCGTTTGCCACGTCAGTTTCCTCCGTTTCTGATGTAACGGCAGGGACTAAAATGGAGGCGTTTTCCAGAATAGGGACTAAAAGCGGTAAAAATAAAACTTAGGGACTAAAATGGAAATCGCATGAAAATGTAGGGACTAAAAGTGACTTTATTCCTTTTTTTTTTGTGGAGATAAATAATTAGATAGATTAATTAAATAAAAGGTAAGTTGGAGACAAAATTTACTGCATTATCAAAAGGAACAAAATTCCTTTGCATCAGCACAACTATATGACTCAAGATAGAATGAACTTTAAACTTCTTGTTAAACTAATCTTTGAACTCTAGTTAAACTAAGCTCATAAGTCACTTATCATATGATATGATAATAGTTTGCACCATTACAAATAACCCATGTATTATCACCGCAAAGTCATAAAAATTCTTATATCATTTCACATTATGCTTGGTCGAAGTTGAACTATTCAAATAATGACATTTTAACAAATGTGTTATACCTGCAATAATTAACCTCATTAAGAGTACGAACTGGTATTACCGTCACGTGGTGCCAATTGCCCAAGACCCCTTCTTTCATTTTTTTTTTTTTTAAACCACTAATTTTAATCCCAAATTGACACATTCCGAACTCCAAACTCCAAAGTGGAACGAGCAACATACGACCGTTAAAACGCGTCAAATTAGTTGATTACACGCCAACACATGAACTTACGCTCTACTTTCGCTTGTGCCGCCTTTGGTCTTTTTTTGAAACCTCATCAATACTTTTATATATAAATAAACCTAAGCACCGAACCCTACCTTATATACTTTCTTTCCAATTTCCAAACCCTAAAAGTTTTTAAGCAAATTTCTATGTTTCTGAGATCAAACGAAAAATCTTTCTTCTTGATCAAAGAAACATGAAGAAAGCAGAGTCAGAAGCAAAGGCAATGGCAGAGGCAAGCTCGTATGGCAATGGAGAAACCTGGGTGAGAGGCCCATTGCTGGGCAAAGGAGCTTTTGGGTCTGTATTTCTTGCCAATTCCAAGAAACCCAAATCACGTTTTCACTGTTTCCCTTCAACCATGGCTGTCAAATCCGCCGAGGTTTCACTTTCCGCTTCGCTTCAGAAGGAGAAGGAGGTTCACAACAATGTTCAAGGATGCCCTTTTGTTATTCACTGCTTTGGGGAAGAGATCACTACTCAAGAAAATGGCGAGAACATGGTTTACAACTTGCTGTTTGAGTACGCTTCTGGAGGAACTTTGTGCGGTTTGATCGAGAAATCTGGTGGGTCTGGATTGCCTGAGTCCGATGTTAAGCGCTACTCGAAGTCGATACTACAAGGGCTTAATCATGTTCATGATTGTGGCTACGTGCACTGCGATTTAAAGCCTGAGAATGTGTTGCTTGTGAGTGCTGCTACTGGTGAAAGTTTTGTGGCGAAGATAGGGGATTTAGGGTTGGCTAGGAGGTCAGAGCAGAGAAAGAAGGGGAGGTTGGATTACTTGAGGGGCACGGCATTGTATATGGCACCTGAAACTGTGATTGAGAGTGTGCAAGACCCGAAGTCTGATATTTGGGCTTTTGGGTGTGTGGTGTGTGAAATGCTTACTGGAAAATCTCCTTGGGATAGAGAGGAAGAGTTGAATACAGAGGAGCTTTTGGGGGTTATAGGCAATGAGCGCGTATTGCCTAAAATTCCAAGTGGGATTTCGAAGGAGGCAAGGGATTTCTTGAAGGCTTGTCTTGTGAGGAAACCCATGTTCAGGTTCACGGCTGAAATGCTTTTGGATCATCCCTTTCTTGCCTGTGTGGATGAACCTGAGCTACCCGCTGTTCCTAGATCTTCTTGGACTGAGGCTGATTTTGAGCATTGTGTTTCTTCTTTTTCGGATGATGATGATTCGACCTATTGTTCGTTTTCAGAAGATGATGAAGATTTTGGAGTAGAATTCGTTGTGAGCTCAGATGATGAAGATTTTGAAGTAGAATTTTTTGTGAGCTCAGATGATGAAGCGGGTGTTGTTGGTCAGAAGAGGAAAAGGGTTGCATTTGATGATGACCATAAATTTAGGACAGTAGCACAGTCTAATTTGAAGTTTCCAACTTCATTCGTACCTGTTGGAGCTTAATTCTATATTGTTACAAATTTTGATAGAGTAGTCGTTGTATGCTATAGATAGTAGGCATTCAATTGTACTTATTCTTAGAAATATAATTGAATACATCTGCATCCATTTTTTGCTAAAACAAGGTTGGATTTTTTGTTTTTTCCGTTACTGTGTATGTTTTGTTTCTCTTTTTATTTGGTGTTGTTTGACTCCTGATAGTTGAGAGAATTGTGTATACTTGGATACCAATCTTGGATAGCAACACTTCCAACAACTGCAAACTGCATGCTGTCTTGTATGATTTAACAAGTAAGATCTCTGCTGTTAGTTGCTGTTTTGGTAAATTAGGAGCTCCCACATATAAAAGGGGGTGAGGGGGAAGGTAACAAGAGTGGCCTATTTTTTGTTTTTTTATCTGAAGTGAGCACGCTTTTTGTCAAGATCATGAATCTAGGAACCTTCAGCCTGAAATAGAATGGTTTCTCCAGCAACCCAGGATTTTGCGGAAGGAAAGCATTTAGCAGCTTCCAATGTTTCTCTGAAAACTTCCCAATGCAATTTTTTTTTTCAACTTTCAAAGCATTCCCTGAGGTTTTCTGTTGGGCAGTTCTGGCAACTTCAACCTCTTAAACTGCAGCAATGCTAAAATCATGACTAGAGCCTGGCTGTACAGGATGTAACTTCTCACACACCACAAAGAAAGATTCTGTGTATGGTAAGTTATTCTGAGAGCCCGCAGGAAGTGGCATTATTATACTAGAGGGTCCAAAGCTGAATTTGAATCTCTATTTTGCTTATGCAAGTACTCAGATTCAGCCATAGAGGCTCCAAAGCTAAATTTATGTCCCTTACCTGATAAATACCAGCTGTATACTCCTTTTCAGGAAGAATTTGTGGATCATTCTCTATCTCATTCAGTGATGCAACAAGAGAGCTTAATGCCTGCAGAACCCTTAAGATTGCGGCTCATCAGAAGATGATGTACTGAGGAGTGCCTCCACAGCTTCACCAAACAAGCCTAACTCATCCATATTAGATGTAGCCAAATCTTGAACAGCTCCTGCTGGCTCAGTATTATAAAAATAACAATGAGTTGGAGCATTTGCCACCAATCTCTTTATCACCTCCACCACTAGAGCGTATGCATTATCTGACAGCTCCTCTCATGCAAGCAATGAGCAAAGAAGTCAAAGTTCTGCTTGTGGCAGGTTAAGCAATACATTTTGAGTATCTACTTTCGTATGTGCACCAGAAGTGAAATCACTTGATGTTTTGTCTGGCTACATCTTTCTAGTTTATACTTGTTTACTTATCATATCCCACAGATGGAATGGGAATGTAATTGTTCATGAATATTTCTGTTTTTGGAAACAGAAAGGGAAGGAAGCTTAGGGAAGTTGCAGTGGAATTGAACAATTGCAGTTAGGATCTTTTTCAAGATGTGACTGAACTGCAGAAGAGGGAATATAGTATTACCTTAATTAAGTATCATTTACTCTCTTTGACTTTGAAATTGAGACTTACTATAAAATTTCTTATTCACATCTCTTTTTTCAAATTGGTTATTTAACTTTGTATTTTTTATTTTATTAAACTTAAATATGAATACAGTTCACAACAAATAAGGATGATAAACGACAGAGTAATCTGTTTCTAAACCAAGCATTTGTGCCATCAGTCACACTTTACTGGCTAATCAGCAAACGTTTTAGCAACAACTTCCTTTCAACATTATCTACTGCTTTTCTGGCACTGAACTGTGATAGTATCTATCTTAAAAGGGATAAAAAGCATTTGTAAATCCACTTTAGCTGCAATCTCTTTAGGATCTCTGCTGTGAGTTGCTATTTCAATAAATTAGGAGCTCCCACATCAGTTCCCCTGAGTGGCTGAGGATGTATTGCATGTTCTGAGTTACAGGCTTTTAGTTTCTGTTTGCTTGCTTTCATGTTGAGGATTATTCATATTACATGTGTCCATCAGCTTCACTTGGCAAAAAGAGGTGTGAGTCATGAAGCATGGGTTTGAAGCATTGAGCTTCCTCATATTTGGAGCACGATTTTACATAAGTGCATTGTTTGACTCATGATTCTACATACTTACATTTGAGTATTGTGATAGCTTGATTTGGTCCTGAGTTGTGGGTATTTAATTTCTAGTTCAGTGCTTTTCCTGGGTAGATAAATTCAGAGTTTCCCTTGATGTGCCGGGTTGAATTTAGTTCTTGGGGACTTTTGGGATTTTAGGCTGTCATTCACCCAATGGTAGAGCTAGGCTCCTTAATTCTTCTTTATGGACATGGCATTTTTATTTCTTTGCTATTATTTTCATGTAGGACTCTGAGCTATTATATTTTTTGGCATGCCCTTTGGTATATGTATTCAGCCAAATGCACAATCTGGATTCATCAATTGGATTTTGCACCTTTCTCAAATGAACCATGATAATTTTGTTCCATTGAGTGTTGCAATGCTGCTTACTGTAACTATAACTACAGGCCTCTGTTGCAATCTAGATTTGGTGCTGTCAGTGAATTCTTGCCAGGATACTTTTTTTGTTGGAGGGCAGATTCATCATTAGCAGAATTTTCTATAAGGATAATGTTATTTAAGCACTATTCAGTTAAAGAAAAAGGTGGAGAAGGCAGTTTTTAAAAAGGGTTGCTTTAATAATTGTATATTACTGGTAGATTTCTATTAACACATCTAGCCTTCTCATTTCTTTGGTGCTAGTCTCCCACTCCCTCCCCCCCCCTCTCCTTTTTTCTGACTTTTTCTATGGAAGACCGTCACTGGAGCATGAGACCATCTCTTGCATTCATATGATGTGTGGGACACCATTGTTTACTAAGCACCCCAATGAATGGATTCCTTTGTGATGAATGGGTATTGTGTCATGAGTATGGCTTTTGTATTGGAAATGTACTTCTTATATACTGCCTGTGTACTTGATTTACTTCCCTTTGTAGCTCTTTTTTAATGAAATCTTTACCTACTAATTAAAAGTCATTATACTACATCAAAATAATGGGTGCATTCAATTCTAGGGAGATACTGAGATGTTTCCACAGGCACTTGCAAGTACATAACACTTTTAATCTTTTTCTGTTTTTCCTAGTTTGGTTAAGGGAGCAGTCTTTCTATGTCATATATTTATGTTTGGTAAAAAAAAAACTATGTCCTATATCTGGTCAACCAAATTTATTTATCCAAGAAGATGTGTGGATTTTTAACTTATACCATTGTCCCTAATATATATTTGAAGTTTCCTCTGATGAAAACTTTCCACACGTTATCGGTCTAGGATCATGTGAGAATTTTGAACTTATACAATTGTCCAGTATCTATTCAAGGTTTTCCTCTGATGAAAATTTTAAACTTTTTGTGAAGTGCATAGAACTGATAGAAGCTTGCTAAAGAAATTTGATTTTGGTTATGGGCATCATTTATGTTTTTTTTTTTGGTTTTTTACTTTTTCCCTTCATTAGTTGTACTTAGTGAAGTTAAATTTATTCTAAATTTGGCTTGGGCTTCTTTGGTAGACTTAGGTAGAAAGGTTAATTTTATTGAATACTAACAGTATGTGTAATTTGATTTTTCTTTCATGAGAATTTTTTACTTTTAGAGAAGTTCATAAAAGCTAGCTAAAAAATTTATTTATCCAAGATGATGTGTAGATTTTTAACTTATACCATTGTTCTGTGTATGAAAAATTTCAATGTCAATCATATATTCAAGATGATGTGTGGATTTTGAATTTATTCAATTTGCCCGTATCTATTTGAAGTTTTCCTCTAATTATTATCCTGCAAAACAACATTGATTAATTATTTTTTTCTCGTCAATATTGCTTGCCTCTGCACTTAGAAGACTTCCAGTTATTATTTATGTACGTATTGATTCATATTACCATCTGCAATATCTCTTGGCCAACCTCACTTGAAAGTTCCAATCATGGTTGTATACAACTTCAAGGTCGAACATTTCCTGTTTCCACAGCTTATAAACCTATGTTATCTCTTTATGATCACCTATTTCTTTTCTATATTAACCCCATTTACAAGTGCTGTTTCCTTCCACTTCACTAGTTTTAGTTCTTATGAATCTAACATAGCATATGAGGGAGCCTTCGCTGTAACCAAGTCATCCAACTCACAGGCAATCGGCTCACATTAGAGTATGTTGGTTGAGCGACATATTTCAAACCCATGCAACTGTGGGACAAGTACTCTGGCAACCTCACAGATTTCACCACCCATTTTTCCTTTGCCATTGACTCACAAAATAGAAGTGTATATGGAGACAGGCTTGTCTTCTTCCTTGCACCTGTCAGTTCAAAGATTCCTAAAACAAAAGGTGGCAGTACTATTGGTCTTACTCACGATGACCAGGCATTAGACTCAAAGGATAATCCTTTTATTGCAGTGGAGTTTGATATCTATAGCAATGCATATTTCATGTAGGTATTGATCTCAACTCCTTAAAATCTGTTGCTAATATTTCATGGTATAGTAATATTGCTATTAAGGAAGGGAAAAGAAATGAAGCTTGGATTAGTTACAATTCTAGTTCTCATAATTTGAGTGTTTTCTTCACTGGTTTAAGATACAATGTTCCTATAAGGCAGTTCCTTTCCACAAATGTTGATTTGAGCCATTTCTTACCTGAATTGGTTACTTTTGGATTCTCAGCCTCAACAGGAAATTCTTCTGCAATACATACCATTTATTCATGGGATTTTAGTTCAAGTTTGGAAATTGATGATAACATAACCATCACAAAAGATCCAGTATCAAGCCCCAATATTCCAGCCCCCAACCAAAGGAAAAACAACACATTGGGGTTAGCTGTGGGGCTTGGTTCAGGTGGATTTGTTTTGGTTGGTGGGCTGGCATTGGTTCTGTTTGCCTTGTGGAAAAGGAGGAGGAATAAAGAAGAAGATTATGTCCTTGATGACTGCATTGATGAAGAATTTGAAAGGGGTAGAGGACCTAGGAAGTTTTCATACAATGAATTGGTTCCTGCAACAAAGGTCAGGGAGGATTTGGTGCGGTTTATAGAGGACTTTTAAGGGACTCAAACACCTTTGTAGCTGTTAAGAGGGTGGCAAAAGGGTCTAAACAAGGATTAAAGGAGTATGTATCAGAAGTAAAAATCATCAGTCAATTGAGACATAGGAATTTGGTGAAACTTATTGGTTGGTGCCATAAAAAAAGAGAACTTCTGCTTGTTTGCGATTTCATGCCCAATGGAAGCATAGATTCACATATTTTTAAAGAAGAAAATGCATTGACGTGGGTAGTGAGGTACAAAATTGCTCAAGGCTTGGCCTCATCCTTGCTTTTCTTGCAGGAAGAATGGGAACAATGTGTTTTGCATAGGGATATAAAATCAAGCAACATTATGCTTGATTCAAATTTTAATGCTAAACTTGGCGATTTTGGGCTAGCTAGGCTTGTGGACCATGTCAAAGGGTCAACAACCACTGATTTGCCAGGCACCAAGGGCTATATAGCTTCGGAATATTTCACCACTAGTAAGGCTACCAAGAAATCAGATGTTTATAGTTTTGGACTTGTTGCATTGGAGGTAGCCTTTGGAAGAAGTGCAATCAACCCCATGGCCATAGAAGAGCAAGCAGTCATGGTGGAGTGGGTTCGGGAGCTCTATAGAAAAGGACAGGTACTTGAAACAGCTAACCAAAGGCTAAGTGGAAATTTTGACAAGCAATAGATGGAGTGCTTGACTTTTGTTGGCCTTTGGTGTGCTCATCCTGATTACAACCTTAGACCTTCAATAAGGCAAGTAGTTCATCATGTGCTCAATTTTGAAGCTCCTTTGCCTATTCTCTCATCAAAAATGTCTGTGCCAACATATGTTGCTCCAGTAGTGAATAGATTATTTTCACTCACATCGTTCAGTGATGCTATTGATTCTTGAGGAGGACAAAACTAATCTTTAAGCTATAGTTACAACACCAATTCCTCACAAATTACCTCATCCTTTGTTGTTTCTCCATTTGCATTGCTATTGCTGTTGGAAATTAGACTTGTTTTAATAAATTTTCATTAATAAATAGAGGTTTTTTTATTGAGTGTGTGTGGAGTAAATGTGGGGAGTATAATAAAGTTATGCAATAAATATACTGGAAGTTAAT
Source organism: Quercus wislizeni (assembly GCA_023055345.1). Lineage (NCBI taxonomy): Eukaryota > Viridiplantae > Streptophyta > Magnoliopsida > Fagales > Fagaceae > Quercus > Quercus wislizeni. Next base: position 4,953,700 of record JALGQJ010000002.1, on the reverse strand, counting down.
GTGACATGATCTAGTATACATAACTATATCCATCAATTTATAACCAAATTAAAGCAAAAAAAAAAAAAAAAGTTCTTATCTTTCCAGTTGCATTGTATAGAATATATATTCCTATGAGTCCGTGTATTTGTAACCAGTAGTGAAAAACAATCATTAGGATTTTTGGTTGGCAATACAATGTAATTGTTAAATGAGCCTATATTGAGTTCATTCAAGATCATGATCATTTGTACAAGAAGTATCTTAAGAGAAGCAGGTTATACAGATTTCGATTGCCCTTCAATCTCCCTTTGATTGATCAAACATGATGCCCACAGGAGTTTGTGTGAGATACTAAAAGTGTTGGATGGAAATGATGAGTTATGTGAGGCTCTTTCTATGATGATGCATTGGCTGGATCAGCTTTCGGTTGAGTTTTGCATTCTGGTGAGTAATAGATCTTCTCATTAATATGCTAAACAAAAAAAAAGGCGAAGATGGAGTTATGGGAGGGTACATAGGGTACTCTATTGGATCCCTGCTATACTGGAAGGAAAGAAGGGAACTGTGGAGTAGACAGATTTTAATGGCAAATATGAGAAGGAAATCCTTTATAGATAAAGCAGATTTATCGCTAATTTAAACTACTATACGTCTGCCCAATCTGGAGATGAATGTAATGGGATTATTAAGTTTATGTGAATACATTTTTAAACAATCTGAGAAGTTATTGAATAACATGGAATTGAAGATCTCTGGACACATAGGGTGTCAAAGATGAATAAACGTCCGAATGATTATGAAGGAATTAAGAAAATGGGTCTATGGAAAATAGGATTAGAACAGTCAGGGAAAGATTACATAGAACCAAAAAAATAAAGAACGAACTGGTTAGAGTTCCATGTTTAGTGGTGACCCTTCTGTGCTCATAATTGCATGCATCAACTTTAAGCAGTTTGTTTAGATTTCCTTAATGATCCCCCCATCTTTGACAAAGAGAGGAGTTGCCATCATAAAAATGAGAGAAAAGGAACTTCATTGTACTTGATCATAATGGTAGATACTAAACAAATTTTGTAAATAATGGTGATTGTTACACCTTTTGTGTGCAAAAGAAAAAGCTGAAATTGTATTTTCAAAACATGATTTTATTATAGACTGTGTTTATTTGAAGTGTGTAATAAGCTGTGTGCATCAATAATTAGCCTTTTTGTAAAATTCTTTGAGGGCTTATTGTATGCCCTCTAATTCCTCTTCTGGACAAACCATGAGCTACCACTGACTAGTGGAACACTAGGAACTCACATTTTTGGAAAAATAAAAGTTTGTTGTTCTTCACTACTTGGCACGACGATAAAAAGCCTGAAGCTTATTACTACAGAAAATGGGCTTAGAAGCCCAATCCTTGTCCACTACAAGAAAGCCCAAAAATATACTATCTTACAGGTTGGGCTAAAAATGCCCAGATATTCTTCTCACGAATTAGGCTTAAAGACCACAAAACTCTTCATCAAAGTTAAGGCCCACATCACAACTTTACTTCAAAATAAAAGCTTTATTTAATTCAATGGCCACTAGGTTTACGAGGCCCATGCTCAAGTGTGAGAAACGCAACCCGAGAGGACTGTTAATGTTACATTCTTTTTTTTAATGAACGTTAATGTTATATTCTATTCTTTAATGGGCAAAGAGAATGAATCAATCTAAAGGTGCATTTTCAACTATCAATATCATTCCTCTAATCTAGTGACTTACCTCACTGGTAAATAATTTACAATAGAAAACTTAGGCTGTGTTTGGTTCCGTAAAATATTTTTCGGAAAATAAATATTTTTCGGAAATGCTATTTTAAAAAAAGGAAAATATTCTTAGGTTGTTTGGCTACCTCGGAATTCGTTTTACGGAAAATCAATTTCAGTGTTTGGTTCGTTCAAACATTTTTACGGAAAATGCTTTACATAGCCAAGCCACCCAATTTTCCATACACTTAGTTGTAATTATGTGGAAAATGAATCAATTCCACACTCACTCACAAAAGAAACAAAACCCAGCAAAAAAAATTCATCAAATCCGGTCAAATTGAGAGAAGAAGGAAGAGAGAGAGGCGACTAGGTTCGATCGGTGGAGGCGAAGGCGAGATCGTGCGGCGGAGGCGAGATTGTGCGGCGGAGGCGAGATCGAGCGGCGTTGGAGTTGGACTGGTGCGACATCGACGATCTTCTCTCTCTCTCTCTCTCTCTCTCTCTCTCTCTCTCTCTCTCTCTCTCTCTCTCTCTCTCCCTCTCTCTCTCTCTCTTTTATTTTCCAAGGCTGGAAGTCATTTGAAGTGAAAATGGAAACAGAAATCATTTTCCGTTGTTTTGGCTATATTTTTCGGTCAACTGGAAATGCTTTTCAGTTTGACCAAATTTAAAGTAACAACCAAACACCCACTTTTTCGGAAAATCATTTCCGGAATCAGTTTGAAGTCAAAACAAACAGAGCCTTAAGAAAACCTCAAGAAATACGTTTTATTTGATAAATAATTTGAAAACTGTTATATGTTGAAAGAAGCACAAGTTAGAAGGCTAATAGACATCCTCCAAATAGAACACCTTGCGTTGCTCAATCATACATATATGTGTAAAGGTACAATGTGAAAAAGTCCTATTTATAACTTAGTATAGAGAGAGAGAGAGTAATACTTAGGTAGTTCCAAAGCGATTATCTAGGCTCTCACAAAGTGGGTGGGCCCCATGGTGAGACCCACGTGTAGGGCCCACCTACTTTGTGATAGTCCAAAACACTACTTCAAGACTACCTAGGTTTTTTTCCGAGAGAGAGAGGAATCTGTCATTGTGTCAACAAAGAGAAGATATGTTGAACCCATGGGCATGACATCATATTGTTGAGGGATCCCAATTTAAGGATTTTGCAATCATGAGATGAGTTTTGAATTAATTATATATACTTAGTTGTCCATTCCATAGCCTCCAAAGCACCTTAAATGCAGCCATTGAAGACTATGTAGTTGTCGACATTAATTCAATTTCACTGCTTATCCTTTTGGTCCAAGGTATAAAACAACCCTTTATATAAAACCACCAATTGAAGAGGGTAACATATCAATACTAGCAAACCAAAAGACTGAGATTGAGTTTCAATCCAACCAACAAGTTTGGTAGCAGTAATTGTAGGAAAGCACCTCCAAATAGTACTATAATTGAAGATTGGAGATATAAGAAATGGTGTATAGCCATGTAGGTACTCTCCTAATAACCCAAATCCCAATACACCCAAATAGGTCTCTCAGAAATCAATATCTAATCTAATATACTATATGTAAAAGCAAAAACTGAGAAAACAAAGAAGTAAAATGTTAAAACATTTTTAACTTAATTCGTTTCTAAAAACCATTTTAAATAAAAAACATAAATGGTTTAAAAAAAATCAAGAGACAATTGAGAGAGAGAGAGAGAGAGAGAGAGAGAGAGAGAGAGAGAGAGAGAGAGAGAGAGAGAGAGTTTTTGCAATGTAGTGCATGTCTTATTCTCTTTACATAGACTTCCACCTTGATAAAGTTTGCAATGTCAAAGTATTAATTCATTGAATTAACCAATAGAGTAAATACATATATATTAATTATCTATAGTTGTGCATCAAATATTTATATTGAAGGAATTTATATGATTACTTTTAAAAATTTTATATAAGAAACAATTTTTTTTTAAAAAAGAAATATAGAAGAGACTATTTTTTTGCTTATAATAATAATAACAATAATAATCATATAAAAGGAGAGATCTCATGTGGCTATGTGGGAGAATATGAGGTTTTGCCATGTGACTCATGCCTTGAGATTCTCTTTATTTTTATTATTATTAATTTTTTTTAGAAGAAGATTCTATTTATTTGGCTTTCAAAGTTTGCATTTATATCAAAGTATTAGTTCATTGAATTAGCTAATGAAGTAAATACATATATTACTTATCTATAGTTGTGCATTAATTATTTGTATTAAAGGAATCTATATGAATATTTTATAAAATTTATATAAGAAACTATTTTTATTGGGAATAATAATAATAATAATAATAATAATAATAATAATAAAATTTAGAACAAGACATTCTTACTCATGTTTAATTGCTTTGACAACAATTGAAATAAAAAACCACCAAAATTTAATATTTGTAAATTCACTAAAATTAATGTTAAGAATTTAGATTTCATAATTCCTTTTAATGATTTCATATATATATATATATATATATATATATATATATATATATATATATATATATAGATGGGTTCAAGTTACACATGGTGTAACTTGACAAAAGTTACACCATTTGTAGACCGTAGATTTGTTATTGATCTAATGGTTAAAAAAAATAGCATTAAATGCTAATTGACTTACACATCATTCACTTAATTATTAGCAATTTTGTTTCTCTCTCCTTATTTATTATTTAAAGCCTTTTACATATATTCCTTTTTTTTGCCAATGACTTAAAAAAAATCCAACGCAAAAAAATAAAATATAGATAATAGTTATAGCACTCTATTTTTGTCTAAAAAGTTTTTTCCAGTATTTGATTTTGACTCAATCCGGTTAGGTGGTTGATCTAACCCAATCCATTCATAAAGTCTTTATTATAAAATTTTAACTTATTTTTAACGTGTGTTTGTATATTTAAGTTACATTAAACTTTGTATATTATAGATTAAAATACTAATAGTATTTTATTAAAAAAATATATTAATGCATTGTCATCAACTTAACAAATAATTTCAAATATAAATGTTCAACGTCAAATATAACATTGAATAATTTTTTTTTAGGGAAATACAGAGTACCTTGGTCTTGCATTGTCTCTGTGAAGATTAAATTCTATCTCTGATAAAAAAATTACAAGCTTGGTCAGTCATTAAACAACACTTAGTCATTTATTTAAAACCTTTTACATATATTCATTTTATTGCCAATGACTTTACAAATATATTTGCAATACTTTTTTTTTTTGAGTTCGTACTACTCTTTTTTTTTTCTTCTTCTTTTAAGCCAGTCATACTCTTATACCCTTATCAATTGTGAATATATACCCTGTCTCCTTAAAAATAAATAAATGGCTAAGTGTTGTTTAATGACTGACCAAGCTTGTAATTTTTTGATCAGAGATAGAATTTAATCTTCATAGAGACAATGCAAGACCAAGGTACTCTGTATTTCCCCCCAAAAAAATTATTCAATGTTAGATTTGACCAAAAAAATTATTCAATGTTAGATTTGACGTTGAACATTTATATTTGAAATTATTTGTTAAGTTGATGACAATGCATTAATATATTTTTTTAATAAAATACTATTAGTATTTTAATCTATAATATACAAAGTTTACTATAACTTAAATATACAAACACACGTTAAAAATAAGTTAAAAATTTTATAATAAAGTGCTATAACTAGAAATACTGGAAAAACTTTTTAGACAAAAATACTGGAAAAAACTTTAGATCAACCACCTAGTCGGATTGAGTCAAAATCAAATACTGGAAAAAACTTTTTAGACAAAAATAGAGTGCTATAACTATTATCTATATTTTATTTTTTTGTGTTGGATTTTTCTGAAGTCATTGGCAAAAAAAGGAATATATGTAAAAGGCTTTAAATAATAAATAAGGAGAGAGAAACAAAATTGCTAATAATTAAGTGAATGAGGTGTAAGTCAATTAGCATTTAATGCTATTTTTTTAACCATTAGATCAATTACAAATCTACGGTCTACAAATGGTGTAACTCTTGTCAAGTTACACCAGGTGTAACTTGAACCTATCTCATATATATATATATATATATATATATATATATATATATATATATATATATATATATATATATATTTACATCCGGTGTAACTCTTAGAGTTACACATTTTCTAAACAATTAGATTTAAGTAGATCCAATGGTAAAAAAAATGCACTAATTATTACTGATATTTTGATAAGAATCTCATTTTTATCCTTAATTATAACATTCCATACCTATCTCTAATCCCAAAAATAGGTATATTTTTCTCTCTACTCTCTCTTTTTCATCTACTACACGTTTGTCTCTCCTCGATTGCTCTTCCACCTCCATTTTCATAAGGTTCCACCTCCACAGCCACATAGAATCTAATACAAAATCTATGTATCACTGAATAGTTAAATTTCTTAATTAATCTCACCATTTCCACCTTTTCAAGAAACTCAGTCTCATCATCATCCAAAGTTTTGGGTGGTTAGAAGTTTGTAAAAACTTCTAACGATACTATTGTTATAATGTAAGGCTAAACATTAAGGTGAATTTGAATTACAAACAAATTCTATTCTGATCAGATTTGGATAGTTACTATCTTATCTAATCTATACAATCTAATAAAGACTTGATTACCATCTTCATCCATTTTTCTCTTCAGATGTTTCTTATTTCTTCTTATTTCTACATTTCCTCGACCTCTATCCCTATTCAATTCTAATCATTACTAGTTAAAAATTGTTAGGAATTCAGATACTATGGTACTTGCTCCTTTAAAATTTTATTTCGTTCTTTTCATTAATTTGCTTTATCCAAACGAGCAGGTTTGTACTAATTATTTTTGGGAAGCTCAGTGAACAACTAATCAGGATTCTAAACAGATAATAAACAGGAACTCATAATAGCCACACCACTGTAAACAAGTAAATCTGTAACAGCTAAACCAATTCTAACGTTAACTTGTTGGAGAAAATAATAAAAAATGGACACCAACTTGAAAGTTGAAACTAACTTCTCCATAGCTAGCCTTTTTCTCAAAAAAATAAAAATAAAATAAAATAAAAAATCTCCATAGCCATTCTGATTGCAAAGAAAAAATTTAGGCCACTGGCCACTGGACAAAAGCTGAGTCCTCAAAGAAAAAGGAATGAAAGAATTAATAAAGAGAGAAAGAGAGACAAAAGAAATATTTAATGAGGAGAGAGATAATGTGGAAACTAAATAGGTAAGTATTTAATGATATAATGGATAAATATGTTTTCTTTTTTAACTGTTTGATTTTTTCGAAATCTATTGCTTAGAAAATGTGTAACTCTGGTGGAGTTATACCAGGTGTAATTTGAACTTATCTTTTATATATGAGATGGGTTCAAGTTACACCTGGTGTAACTTCATAAAAGTTACACCTGGTGTAACTTTATACACCTTTTGTGAATCATTGATTACTATTAGATCTAAGGGTCAAAAAACACTCATTGTAGTGTTATTATTACTTCCTATAAATTAGTAATTTAGACATTAACTCTTTTTGTTAAAAAAAAAAAAAAAAAACCACAGCATTAACTCTTTTTCTTTTTTTTTCTTCCATATCATCATCTTCTTCCTCTTGTCCTTCTTTTTGCACTATACTTTCAGGCCTCTACCATTCATAAAATTCTCATAAAATTTTCCAGCACCTTAAGACAAAATATTGTTAATGCCAAAATGCAACAGCCTGTTTGTTTGACTGTTGGCGTAGAGTGTTGAGTTTATATATATATATATATATATATATATATATTTGGGCAACCGTATGTCTCTTCCCCGTCACCTTCTCTCTTTGCCTGACATATAGTCAAGGTGGTCTTTGGATTCCATCTTTTCAAAAAATGTATATATTTTGGTGTTAATATGTAAGAGTTGAAACTACTTCTATCAATTCTAATTAAGGCATTCTTTTGCAGCAACATAATCTGTTACAAATATTTACCATCTATTTCATTTTATATAAATCAGCACTCTATACTAACAGTCAAACGAACAAGCTGTTGCATTTTGGCATTAATAGTATTTTGCCTTAAGGCACTGGAAAACTTTATGAGAATTTTATGAATGGTGGAGGCCTGAAAGTATAGTGCAAAAAGAAAGACAAAAGGAAGAAGATGATGATATGGAAGGAAAAAAAAAAGTTAATGCTGTGATTTTTTTTTTTTTCCTTTAATAAAAAGAGTTAATGCCTAAATCGCTAATTTTTAGAGAGTAATAATGACACTACTATGAGTGTATTTTGACCCTTAGATCTAACAGTAATCAATGGTTCATAAAAGGTGTAACTCTTGTAAAGTTACACCAGGTGTAACTTGAACCCATCTCTTTATATATATATATAAACCAAGTAATTATTCATTGTAATTAAAAAGATTACTAAAATGATAAATATATTTATTTTGTTATATTAATTCATTTAAGTGGTACATTAATTATTTAAGTATAAATAAATTTTGATGTCATTTTTCTAAGATTTATATAAGAAAAAATTGATTTTAAATATAGTATTCTTGCTCAACTTTAGTTGCTTTTATAACATTTGAAACAAAGTCCAACAAAATAAATAAATAAATTTAATAACATACAATCAGTAATATAAAAAAATAAATAAAAAAAAGGAAGAAGAATATTTGCATTTTTATTTTACCAAAACGATGTTTGAATTTTTTTTTTTGGTAATAAGATAGAACAATATTTGCATTCTTGATAGGCATGAAATATGTCTATCCATATTAGTCCTTATATCATGCAATTTTCAAATTTGTAAACATATATATTATGATGAAATCACTATACCACTTTTATCATCTTTCTATTTTGTCTATAAAATAGAACACTAAATATTATAATTTTTTACAATGAAAATTATTGAAATATTTGAGGAAAAAAAATTATTAAAATATTGGAGGAAACTAATAACAAGTTACTGATAGTATTAAAATATATGGAAATAGAAAATCCATAATAAAATCTTGAAAATAAGAAAAATATCTAGAAAAGTAAAGAGAATTATGGAATTAGAGAATTTCTTAATAATCCAAACCTTCTTGCTATGTGTACCCCTTAGCTACCAACTTAGCTTTATACCTCTCAACAGAACCGTTAGGATTGTACTTAATTCTGTAAATTCATTTGCAACTAATTGGGGTTTTGCCACTAGGTAAAGGAGCAACATTCAAGCGTGATTCAATTCCAAGGTCCATGACATCTTGCCAAGCCTTGGAAGTAACAGCTTGATGAAAAGAATTAACGTTAAGACTCAATACTAGTGGCAAGAATAAGTGATTCTGGAGCAAATACCTCTCAACCTTTGGCCACATTTATATTGTTTTTAGATGAGAAACATATTATTTTAGTAGAAATTAAATTTGTATTGAATGTTTGTGTACACGAGAAACATGTTATTTCAGTAGAAATTAAACTTGTGTGGAATGTTTGAATAAAGTATGATGACAACAGTGCTTAATTGATACCCAGAAGCACTTAAGAGCCCTTCGATCACAACAGTAGTGATTATAGCCCTATTACACTATACAACCCTATGATAAATACGGGTTTATCAAGAATACGCAAAATAGCACTTCAAATTGTTAATTTATCGCCAGTTTTATGGATACTCTATCCAAGACTTATCAGTATTTATCAAATTGGTTCCTATCTAACGGAACGCTATTGGATCAAATGACAAAAACATTATTAAAAAAAAAGATGGTTTTTCCCAAGATGATACGAAAATTGAATTCATGTAACAAGAGAAAGTTTTGTCATTTCTTAACCAGAAAGATATGTGGCTATGAGATAGTGATAAAGTGGAACAAAATTGACTAGATGGTAGATGTGTTTCCTATGATAACAACCCATTCTGATAAAAGAAACATTAACAATAGTTTTATAATCGATAAACATACCTGAAAAAAGTGAGAAGAAATCCACAAATTATTGAATATTGTAAAAACTATGACAATTGAACCAATTTAAGAACAATATTTTACTTCGAAGCCCATTATGGTTCTAGACTTGCCATAGGTGAAATGCATGATCAGTTATGCCTCCATTGAAGGTTGTCAATTGTAATTATTCAAACGAGTTTGAGATCTATATTTTTTAATAAATTCGAATTTATAATCATAGTTGTCAGTATTGTACGATACGCAATACGTATCGTACCATACGTATCGAATCGTGTGTAAAAAGTTCTGTATCGTATCGACGTAGCGTAAGTACTCATGAATCGTACGATACAGTGTGTGTATCGTATGAATCATATCGTATCGTAAAATTATACGTATCGTACGATACATAGACAAATGTTTTAAAATGAGATTTTTTGTTAAAATTTGTACTTTTATTTTAATCTAACAAGTTGTTAGACTTGTTTTTAATACAAAATTATTAGTTTACTTAATTTAGCTTACTAAAATAACATATTCATAAGTTTTTTTCCCATCTTTCCTACAATTGGACTACGGAGTACACACTTACCTTTCACTTTAATATTTAAAAATTTATTTTATTTTTATTGTTATTGTTATAAGTCCAAGAAACTAGAATGCCAAAAAAAATTATAGAAATAGAAAGAACAAGAAGAGATAGTAAATGTTAATGACAAATGATGATGAAGAAAATTTTAGTGAGGAAATAAATTTGCAAAATTATAAATATGATGATAGCGTTGACTTAGATGGGGTTGATTAGGCAATTTGATGAATATGATGAAAATAAATTATTATTTTTGAGTCATTTGTAATATATTATCACTTTTGAATTTAAGTAATTTTAATGTGTATGTTATGAACATATGCTAGTTTGATTTATTTAGTTAGTTTGTTAAATATTATTATATAAGTGATGAATGAATTAGTCATTAATTGAATATATTTAAAATTTATAATGAATATATCCTTTATATATGTATATTTATAATTTTTTATAAATTTTATTAACTGTTTGTGTATCTTACAATAAACGATACAATACGATACACGATATGAAAAAATTAAAAATCGATTCACGATACGATTCACGATTTGACAATTATGTTTATAATAGGTACTCTCAATTCAAAACTGTCTATTTTCATTCTTTTAGTATGTGCACCAAAGTTGACATGGACCAAATCGACCAAATTTGACGGCTGCTTTGTCGATATGGTTTAATAGGGGTGTAATAACAATAAATAATATGCTATTTGCACCAAATGAGGATTATATTAAACATAATAATGACGATGATGATTACAATTTCTTTCTTTTCCTTTAAAACCAAATGTATTGGTACAATCCAGTAATCATATCTCATATACCTTGTCTACATTTATTCTTCCTCATTCCTTTCCCAATTGCAACTATAGAATACTGCTTAATCACCTAAATCCTGCATCTATGAGCTATTGAATCACTCCCACCCTTCATGGTAGTGACTCTTCACCAACTTGGGCTAATCTGTTAATCCGTCAGCCTGTACCTGTTAGTTCCATCTCAAGAACCAGACCGCCAGTGTAAACATTTTCTTTAGTAAATGTTCTTTATCCTAACACATACTCAGCAACGGTAAATATGGAGTGTAATAAATCAAAAAAGGTGCAGTAGGTGAAATTATACACTAAATTTTTGTGTCAAAGAACAAGACATGAGGTATCCTGACGACAAGCATGAGAAAAATACAAGAGTATTCTTGTTATTATTGACAAAGTTCTTACTATTAATTGCAGTTATTGTCTATGCATGAACTAGGCTGAATGGAGTTTATGGTCTCTTCTAATTCTAGACGTGTGACTTCCAAAATTTTAATAAAAGAAGCCATATTACCTTATTTAATATTTGAGTTTTTGTTAAGTATGCATCAATTTTACTGTCACCACGATCAACATTTATTCATTATGAGTGCCATCACATAATTCCTATCTTTTATCCCCTGTACAGACCTTGCTTGTTGAATTTTCAGATTGTGGTTCCTATTTTTGTAGAGTGGCCTACTTTTAAACTAGTTATTTGCAGCAATGAGTCACAAGCTGCTTAATTGAAAAAAGTTTCAGTAACTACTTTCTTCCAATATTATCCATGCTTTCTTGATACTGAAAGTGAGACTTATCAGTAGGAAAAGGAAACAATGAAAAAAAGCAAAGAAAGACAGATAAATGTGACAGTTTATTGTAGACGCATGAGTTTAAGACTACTCAATAAATGTGACAGTATACATTAGGATAAATATATGCATGCTACAATCAAACGAAGTGACCATTTAGTCATTTACTAATATACATTAGGTTGTCTCAAAGAAATTCTTCTTGTAGATTAGGCTGCAATATGGTTTCAAGTGTTCTCAAGAGCTGCAATATTTCTGCCTCTGGCTCTTCTGCTCTCATTTTAAAGGAATTTCTTTCTTCTCTAAAGCTCTCCTTTTCTTCTTCTCAATCAATTGGATGAACCTCTTGGTGTCCATTCAGACTTAAAAAGTCAGCTCAAAACCTGCATGTTGGTGTGATGATGACCGGAAGTAAATCTCACAGAAGAAAAAAAAACAATGTTTGTTCTTCCATCATATCATTAATCAACTAAGCAAGTAACAAATAATAGAACATACTTCAATATTCTTTTTAATCAGGTCTATAAATAATACTTGCAACTCACCTGTAATTGTGATGTAAATCACAAGATTGGCAATGAACGTGCAACGTACAAATACAATGATATAACTATGACCAACAACATTGATTATGACAAATGCAGATAATGAACAATACAGCATACATAAGGTTGACAATTATACTTTTGCATGATACATCTAGACATCAACAAAGACGAAAGCGCGCAGACATAATCGATTAAAGAATAGTTTATGCCGAGCATGGGTCAATAACTAGTAATTATTACATTCTAATGGTCTTTGATTCTCCTCTAAGGTACTCTCCCATCATTTCCCTCTATCCTTAAAAGTCCAATTTATCATGAGACTTTACTCTGAGAATTTATAGGAACGAAAGAACCAAAAAGAAAAAGAGGGGTCTTAAACAATACTAATCAATTCATAAGCAAATTTCGGCTTTCCGGTATGTAGCTAGAATGAAATTTTATTACTACTAAGAACATTCACATCAAGCTTGGTAAGATTTTAGTCCAATATATTTGGTCTAAAAACCCATTTTAAACAACTCATTGTTAAATACCCTTACATTAGACACAATATTTTACATCTGTGAGCCGAACCTCATAGCTCAATTAGTTAGCACATTTTATTATGTCTTTGACATTAATGGTTCAAATCATCATTTCTCATTATTTTAAAAAATACTAATTTTTTTCATTTTTTATACTTTTTTTTCTCCCCCCCCCCCCCCCCCCCCACTCTCTCTCTCTCTTTCTCTCTCTCTCTCAGAGCTTAGAAAGAAAGAAAAAAAAAAAGAAAACCTCTCATTGAGTTATAGCGGTCATCAGGCTGAAAATCAATGACTTGTTGTAACAGTGCTGGTAGATTTTGTTTGTCTCTCATAGAAAATGATAGAGTAGTATCCAAAAACTCCAAGCACTTCAATCAAATTCTGTCACATTCCATTGCTTCAGGTCTCTTCCAAGACCCATTTGTATCAAGCAAACTCCTGCTTCTCTCTCTTTCTCTTTCTCACTCCAATGCCAACAATCTCCACTTCCCTCACACCCTTTTCTCTCAAATTCAGAACCCCAACATCTTCGCCTGGAATTTCATGTTCAAAGCTTACTCACACAGTAACACTAACACTAACACTAACACTAACACTAACACTAGCACTACTTCCTCACCACAACAATGCATCTCTCTTTACAATCTCATGCGCCGCCGTTTCGGGCTTTTCCCGGACCGCCATTCTTTCCCTTTCCTCTTCAAAGCTTGTGCCCGTCTCTCACTTTCCCACAAAGGTCAAGAGCTTCACTCCCTCACGTTCAAACTCGGTCTCCAACACAATGTCTTCGTCCAAAACGCTCTGCTTTCCATGTACTCCTTCTGCGGCTTGCTTCACAATGCTCGCCAAGTCTTCGATGAAATACCACTCTCTGTTCGCGATGTGGTGTCTTGGAACAGTATGGTTTCTGGGTATATACAAGGACGTTGTTATTGGGATGCCTTGAAGGTGTTTGATGAAATGCTCAGGTGTGATGTTAATGCAAGGCCGGACGAGGTTACTCTTATCAATGCTCTCACAGCTTGTGCAAGGATTGGATTTCTCGATATGGGTCGTAAAATCCATGGATTACTTGTACGAAATGAATTTGTTTTAGATGTGATGCTAGGTTCCTCCTTAGTAGACATGTACGCAAAGTGTGGGCAAATGGGACATGCTAGAAAGGTGTTTGATACAATTCCGGACAAAAACGTAGTTTGTTGGACTTGTTTGATAGCCGGTTATGCACATTCGCATTTGTTCAAGGAATCCATTGAATTGTTCAGGGAAATGCAGGCATGTGGAGTTACAGCAGATGCTGCTACCACTGCTTGCGTAATTTCTTCATGTGGGCATTCTGGTGCCTTGGATCAGGGAAGGTGGGTGCACACTCACTGTGAAAGGTCAGGCATTCACTTCAATCTCTCTGTCAAGAATGCTTTGATTGATATGTATTCTAAATGCGGAGATATCCAACATGCCCTCAAGATTTTTCATGCTTTGAATTTGACCGAGAGAGATGTGTTTTCTTGCACTGCTATGATTACTGGGCTTGCCATGAATGGGCTGTCTGATGAAGCATTGAGCTTGTTTTCACAAATGGAAATGTCTGTTAGGCCAAATGAGGTTACATTTCTAGGAGTCTTGTCTGCTTGTAGCCATGCTGGACTTGTAGATAAAGGGTTTCACTATTTCAATCACATGACTCAAAGCTACAATCTCAAGCCTCGTATTGAACATTATGGTTGCATGGTTGATCTTCTTGGCCGCGCTAACCTCTTGGCTGAGGCAGAAAAGTTTATCAGTGCAATGCCCATTCAACCTGATGTTGTTATATGGCGATCCTTGCTTTTTGCCTCTGGGAGTCATGGGAATATCGAATTGGCAGAGTTTTCAGCCAAGAGGATTGAAGAATTGGAGCCAAAAAAGTGTGGGGCACGTGTTTTATTATCCAATGTATATGCTGCAGCATCGAGGTGGTCTGATGTAAAAAACATGCGGAAAAGTATGGCTCTTCAGAGAATCCAAAAGCTTCCCGGATGCTCTTTCATTGAAATAGACGGTGTAATTCATGAGTTCTTTGTTGCTGACGATTCACAGTGTCAAATGGATTCTATATATGAGATGATTATTCGAATCAATAAAGTTATACAAGCTGAAGTTTTTGACCCAGAGATCTAGGATTTTCATTCAGTGAAATAAAACTTGATTTAAATTCTAATAAACTTTCTAATTTTTGTAATTACAAGCTTAAATGTATGAAATTTGTAAATGCTAGTGAAGTTGAAAGGTAGCACTGAAATTTGGCAGTCAGCAAACTTTCACTAGGCAAAGAACTCAAGAATATCCAAGATGTGCTTTGAGTTTAAGTCAAAACCAACGTATTCAAAAAGAAATAAAATGGGAGGCTACCATGATATGCCACCATACAAAAGCAATGTTGGAACTTTTCATCCCGAGTATGGAATGGATACCATAATTTGAAGGCTGATGTAGCATGAGAACTGCATTATGTGAACGTAGAATGGCCAATTTATTGCTTTTGGATGTTTAGCAGTAGTGATGGCCTGCCCAAACATACATTCACGGATTGGAAGAAAATTAGCTTGAAAAATTGAACTTCATAAACCTCGATAGATAGCCATCTATTGAGCTAGCCGTCGAGCCACAGGCTTCAATAGCTTTTAAACCTCAATAGATGCTAGCTGTTGAGTTTTAATGAAGAGCACTTTCTTCACTTGATTCTTGAATAGACTTGCATGGCTTTAACACTTGAACTTGAAACCTTGTTTCTTGAAGCATTAAAAACATCTTAGATCTACCTAATTACAAGTAAAGTGCGTTTTGTCAAAAGATTTGCCAATTACATAAAATGTTGACATATGTTCCTAACATTGAATCACATATGTCCTAACAGATCGATCGAGAGCTATTGAGAGCTATCGAGCTTTAAAAAGGCGTGATTTAGCTATCAAACCAGCTATTAAGTATTATAAAAAGGTGTGAGCTCAATTAAGTATCAACATATACTTCTAGGCACATAACTTATTTAATGGTAATATAACTTATTTAAATGATTTAATGATTCATATAATTTAATATGCCTTGTTTGTTTTTAGACCTCTTAAAACATAACCAGATTAACCTATGTAATTAGCCAAGTGATTAACTTAGTCAAATTAACAAATCTAGGTTAACACAAATATATCATATCATGCAAAGCAGCGGAAAGATAAATAACACAATGATATGATAACTCAGGAAACCACACAGTAAAAACCTAGGGAGGATTTAACCTAGCTATCCTCAAGGTAAACCTGAATTCACTATGAAAGAATCGAAGTTGTACAATAGCAACTTAGACCACTAACATCCTATTGCTATCCACCAGTAGAAACTTACTGACATGACCACGTGCAAGCTCCGAGACTACGAACTCTTTCTTTCTTGGATTCTCTAGCAAATACAAGCATACCCGCTTGTGTTTCTTTAAGTTCTTATAGTAGCAATTGAATGATCATCAAGTTCTTGAACGAATCTCTTCTTGATAATCCTAAGTTTGTGTAAAAAAAAGTTCCTCACAGATTTCACAAGAGATTTACACAAACTGCAATATGAGCAACCTCTAAAATGTGGCTAAGGTTTATCTTATATACTTGGGGCAAAAACTTAAAACCCTAAAAGTTTTAAATGAGCTAGGGGTGAGTTGGAATTCTGCAGAAAACAAACATTCTGCCCGAGATTCGATTAATCGAGTCTGTTCTTCGATCGATCGAGCCAGGTTGAAAGTCACTAATACTTCTACAGCCACTCGATTCCAATTTTACATTCAACGCACACACTTTGAGCTAGTCTAAACAAGACTAACACTTGTTTTGATCATGGTTTGCCAACATTACACATTGGAGTTCTAAATACATTAGTTCCTAAGTCTTTAGAACCTAACAAACTCCCTCTTTGGCAATCCGTGACAAAACACAATTAAAAACTCAAAGTTTACTAAGAAAAGCCCTTTACAAAAAAATGCTCATTGCAACAAATTCAATCCTAACTACTATCCATCAATTACAAGTGTAGACAACAGCTCAATTGAATCAACCTGTATTTTTCCTGAAACATTAAACAAGATGCATAAACGCATGTGTGGAAAATACAAGTAAACAAAATAAATTTTTGATTTCACAAAACACAAAATAAAGACATGTATGAATGAATAACATCATGAATATAAATCAATAAGCAGTGAAACAAGAAACATATGAAATAATAAATGTATCTCTCCCTAAAATGAATAGCCCAACAAGAATACATCAAGAGCCAAAAAGGTAAATACAAAGTGAAACACCTAGATACAATCTAATCTCCATAAGCTCCAACAAACAAAAAAAATCTCGCATTGAAAACAAAAACCTCTACAAGTGTCTCAAAACCTAAATGTACTCCCCCATTTTTATGATAGAATGCCAAAGGGCCATCAAAATCCATCATCAAAAGGAGGTGGTAGTGAGGATCGTTGAAACTGTGCAAACTCTGCGCGTAAGGCATGGATCTTATCAAGCACATCCACAAAAATCTGTCCATGAGCCGCTTGAACGATCAAGACATGATCCAACGTACGTCGAATGTCTGAATCATCTGAAGTAGTCGGTGGAGGAACATTAGCATCATCAACAGTAGCATCAAACGCCTCAACAGTATCAGCACCTGTAGAAGAGGGAGGAGGGGGTACAGCACCAGAAGACTCACCTCTAGGACGCGTAGAGCCAACTCTTAAGTGAGCAACCCTCTACCTAACGAAGGTGGCACCTATGGGAGCTATAACATGAATGAGCTCACCAGCAGGGAAATCAACTAAATCGAGAAACAACAAAATCCTATGAATGAAAATAGGATGAATAAGAGTATGAGCGATGGCAGAACTCCTATGAACTTTGTTCAAAGAACAAAGAAACAAATAAGGAAAACTAATAGATGCACTAGAAACAAAAGTGTACAGAAACACATGTCGCTTAAGAGGGATGGTGTGGAGATGAGAAATAGGTCACAAAGAATGACACACTATCCTAAAGAAAAGATAGGTAGTCTCACTAAGCTCAGCAAACGTGATTTGAGGATCAGAACCCTACTAGATAGAAGACCCAGTGATGTATGACATAACATCATTAAGGGGTGGAGACTCCTCATAAGGATAGACAGACTCCCTAATGATTGGAACCCTAAGAGCTTTAGCCATTATCCTAGGGGTAATGGTGAATTTAATACCTCATATCCAACTCCTAACAAGGGTGTTGGAATCATAGATGTGGCAAGAGAGGTTCGAGAAGAAATCTCTAATCAGAGCGGTCGGGGGTGGATGATTTACCTCCAACAAAGACAACCAGCCTCTACTCTCAAAGTTTGCCCTAATGGCAGGATCAACCTCATCTAACACAATAGAACGCTCATTCCAAATCTTTCTTTTACAGTTCAGTTTATCAAAACCTCTTTGCTTTTGTCATTCCTAAACAACTCACTCCTAGAGGGAGACTCAGAGGAAAGGGAGGGTGTCCTATTGGCTCTAGTCTTCCTAGGCATGGTGCTAGGATAAGGATAAAGACATAAAGCAGAACAAAACAAGAAAATAGAAAGAAAAACCAAGGGCAGACTGCAAGTTAGCAAAAAAATATATAGAACAAAAATCTATATGATGCATGAACAGTTAAATGTCATGATGCATGCTCTAATGCAGTGAAATTAAGTTCAATTTAAGTTCAAATTCACAAAATTGGCTTGAGCATAGAGTTTCTAACAAAAACCCCAAAATTTTTAGAGAACCACTTGTTCAATTTGAAAAAATTGATCTATTGATTATCACACACAATAGAATACAGTTTATAATGATCAAATACATCAATCCAACAAGCCAATTTTATCAATTTGGACCTAATTGAACAAAATCCTCAATTCGGATACATACAAGCCCTAGAAATTTCAATTTCTCAAAATTCACCAAATCGATCAAATTAAACTATCAAGATCAAGTTTATAACATCCAAGAACAAAAACCCATTGATCAATTTCAGAAAATATGGCTTGAATCATCAGAAATCTCAATTTTGCATAGGTTCGAAAATTTACCCAAAAACCATGAATTTATGCATGAAACATGAAATAAAATGCAAAAGGCAGGGTAAAAAGGACATACCAGCCTTGGGAGAGGAAAACCTTGCAAAAAGAATGATAAAAAACGACAAAAATTGAGATTGAGCCTTGACCGAGTCGTATGGAGAGAGAAAAGTTAAAGAACCTTTTTGAAAAAGTGTTTGACTCAACTGAAAATCTGTTTTAAAAAACTTCTCGTACAATTTTCGATTGATCAAAATCTTAGGTTCAATCGATCGAAACAGATAGAGGCTCACCTAATTATTTAGAACCAATTTCAATTGATCGAAAAAACAGTCTTGATCGATCGAAATTCTAAAAAAAACAGTTTTGAAAAACAACCCAGTTTTATACATAGACTCCTCCAAGCATTGAAAAATATGGATAAAATGCATGAGTATGAGATGCAAAGTTTTTCAAAAACACAAATTTTAAACCTAGTTTTCCCAAAATTAAGATTTTCAAACATTCTTCATAAATTCTCAAGCATCAAATCTGTTTTGCATAAAAATTCAAAGTATTTGCAAACTTGGTTGGTCAGACCAAAGACACATAATTACATGTACAATATTTAGCAAAGAGTAACTTGTGTAGTGTGTGAAACTAGCAAAAGTTTGAGATACATGTGAGGTGATATGTGAATAGCAATTAAGTACAAAGTCTACAAAATTCATCACATATAATTTGGAAGAGACTATTACCTAAAGAGTTACATCATATAACTTCTACATCTCCTAGAACATAAGCTTGCAATCATGTAAGTTTCTTGATTTTGCCTCATAATATACACACCAATTTTAATTGTTCAGAAACTTATTAAAAAGCCGGGATAATGTACACACCAATTTTATTTGTTTGATTTAACTTTAAGTCCAATAATGTACACACCAATTTTAGCATTTAAACCGAGGTTTTACCTTATGTTCTTTTTGTGCATGTGCTACACTTTCTCAAGCACATAATAGATATGCACTAAGGTATTCATGATTGGCTAGTGAACAATGGTGAGATGGTTATTTATGCCCTTCTCAAAGGTTCAAGTCCGACAGTTAAAGACATGTGACTTTAAGATCAAGACAAAGTGATCAAAACCATAAACATTTTTCCCACACAACATGCACTACTAAGCTTCAACTAGTAAGGTGCAATAAGTAAGCTCATCAAAGCTAAACAAGGTACAAAAGACATGTTACGTGAAAATAAATTGACCAACCTTGTTTTCAAAACCAAGAAGATAGTGCAAAACACAATTTGATTCCTTTTTCTTTCTCTTTTTTTTTTTTAAAAAAAAAAAAGAAAAGAAAAAACAAAGACAAACCTAGAATGAAATGCATGAATGTTATACAGTGCAAATCCCAGAAACAAAAAAAAAAGAAAAAAAAAAAAAGAACAATGGTCACAAAGAGTATAGCAATGAAGCACAAGGACCATGTCAGAAGGACTCAATTAGATTGAGCATTTTGCATCCAAAACTTTTTAGATGCACCTCGAGCATTGGAGTTCTTATTCACATGAGAATGATTACCAACTCCAGGATTGGAATAAAGCTTTAAAGCCTTTACCAATTCACCAATAAGCACCATATGATCTTGTGCTTGAGGCACAGGTACTTTTGGTTTGTTTGCTCTTTTAGCAGCTTGTATCTTGTAATAGTTTGGACGAATGTGCCCAGACTTTCCACACAAATGAAAAATCCATGTAGGCTTATCATGTGTCTTGCCCTTAGGAAGGTTGGGAGCCTTAGGTTTAGACTCATGAAAATCAACCCTAATCTTCCTAGGAGGTGTCACTTCTATTGGTTTAGCCTCACTCATAGAGAGTTTGATAGCCTCACTTACAAGGGGTTCAGAAGAAGAAGAAGGTACAAAGTTTGTAGAAAAGGGTGCAGACATAGAGATGCTTTTTACAAAACTTAAGCCAGTTTTGTCAGAGGGAGACTTTTGAACACTTAGCATGTGATCAAGATTAGAGCTTGCAGACCTATCAGTTTATTCTCTAGCAACAGATAATTCAAGTTCTAAATTCTTAACTTTATCAAGTAAAAGCATGTTCTCAGTCTTCACATTATTCAAAAAATCATTAGTATCAAACAATTTAACAAGCAAAATTTTCTTTTCAAGCTCAAGAGAAGCAATTTTCTTTAAGCCTAATTCAACATTCATAGCATCCTTTGCAACAACTTTGCAAAGTTTATTGTAGGCTTCTTGAAGATCTACATCCTCCCTATCAGAAGGGTTCTTTTCAGCAAACACACTTTCATTGACTACAGCAGTAGCAGTGAAAGCTATGAAGTTTCCATCCTCGTCACAACCAGACTTATCATCAGAAACTTCATCATCACTAAGGGTTACAGTCATAACCTTACCCTTAGACTTCAAGTAAGTAGGACATTTAGATATCATGTGACCGTACTCTTGACATCCAAAACATTGAGGACCCATAGAATTATTAAAAGATTGACCTACTTTTTCTCTAGGTTTTTCAGTGTTGTTAACCTTAGTGGGATCATTCTTCCTAAAATTTCTAGGTTCAACAGTGTTCTTATCTCTTGCCCTTCTATTGTTGTTTCTAAGAAAATTCCTAAAGTTCTTAGCAAGGTAAGCAATCTCTGTAGCAGAGAGCTCATCATCAAATCCACCAACATCAATATTATCAACTGACTTAAGAGCCATTGATTTGAATTTGCTAGTTTTAAGTAGGTCCAACTCATAAGATTGAAGAGATCCTACAAGTTCATCAATAGGGATGGAGTCCACATCCTTGCTCTTAGTGATGACAGTCACTTTTGGTCTAAAATCTTCAGTTATGGATCTAAGAATCTTCCTAACAATTTTAGGTTGATCATAGATTTCACCCAAGTTGTAAGCAAAATTAACAATATCATTCAATTTAGCATAAAATTCATCAAAAGATTCATTATCAGACATCCTAATGCTTTCAAATTTAGAAGTTAATTGCTGCAACTTATTTATTTTAATAGCCTTTGTGCCTTCATGCACAGTTTGGAGGATATTCCAAGCAGTGTGAGCAACCTCAACATTAGAGATTCTCTTAAATTCCTCCATAGAAACAGCATTAAAGATAGCATTCATAGCTTTGCTATTGAACGCGGCTGCTTCTTTTTGAGAAGTTTGCCACTCACTAACAGGAGTAGTGGGCTTCTCCCATTCGTATTCAATGGAGTTCCAAACTCTCTCATCAATTGATTTTAGGAATGCTTTCATCCTTACTTTCCAATAAACATAATTATTTCTATCAAAGTGAGGAGGAATAACAAGAGAATGTTCATGTTCCATGACAACAAGGGTCAAAGATCAGCTCAGAGATCAAAAAATCAACAACAAGAGAGCTACCTGCTCTGATACCACTTGTTTGTTTTTAGACCCCTTAAAATACAACAAGATTAACCTATGTAATTAGCCAAGTGATTAACTTAATCAAATTAACAAATCTAGGTTAACACAAATATATCATATCATGCAAAGTAGCGGAAAGATAAATAACACAATGATATGATAACCCAGGAAACCACACGGTAAAAACTTGGGGAGGATTTAATCTAACTATTCTCAAGGTAAACCTGAATCCACTATGAAAAAATCGAAATTTTACAATAGCAACTTAGACCACTAACATCCTATTGCTACCCACCAATAGAAACTTACTGAAACGACCACATGCAAGCTCTGAGACCACAGACTCCTTCTTTCTTAGATTCTCTGGCAAGTACAAGCACACCTGCTTGTGTTTCTTTAAGTTCTTATAGCAGCAACTGAATGATCATCAAGTTCTTGAATGAATCTCCTCTTGATAATCCTGAGTTTGTGTAAAGGAAAGCTCCTCACAGATCTCACAAGAGATTTACACAAACCGCAATATAAGTAACGTCTAAAATGTGGCTCGGGTTTGCCTTATATACCTGGGGCAAAAACATAAAACCCCAAATGTTTTAAATGAACTAAGGCCGAGTTGGAATTTTGTAGAAAACAAACATTCTACCCGAGATTCAATCGATCGAGCTTGTTCTTTGATCGATTGAGCTAGGCTGAAAGTCACTAATACTTCTGTAGCCACTCGATTCCAATTTTACATACAACGCACACACTTTGAGTGAGTCTAAACAAGACTAACACATGTTTTGATCATGGTTTGCCAACATTACACATTAGAGTTCAAAATACATTAGTTCCTACGTCTTTAGAACTTAACATGCCTAAATATGGAGTCGTAATTTGTCTTATCCCCACTCTATACCTTGAAATTGTTGATGCACGTATCTACCAAATGAATTTATGGAAGCTGGGTTGATACCTAGACACTAATTGTGCACTTTTCAAATGCTAATTGTAATTGTATACTTAAATAGTTTGGTAGAAAGCCCCAAAAATTAAATTTCATTAAATGACAAGAATTTATTATTCAATATCTTGTCATATAAATATGTCTATACAGGATAAAGATAAAAGAATTTTTCGCTTGCGCCGTAATTTGATCAGGCCATTCCTATATGTTCTATGTCAAGTAAAATATATATAATGAATAAAATTTACCACTAAATTAGTTTGGAAAAAAATATTTTCTTCAACCCATTACGCATTAACTCAATTAAGTATTTGTTGGGAAATTTAGACTCCGGTTGATAGAATTAACAAGTTTTAAACCCAAGTTATTAATTAAATTTATTATGAATAAAACTTGTTAAAACAAACAAACATCAATATCATGTCAAAATCATGCAGCGGAAAAATAAATAAATCAAAATATGATGACCCAGGAAAACTAATGAAACAAACTAGTTTTACAGTAAAAAAACTTGGGGGGAAACCTTCCTGAAAAGCAATTCACTATAGTAAAGAGAAGTTTCAGATCTAGTACAAAACATTTGTCACTAGACTCTACAATCCCCATAAATGAACTCACAGTAGAAACGTTCTACCACTTCAGAACCTCTGAGCTCTTTAATATATGAACACCACCCTTTTTGCATGGATCCTAGTACGTGACTAACCAATGATACACGGCTCCCAGTACGTGACTAACACACTAACTTGAAGAAGATTTTTAGCTACAAAGGTCTTCACTTCATCAACAATGAAGTTCAAGAAGCACTTGGTTACAAAACTTTAAGACGCAAAGACCCAGTAGCTTCTTTCAGAGAGAATAAGGCATCGGTCACCTTTTGCATATGTTCTCCTTATATTTTTTTATGTGACGGCCTCTAAAATAAGCCTTATATATGTTTAGGGTTGTGAGAAAAGAAACTTTACACAAATACATAAGCATGGACCGAAAATCAGATCTGAAAATTTGAATTCCCGTAACCTCGATAGATAGTATCTGTCGAGCCTCATTAAACCTCGATAGATAGCTATTTGTCGAGTAGCTGTCGAGTTATCTATCTGCAAGTGTCGAGCTATTTGTCTGCAAGTGTCGAGCTATCTGATCAGCTTTAGTGAACATCTTTTGTTCATTTGTTTCTTGGTCCAATCTTCATGACTTTAATACTAAACTTGAACAACATGTTTCTTGAAGTATTAAGCACATCCTAGATCTAACCAATTATAAATAAAGTGCGTTTTGTCAAAGGATTAGCCAATTACATAACATAGTAACATATGTTCCTAACAAGTGAAACACATATGTCCTAACAATCTCCCCTTTTGGCAATCCGTGACAAAACCACAACAAACAAATGAACATATGAGAGAAGTCATAAATTACTCAACTCATTTTCACTTTTTGAATACAATAAAATCTATTTTAACACAAACTCTTGAAAATTTTTGCAAGAAGAGAGTTTATGGCAAGTAGACTTTGACAACTTGTATTTCTGAAACACTTTAAACAAAACTCATCTTTGTGTGAAACAGAAATAATAGGTTGCATACAAATAATAAGAACCATGTGTGTAGAGATAGAAAAGAAACAACACATGTAGAGGTAGGAAAAGAAGACATACATCATCATCATTATATATATATATATATCAAAGATAATCACAATATATGTAAATATGGTCATAAGATTGGTGTACACGAAGAAGGAGGTAAGCACTCCCCCTAACAAGATGAAACACATCTCCCCCTTACAGAGGCATGTATTTCTCCCCCTAACATGTAGAATCTTAAAAAAAAAAAAAAAAAACCACAAAGTCTCCACAATTTCTCCCCCTTTTTGTCATGATTGACAAAGGGTACAAGAAGCTAGAAAGCTTCACCCGAGAGACATAAAGATGATTAAGGATGATCAAAGGGGCATAAGAAACCCATATAAATGCATGAATGTAATGAAACAAGATGCTACGGATGACAAGATAATAGAAAGATGCAAAACATGTGAAAAACAATGCATGCAAAAAAATCTCAATCGATCGAGAGGTGTCGAGAAGCTATCGAGAATTTAGAAGAAATCTCGATCGATCCACCTAGCTGTCGAGGAGATATCAAGATTGCGATAAGAGGAAGTGAAGAGCTTGATAGAAAAGCTAGGTGTCGAGAGGTGTCGAGAGGTGTCGAGGAGCTGTCGAGACTGCTTAAAAATAGTTTTTCAAGAAGGGAAAAACACAGACATGAATGCAATTAAGCATACAACTCAACCAAGGATCCAATCAATATTTTAAGCTTTCAAAATCATCTCTCAACAACAATTTTAAGTGCAAAGATCCCAAAAACACACACACACACACACACACACACACACACTAAACAAGTCTAACTAATTTTATATTTCAAAAACAAGTCAAGACAGTTTAGTGAGTATACATTAGCACATGTAAACCTTGTGATGACCAAATCACAATGTATTGCACATGTATCAAGAGTAGTAAAGAATATTGTGTGTTGTGTATGAAAAACATCGCAAGATTGCATAAGTGTATATATGTTATGACGATCTAAGATATGAGAAAATCACTTTAACTCATGCACAATCATAACTATTTGATGGGGATTATCACCTTCGAGGTACATCCTATAACTTTCACATCTCCTAGAATACACGCTTGCAATCATATTAAAAGCATTTTGATTCTTTTTGCTTTTATTTTCTTTGCCTATTTTCTTTTTAAGCAAATCATGCATGGGCATATAAGAGATAGAAAAGAAATACCCAATGCTGTTAAGATTTTGACATTACAGTTTTGCTATACCAAAGCATACATATGTCATTTTATGATTGGCGGGCAATACTGGTGAGATGGTTATTTATGCCTTTCTCTTAGGATTTTTTAGTCATTCCCGTAAAAAAGAGTGATACGAGTGCTAAGTACAAGAGATTACTTAATCTTACTCATCACAAACAAGAGCCATAAAGCTCACTTGCTTAGTTGTGCATAGAGATGCTTATTTAAGTTACAAAAGATACAAAGTTTAGAAAACTTTGTTTCAATGGCCATCCAAGGTACATAAGGACTAATGTACACAAACACACATTGTTTTTGTATTTTTTCTTTTTATTTTTATTTTGAAAACAAAACAAAATAAAAACTAAACAACTAAACAAAAACAGACAAACAACATGAAATCATGAAAGAAATATGCATATGCATGAAAGCATGATAGAAAGGTGCAGATGCATGAAAACATGATTCCAAAAGCAGATAAGAAATCAAGCAAAGAGAGTCCTACTTTAGATAGAAAGAATTAAAGCATAGGAAAAACAAAGAAGACAATTAAGTCTTAGGCTCCTTTCTCACCCACATAGCACGAGTCTTTGGCCGTGAAGATGAAAATGCATGTGTCCTAGTATGTTTGCTAATGGACATAGAAGAATTAGAATTTTCCTGAAATTGAGTTAAAAAGCTCAAAGCTTTTAATAAATCTCCAAACAAAGGTATAGGTCCTTGAGAGGAAATTTGTGACCGTTCGGACACTTGCTTTTGAGGATACAACTTAAAGCAATTAGGATGAATGTGTCCAGGAACACCACAATGATGACAAACATGAGGTCTAACAAAGGATTTAGAATTAGACAAATCAGTAATGGATTTCATACCTTTATTACCTTTCTCATTTTGGGGCATAAAGACAGTCCTTGATCTAGAAGCCGTGGAAGAGGAGGGGCTGGAGGAAACAGCATATCCTAAGGCGGTCTTATCAGAACTAGTCTTCTGAGCACTCAATACCTCATTAAGCTTTGCACTAGACATCCTTTCTATTTGAGTTCTAGCTTGACTAAGCTCTACCTCAAGATTCTTGACCTTCTCTTCTAATGAGGCGTTCTCCACAACAAGAGTCTCAACTAATCTTGTAGTCTCATCTAGTTTGACTAACATATCATCTTTTTCAGTTTTTACCTCATTAAGCTGTTTTCTACAAAGATGAGAAGTCTTTTCAGATTTTATAAATTCAGTGCATAGTTTATCAAAGGCTTCTTGAAAGGTCATCTTCTTGGGTACTTCATCATCAGAAGAGTCCTCACTATCACTAGCACTCTCCATAATCACCTTATCGGTTGAGGCAGCAAAGGCCATAACGTGACTACATTCATCCACATACTCATCAGAAGAGTCATGCTTAGTATCACTCCAAATAGCAACCAACCCTTTATCTTTTGACTCCTTGGTATTTTCCTTCATAAGGTAGTTTGGACACTTTATCCTCATATGACTAAAACCTTTGCACTCACAACAATGGATGAGGGGTTTCTCATTCTTACCCTTCCTAGAAGATTTAGATTTCCTAGGAGGTTTGCCTTTATTTGTTCTCCTGAATTGAAGAAGCTTGATAATCTCATCAGTTATGAAGGTTAGATCCTTATCCTCATCCTTATCTTCATCTTCATCTTCACTTTCATCTTCATCTTCAGAGTCCTCAATCTCTTCTTCTATACCCTTAAGAACCAAGTTTTTACTCTTTCCACCTTTTCCCATTGAGCCTAATCCCATCTCATAGGTTTGAAGGTTCCTTACAAGCTCAGTCAAAGGAAGTCGATCAATGTCCTTCACTTCTTCAATGATAGTGATCTTGGTATGGAATCTTTCAGGCAAGGATTTAAGGATTTTTCTAACAATCTTGGATTTTGCTATAGATTCTCCAAGATTGAAGGTAGAATTCACAATATCCATGAGTTTAGCATAGAACTCATCAAAAGTCTCATCCTCCTCCATCCTTATTTCTTCAAAACTACTAGTGAGTCTTTGAAACTTCACAATCTTTATTGCCTTGTACCTTCATAGGTGGTCTCAAGAATGATCCATGCTTCCTTGGCAACTTCAGTGGATGATATTTTCTTGAATTCCTCATTGGTCACCCCACAAAACAAGGCATTTAAGGCCCTACTGTTGAAATTTGCTGCTATGATTGTTGCATCATCCCAATCCACCAGCACTTCCTTTGGCTTAATACAGCCAACTTCAACAGCTTGCCATACCTGTTCACCTAGAGCCTATAAGAAAACTTTCATATGAACTTTCCAGTACGCATGATTAGTTCCATCAAATTAATGAGGAATCAAAAGAGATTGTCCACGATCCATGACAATAGAGGTCATGGATCACACTAAGGAAATTAATCCAATCAGAGTGTACCTGCTCTGATACCACTTGTTGGGAAATTTAGACCCCAGTTGATAGAATTAACAAGTTTTAAACCCAAGTTATTAATTAAATTTATTATGAATAAAACTTGTTAAAACAAACAAACATCAATATCATGTCAAAATCATGTAGCGGAAAAATAACTAAGACAAGATATGATGACCCTAAAAAACCAATGAAATAAACTAGTTTCACAGTAAAAAAACTTAAGGGGAAACCTTCCCGAAAAACAATTCACTATAGTAAAGAGAAGTTTCAGATCTAGTACAAAACCTTTGTCCCTAGACTCTATAATCCTCGTAAATGAACTCACAGCAAAAACCTTTTACCGCTTCAGAATCTCTGAACTCTTCAATATATGAACGCCACCATTTTTGCACGGATCCTAGTACATGACTAACCAATGATGCATGACTCCCAGTATGTGACTAACACACCAACTTGAAGAAGATTGTTGGCTACAAAGTTCTTCACTTTATCAATAATGAAGATCAAGAAGCGCTTGGTTACAAAACCCTAAGGCGCAAAGACACAGTAGCTTCTTTCAGAGAGAATAAAGTATTGGTCACCTTTTGCATATGTTCTCCTTGTATTCTCTTATGTGATGGCCTCTAAAATAAGCCTCATATATGTTTAGGGTTGTGAGAAAAGAAACCCTACACAAATACATAAGCATGGGTTGAAAATCAGATTTGAAAATTTGAACTCCTGTAACCTTGATAGATACCTCGATAGATAGTTTTGTTGAGCCTCATTAAACCTCGATAGATAACTATCTGTCGAGTAGCTATCGAGCTATCTGTCTGCAGGTGTCGAGCTATCTGTCCAGCTTTAGTGAACAACTTTTCTTCACTTGTTTCTTGGTCCAATCTTCATGGCTTTAATACTAGACTTGAACAACATGTTTCTTAAAGTATTAAACATATCCAAGATCTACCCAATTACAAGTAAAATGCGTTTTATCAAAAGATTAGCCAATTACATAATATAGTGACATATGTTTCTAACAAGTTAAACACATATGTCCTCACAGTATCGACATATAATTTTAGTCACATAACTTATTTAAATGGTTTAATGAGTCATATAATTTAACATGCCTAAATATGGAGCCATAATTAGTTTTATCCCCACCATATAGCTTGAAATTGTCGATGCACGTATCTACCAAATGAATTTATGGAAGCTTGGTTGATACCTAGACAATAATTGTGCACTTTTCAAAAGCTTATAGTAATTGTATACTTAAATAATTTGGTAGAAAGCCTCCAAAATTAAATTTCATCAAATGACAAGAACTTAAATAACAATAACATGTACACAACACTGCAAGGATTATATAGTTATTTTAGGAATGCTTTAAGTAATTATATATTTAATTATATAATAAAATAAAATTTTTTCCGCCAAGTTGAACTTGAGGAATCTTCTTTTAACTCAATCACACATTTATTTCATATGATTATCCGCACGTTTTTTAATCATATGACCTATTACGTAATTATACATATTACATAACAATTATAACATTACATATTAAAAATACAAGTAAATTTCACTTAAATTTTAACATAATTAGATGAAGAAATTTCCTCCAAACCAATTTATAAGAAAATTCTATCATTCTAATCTGTATTTAATTCGAAAAAAGTGAAGGACTGAAGTGAACAACAGGAAGGCATACAAGTGAATTAGCCTTGGCCATTGACAAGCCTTACCCAACTTCCATGTCAACCTTAGTCTCTTGTCCACCCTCGCCAACCTTCCAATCAAAGCATTGTACCATGGCCGCAATAGTAGAATGAATTGTGTGGTACGCCAATGTTGTGCCAGGGCACAGTCTCCTTCCCCCCCACCCCCCCCAAGGCAACAAAATCAACTAAATTTCGTTCTCTAATTTCATTTCCAATTTGAACGTCTTGTGCTTTAGAGGAAGCAAAGAACCTTTCTGGTTGGAACTCATTTGGATTGTCCCACACTTTTGGGTCTCGCATTATGCTATACAGATTGAGCGCCACCATAGCTTTCTCGGGTATGTCATAGCCTTTTATTCTACAACTTTCGCGGCATTGTCTTACTACCATAGTATATCCATCAAATCTTCATTTTCTCTCTTCGACCCATCCTCTTCATGCTCCTTCCATATCTTTCCATGATGGCATCATACTTCATGGTCACATCTACTGCCTGCTTTCCATACAACCAAAATCCTACCCTTTTCAAAGGCCCCAAGGCATCACCAAGACAAATCTTTGCTGCCACTTGCAAGGACTCCTTCACTGACTCCCTAATCGACTCAGCTTCATTAGTTTCCCCTGAACTTCTAGGGCTCATTGCAAGCCTGCATATAGCATTGTTTGAAAGCTTCATAAGTTCAGCACCCACATCAATAACCTCTCTTTTCTGAGCAAATTGCAAGGCTTTATGCAAAAGTTGTGCAGTTTCTTCACGCCTTATTGAGCGTGACTTTTCAACCTGCTTAGCTCCAAGCAGCTGTGTCATGCAAAGCTTTTTCATGAACCGCCAATAATCACTGTATTGGGCACTGAAAAATCCCTCTCCTTGATATGGTAATTCATCTTCAAAAGAGGGTCATATTTGATGGAGAGTTTGTGCAAGGATTTGTATAGGGAAAGACTAAGGAGGTGGAGGTGGCCGATCAGTGGAAGGGCTGGTGGACTAGGAGCAAGGCAGAGAAGGACTTCTTGCTTTTTGAGTTTTTTGGAGAAGGATCTATATAGGTGTGTGGAGAGGACAAGGATGAGGCAGAGAAAGTAGAATTGGGTATCAGTCATGGTGGCGATGGCTCTATACTTTGATCAGCTCCATTATATAAGTGAAGTGCTTCCTGTACGAATCTTTTATATGTTCCTTACAATTGCCAAATCTATATTTTTGAGAAAGCTAGGATTATTTAACTTAATCTATATGTAATTTTATTATAAAGAATTAGGCTATTTTATTCAAGCAATGCCATTATTTTGAATGAAGTAAGTATGAAGGAAAGTTAGGATTTTCTTTATTTTTTTAGTCTAAAGCAAAAAGAAGTCAATTATTAGCGATAAGGAGATAAAAAAAAAAAAAAAAAAAAATGGACAAACTAAATAGTGCCCTTAAGAGAAGAAATATAGTATTACTATAGATTAATAGGTAAGAATGGTATTGTGGCATAAAATATGTGTGACGGCCTGACGGGGGTTTGGCATTTGTCACAATTTGCACCAAAAAAAACAAAGCAGAACAAAAACTATCATTCATACCGATTATAATTTTGTCCCAACC
Organism: Quercus wislizeni; assembly: GCA_023055345.1. Lineage (NCBI taxonomy): Eukaryota > Viridiplantae > Streptophyta > Magnoliopsida > Fagales > Fagaceae > Quercus > Quercus wislizeni. The sequence goes on along the minus strand of JALGQJ010000002.1, from coordinate 4,921,822 downwards.
CTCGATGAATACTGATTATAATTTTATGTGATACATGTATACGGATGGTGCTCAAATATATTTTTGTTATGTATTATTAAAATAAAAAATTTATATGGTTGTAAGCCACCAAACAACTTGTTGTGAATAATGACTAGTGTATTAAAATAAAATATGGGATAAAATATGCATTTTTCATCCCAAAACACTACATTGTTTATTTTACATTCCTACTTAATAATATATCTACATTATATTTTAATTTTACATCTTATCGCATTAAAATAATACTGGTCTAAGCACATGTGCTTTGTGCGTGCAATGCGGCTGTTTTTTTGTTCGTTTGTTGTCATTTTGTGATTTTTATTATGGTACTCTAAATTATGTTGATTGCAACGAGGCTGTTTTTTGTTGCTGTTTTATACTCTTTTTTGTTGTTGTTTTAGTACTTTCCCATAATAATAATGGGACGAGATTGAGATTGTGATACTCTAAATAATGTGAAGTTGATTGTATTTGATTATCTGAGTATATGTTGTGTGAGCGTGTGCTGAGTTCAACATTGATTGTTTACAAATCTTAAATTTAAAAATAATTACAAGTAGCTCTAATTGAAATTTTCTATCTTTGTTTAGGTAAATCGTTGATATTTTGTGACTAGTGCGCATCTTTACTTGATTTGTTGCAATATCTATCATTAATAAAATTATATAGAAGCAAACCATGAAATTAAAACACTTATAAATTGGAAAGCCAAATAGGCTATCTGGATTGAGATTAAAATCTCTAATTTTAACTTCCCTGCTCTTGTTTCTCCGGGAAAAAAAGGATTTCCTTCCTCCTTTCCCCTTTCTTGTTTTGCTTGAAAGGATTTTCCCCTAAGTTTTGATTAGAAGGCCGTTTTCCTTCAGCTTGCCAAATTTCATGCAATTCCGACAATGTTGCCTCGATGATTTCTGTTAGTACCTTTTTGCCTTGTGCCATGATTTCAGGCACCCTTGTTGTTCCAGAAAGACCATTCCTATTTGTAATATGTCAAGTAACATATGTATAATGAATAGAGTTTACCACTAAAACAGTTTGGAAAATATTTTCTTTAACCCATTACGTGTCAACTCAATTAAGTATCGACGTATACTTTTAGGCACCTAAGTTATTTAGTAGTAATATAACTTATTTAAATGATTTAACGAGTCATATAATTTAATATGCCTAAATATGGTGCCATAATTATTTTTATAGCTTGAAATTGCTGATGCATGTATCTAGCAAATGAGTTTATGGAAGCTAGGTTGATACCTAGAAACTAATTGTACACTTTTCAAAAGCTTATTGTAATTGTATACTTAAATTGTTTGGTAGAAAGCCTCCGAAATTAAATTTCATTAAATGACAAGAACTTTATTATTCAATGTCTAGTCGTACAAATATGTCTATACAAGATAAAGATAAAAGAATTTTTGCCTTGTGCCGTGATTTCAAGCACCCATGTTGTTCCAAAAAAGCCATCCCTATCTGTTCTACATCTAGTAACACACACACAGATATATATATATATATAATTATATATAATGAATAAAGTTTACCACTAAATCAGTTTGGAAAATATTTTCTCCAACCCATTACGCGTCAACTCAATTAAGTATCAACATATACTTTTAGGCACATAACCTATTTAATAGTAATATAACTTATTTAAACGATTTAATGATTAATATAATTTAATATACCAAAATATGGAGCCATAATTAGTTTTATGCCCACTCTATACCTTGAAATTGTTGATGCACATATGGGTTGATACCTAGACACTAATTGTGCATATTTCAAAAGCTTATTGTAATTGTACACTTAAATAGTTTGGTAGAAAGTCTCCAAAATTAAATTTCATTAAATGACAAGAACTTGGCTAAGATAGCTTGACCCCGGTTAATTAATTCAATTACCCAAGTTGATTAATTAGGTTCAATTGCATGCAAATTGTGAAGACACCAACAAATCACCAATTAAACTAAGTACAGCGGAAAAAAAATTGACATGGTGATATGTTGACAAATGGGGAAAACCTTTCGCAAGGCAAAAGCCCCATCAGGTGATTTTAAGGTTGCCATTCCCAAGAATACACCAATCAACAATCAAGCGGTTACAAGTATAAGGAATCTTACCACCACCCTGGGCTATCCAAAAATACCAACCTACAGTTGAACTTTCGTTCCAATACTCAATTGGACTTGATCATGTAGTAGCTTTCTTTTCCTTGATGCACAAATCTCCAATTTGTGACTAACCATTTGAACGGATCCCAGTACATGACTAACTCCAGCAACTTGAACAGATGTTGTTGGCTGCAAAGTTCTTCACTTCATCAACAATGAAGATCAGGAAGCACTTGGTTACAAAACCCTATGACGTACAAGTAGCTTCTCACAGAGAAAAAATAATCTCTAGGTCTCTATATCCGGGTTTGGCGGCTCCTAAAATAAGCCTTATATAAAATTATGACCCTAACATTTATTATTCAATGTCTAGTCGCTCAAATATGTCTATGCAAGATAAAGATAAAATAATTTTTGCCTTGCGTCATGATTTCAGGCACCCTCGTTGTTCCAGAAAGGCCATTTGTATCTGTTCTATGTCAAGCAACATATATATAATGCATAGAGTTTACCACTAAATCAGTTTGGAAAATACTTTCTCCAACCCATCACGCATCGACTCAATTAAGTATCGACATATACTTTTAGGCACATAACTTATTTAATATTAATATAACTTATTTAAAGGATTTAATGAGTCATATAGTTTAATATGCCTAAATATGGAGCCGCAATTAGTTTTATCCCCACTCTATAGCTTCAAATTGTTGATGCACGTATCTACGAAAGGAATTTATGGAAGCTGGGTTGATACCTAGACACTTATTGTGCACTTTCCAAAAGCTTATTGTAATTTTATACATAAATAGTTTGGTAGAAAGCCTCCAAAATTAAATTTCGTGAAATGACAATAACTTTAATATTCAATGTCTAGTCGCACAAATATGTCCACACAAGATAAAGATAAAAGAATTTTTTCCTTGTGCCATAATTTCAAGCACCCTTGTTGTTCCAGAAAAGCCATTCATATCTGTTCTACATCAAGTAACATATATATAAAGAATAAAATTTACCCCTAAATCAGTTTGGAAAATATTTTCTCCAACCCATTACGCGTGAGCTCAATTAAGTATTGACATATACATCTAGGTGCATAACCTATTTAATAGAAATATAACTTATTTAAATGATTTAATTATTAATATAATTTAATATGCCTAAATATGGAGCCGTAATTAGTTTTATCCCCACTCTATACCTTGAAATTGTTGATGCACATATGGGTTGATACCTAGACACTAATTGTGCATATTTCAAAAGCTTATTGTAATTGTATACTTTAATAGTTTGGTAGAAAGCCTCCAAAATTAAATTTCATTAAATAATTTTTGCCTTGCGTCGTGATTTCAGGCACCCTCGTTGTTCCAGAAAGGCCATTTGTATCTGTTCTATGTCAAGCAACATATAATGCATAGAGTTTACCACTAAATCAGTTTGGAAAATACTTTCTCCAACCCATTACGCATTGACTCAATTAAGTATCGACATATACTTTTAGGCACATAACTTATTTAATATTAATATAACTTATTTAAAGGATTTAATGAGTCATATAGTTTAATATGACTAAATATGGAGCCACAATTAGTTTTATCCCCACTCTATAGCTTCAAATTGTTGATGCACGTATCTACGAAACGAATTTATGGAAGCTGGGTTGATACCTAGACACTTATTGTGCACTTTTCTAAAGCTTATTGTAATTTCATACTTAAATAATTTGGTAGAAAGCCTCCAAAATTAAATTTCGTTAAATGACAATAACTTTATTATTCAATGTCTAGTCGTACAAATATGTCTATACAAGATAAAGATAAAAGAATTTTTTCCTTGTGCTGTAATTTCAAGCACCCTTGTTGTTCCAGAAATGCCATTCATATTTGTTCTACATCAAGTAATATATATATAATGAATAAATTTTACCACTAAATCAGTTTGGAAAATATTTTCTCCAACCCATTACTCGTGAGCTCAGTAAGTATTGACATATACTTCTAGGCACATAACTTATTTAATGGCAATATAACTTATTTAAATGATTTAATGATTCATATAATTTAACATGCCTCAATATGGAGCCGGAATTAGCCTTATCCCCACTCTATTCCGTGAAATTGTTGATGCACGTATCTACAAAACGAATTTATGGAAACTGGGTTGATCCCTAGACACTAATTGTGCACTTTTCAAAAGCTTATTGTAATTGTATACTTAAATAGTTTGGTAGAAAGCCCCCAAAATTAAATTTCATTAAATGACAAGAATTATTATTCAATGTCTAGTCATATAAATTTATCTATACAGGATAAAGATAAAGGAATTTTTGCCTTGCGCCGTAATTTCAGGCCATTCCTATATGTTCTATGCCAAGTAACATATACATAATGAATAGAATTTACCACTAAATTAGTTTGGAAAATATTTTCTTCAACCCATTACGCGTCAACTCAATTAAGTATCGACATATAATTTTAGGCACACAACTTATTTAAATGATTTAATGAGTCATATAGTTTAATATGCCTAAATATGGAGCCATAATTATTTTTATCCCCACTCTATAGCTTGAAATTGTTGATGCACGTATCTACCACGTGAATTTATGGAAGCTTGGTTGATGCCTAGACTCTAATTGTGCACTTTTCGAAAGCTTTTTGTAATTGTATACTTAAATAGTTTGGTAGAAAGCCTCCAAACTTAAATTTCATCAAATGACAAGAACTTAAATAACAATAACATGTACACAACACTACAAGGATTATATAGTTATTTTAGAAATGCTTTGAGTAATTCTATATTTAATTATATAATAAAATAAAAAATTTTCCACCAAGACGAACGAGAGGAATCTTCTTTTAACTCAATCACACATTTATTTCATATGATTATCCACACCCTTTTTAATCATATGACCTGTTACGTTATTAAACATATTACGTAACAATTATGAGATTACTTATTAAAAGTACAAGTAAATTTCACTTAAATTTTAACATAATTAGATGAAGAAATTTCCTCCAAACCAATTTAGAAGAAAATTCTGTCATTCTAATATGTATTTAATTCGAAAAAAGTAAAGGACTGAAGTGAACAACAGGAAGGCATACAAGTGAATTAGCCTTGGCCATTGACAAGCCTGACCCAACTTCCATGTCAACCTTAGTCTCTTGTCCACCCTCGCCAACCTTCCAATCAAAGCATTGTACCATGGCCGCAATAGTAGAATGAATTGTGTGGTACGCCAATGTTGTGCCAGGGCACAGTCTCCTTCCTCCCCCAAAGGCAACAAAATCAACCAAATTTCGTTCTCTAATTTCATTTCCATTTTGAACGTCTTGTACTTTAGAGGAAGCAAAGAACCTTTCTGGTTGGAACTCATTTGGATTGTCCCACACTTTTGGGTCTCGCATTATGCTATACAGATTGAGCGCCACCATAGCTTTCTCGGGTATGTCATAGCCTTTTATTTTACAACTTTCGCGGCATTGTCTTACTACCACAGCCAATGGAGGGTAAAGTCTTAGTGTTTCTTTGACAACTGCCTGTAAGTATGGGAGACTCGAGACATCAGATTCATCAACCAGTCTAGTATTACCAACGACTGAATCTATTTCCTCTCTAAGCTTCTTGAATATATTAGGATTGTTGATGAGCTCAGACATTGTCCATTGCATGACCTCTCCAGAGCTACCGGTTCCAGCCACAAAAATATCCTAGCACATGGTTTTCATTCGAAATGATGAGTGAAAGAGTTTGAGATTGGAAAGAAATCTCTGATAGGGTGTGGAAAACTGGAAATTAGTCGAATATTATTACCCCATTTTATATCTATTTACCCAGACAAAAATGTTATCTCAACGAATAATTAGAACTATATAAGTTTAGGAGGTACTACATGTAAGGATATTGTAATAATTACGATCACAACCTCCAATAAAATGAGAAAAAAAAAAAAAAAAAAAAGGATCGATCACAACTCAAAACCATACATACGATTACCTATATAAATTAGGTACATTAACCAAGTTAAAAATGTAAAAGAAAAATTATTTTATTTTTACATAAATTAAGTTTCTCAACTAGAAAATTTATTCATAAGAAACCATAATTTTGGAAGCAAAATTAATTCGAAGTCCAAAATCGCCAATATTAAAATGGACAAATTGAAATATGTCTATAAATACTTAATTGTTGCTATAATGATTTCAATTTTATTGCTTTCATAAGTTTTAAAAGAAATACACTTATGACATCGAATATTTATTTTTAATTATTTGAAATAATATAATTTTCTTTGAAAATTTTACTTAATTTTTTTTTTTTTAATAAAGGGTTTGTAGATGATATAAAATTGTTGGTAAATTAAAGAGAACGATGTTAATCAAGAAACACACACACACACACACACAACTTACAAGCAAGAGAGCCTTGACTTGGGTTCTGGTCATCTTGTACTCAGCCTTTTCATCTTTATACACCTTCAATAGTATATCCATCAAATCTTCATTTTCTCTCTTTGGCCCATCCTCTTCATGCTCCTTCCATATCCTTTCCATGATGGCATCATACTTCATGGTCACATCTACTGCCTGCTTTCCATACAACCAAAATCCTACCCTCTTCAAAGGCCCCAAGACATCACCAAGACAAATCTTTGCTGCCACTTGCAAGGACTCCTTCACCAACTTCCTAATCGACTCAGCTTCATTAGTTTCCCCTGAACTTCTAGTGCTCATTGCAAGCCTGCATATAGCATTGTTTGAAAGCTTCATAAGTTCAGCACCCACATCAATAACCTCTCTTTTCTGAGCACATTTCAAGGCTTTATGCAAAAGTTGTGCAATTTCTTCACGCCTTATTGAGCGTGACTTTTCAACCTGCTTAGCTCCAAGCAGCTGTGTCATGCAAAGCTTTTTCATGAACCGCCAATAATCACTATATTGGGCACTGAAAAATCCCTCTCCTTGATATGGTAATTCATCTTCAAAAGCAAAGCTCGGGCGGTCTGCAAAAGAAAGATCATTGGTTTTGAATACTTCTGTGGCCATGGAGGCTGATGCCACAACTATGCATCGAGAAGAGCCGAGCTGGAGACAGAGAAGAGGGCCATATTTGATGGAGAGTTTGTGCAAGGATTTGTATAGGGAAAGACTAAGGAGGTGGAGGTGGCCGATCAGTGGAAGGGCTGGTGGACTTGGAGGAAGGCAGAGAAGGACTTCTTGCTTTTTGGGTTTTTTGGAGAAGGATCTATATAGGAGTGTGGAGAGGACAAGGATGAGGCAGAGAAAGTAGAATTGGGTATCAGTCATGGTGGCGATGGCTCTATACTTTGATCAGCTCCATTATATAAGCGAAGTGCTTCCTGTACGAATCTTTTATATGTTCCTTACAATTGCCAAATCTATATTTTTGAGAAAGCTAGGATTATTTAACTTAATCTATATGTAATTTTATTATAAAGAATTAGGCTATTTTATTCAAGAAATTCCATTATTTTGAATGAAGTAAGTATGAAGGAAAGTTAGGATTTTCTTTATTTTTTTAGTCTCAAGCAAAAAGAAATCAATTGTTAGCGACAAGGAGATAAAAAATAAAAAAATAAATAAAAAATTGGACAAACGAAATAGTGCCCTTAAGAGAAGAAATATAGTATTACTATAGATTAATAGGTAAGAACGGTATTGTCGCATAAAAGATGTGTGACGGGGGCTTGGCATTTGTCACAATTTGCACCCAAAAAAAAAAAAAAAGCAGGACAAAAACTATCATTCATACCGATTATAATTTTGTCCCTACCCTCAATGAATACTGATTATAATTTTATGTGATACATGTATACGGATGGTGCTAAAATATATTTTTGTTATGTATTATTAAAATAAAAAATTTATGTGGTTGTAAGCCACCAAACAACTTCACTTCATGACAGTTGTTGTGAATAATGAATAGTGTATTAAAATAAAATATGGGATAAACTATGCATTTTTTATCCCAAAACACTACATTGTTTATTTTACATTCCTACTTAATAATACATCTACATCATATTTTAATTTTACATCTTATCACATTAAAATAATATTAGTCTCAGTACACGTGCTTTGTGCATGCAATGAGGCTCTTTTTTTGCTTGTTTATTGTCAATATGTGATTTTGATTATGATACTCTAAATTATGTTGATTGCAGTGTGGCAGTTTTTTGTTGTCGTTTTAGGCTCTTTTTTTGTTGGTTTAGTACTCTCCCATGATAATAATGGGATAAGATTGAGATTGTGATACTCTAAATTATGTGAATTTGATTGGATTTGATTATTTGAGTATATGTTGTGCGAGCGTTTGCTGAGTCCAACATTGGTTGTTTACAAATCTTAAATTTAAAAATAATTACAAGGAACTCTAATTGTAATTTTCTAGTTTTTTTTTAAGGTATATCGTTGATATTTTGTGACCAGTGCGTATCTTTTCTTGATTTGTTGCAATATCTAGCATTAATAAAATTATAAAGAAGCAAACCATGAAATTAAAACACCTATAATTTGGAAAGCCAAATAGGCAGATTAAAATCCCTAGTTTTAACTTCCATACTCTTGTTTCTCCCGGAAAAAAAAAGAAAAAGGATTTCCTTCCTCCTTTCCCCTTTCTTGTTTTGTTTGATAGGATTTTCCCCTTAGTTTTGATTAGGAGGCCGTTTACCTTCAGCTCGCCAAATTTCATGCAATTCCAACATTGTTGCCTCGTACATTGATTTCTATTAGTACCTTTTTGCCTTGCGCTGTGATTTCAGGCACCCTTGTTGTTCCAAAAAGGCCATTCCTATTTGTAATATGTCAAGTAACATATATATAATGAATAGAGTTTACCACTAAAACAGTTTGGAAAATATTTTCTTTAACCCATTACGCGTCAACTCAATTCAGTATTGACATATACTTTTAGGCACCTAACTTATTTAGCAGTAATATAACTTATTTAAATGATTTAATGAGTCATATAATTTAATATGCCAAAATATGGTGCCATAATTATTTTTATAGCTTGAAATTGTCGATGAACGTATGTAGCAAATGAATTTACAGAAGATGGGTTGATACCTAGAAACTAATTGTGCACTTTTCAAAATCTTATTGTAATTGTATTCTTAAATAGTTTGGTAGAAAGCCTCCGAAATTAAATTTCATTAAATGACAAGAACTTTATTATTCAATGTCTAGTTGTACAAATAAGTCTATACAAGATAAAGATAAAAGAATTTTTGCCTTGCGCCGTGATTTCAGGCACCCTTGTTGTTCCAATAAACCCATTCTTATCTGTTCTACATCTAGTAACATATATATATATATATATATATATATATATATATATATATATATATATATAACGAATAAAGTTTATCACTAAATCAGTTTGTAAAATCTTTTCTCCAACCCATTACGCGTCAACTCAATTAAGTATCAACATATACTTTTAGGCACATACCCTATTTAATAGAAATAAAACTTATTTAAATGATTTAATTATTAATATAATTTAATATGCCAAAATATGGAGCCGTAATTAGTTTTATCCCCACTCAATACCTTGAAATTGTTGATGCACGTATGGGTTGATACCTAGACACTAATTGTGCATATTTCAAAAGCTTATTGTAATTGTATATTTTAATAGTTTGGTAAAAAGCCTCCAAAATTAAATTTCACCAAATGAAAAGAACTTTATTGTTGGGTTAAGATAGCTTGACCCCGGTTAATTAATTCAATTACCCAAGTTGATTAATTAGGTTCAATTGCATGCAAATTATGAAGGCACCAACAAATCACCAATTAAACTAACCGCAGTGGGAAAAAAAATTGACATGGTGATTTGTTGACAAACGGGGAAAACCTTTTGCAAGACAAAAACCCCACCGGGTGATTTTAAGGTTGTCACTCCCAAGAATACACTAATCAACAATCAAGCGGTTACAAGTATAAGGAATCTTACCACTACCCTGGGCTATCCCAAAATACCAACCAATAGTGGAACTTTCACTCCAATACTCAATTGGACTTGATCTTGTAGTAGCTTTCTTTCCCTTGATGCACAAATATCCAATTTGTGACTAACCATTTGAACAGATCCTAGTACATGACTAACTCAAGTAACTTGAACAGATATTGTTGGTTGTAAAGTTCTTCACTTCATCAACAATGAAGATCAGGAAGCACTTGGTTACAAAACCTTATGATGTACAAGTAGCTTCTCACAGAGAAAAAATAATCTCTAGGTCTCTACATCCGTGTTTGGTGGCTCCTAAAATAAGCCTTATATATGTGTAGGATTGTGAGAAAAGTAACCCTAAAAAGATTTATCAGCTTGGGACGAATTTAAGATCTGCAGAACTAAAAATCGTAATTCTCAATAGATCGAGCTTCTATCGAGCCATCCAAAGAGCTTCTCATTTAGCCTCAATAGTAGTATCAATTGAGCTACCTATCGAGATTTAATGAAACAGCTTTTCTTTACTTGTTTCAAGGATCAATGTTTATGTCTTTAATACAAACAATTGATATGCTTGAACAACATATTTTTTGATGTATTAAACCAAACTTAGATCTACCCAATTACAAATAAAGTGTATTTTGTCAAATAATTAGCTAATTTAATAAAATTATGACCCAAACATTTATTATTCAATGTCTAGTCGTTCAAATATGTCTATACAAGATAAAGATAAAATAATTTTTGCCTTGCGCCGTGATTTCAGGCACCGTTGTTGTTCCAGAAAGGCCATTCGTATCTATTCTATGCCAAGCAACATATATATAACGAATAGAGTTTACCACAAAATCAGTTTGGAAAACATTTTCTCTAACCCATTACGCATCAACTCAATTAGGTATCGACATATACTTTTAGGCACATAACTTATTTAATATTAATATAACTTATTTAAAGGATTTAATGAGTCATATAGTTTAACATGACTAAATATGGAGCCACAATTAGTTTTTTCCCCACTCTATAGCTTCAAATTGTTGATGCACGTATCTACGAAATGAAGTTATGGAAGCTGGGTTGATACCTAGACACTTATTGTGCACTTTTCAAAAGCTTATTGTAATTTTATACTTAAATAGTTTGGAAGAAAGCCTCCAAAATTAAATTTCATTAAATGACAATAACTTTATTCTTCATTGTCTAGTCGCACAAATATGTCCATTCAAGATAAAGATAAAAGAATTTTTTCCTTAACCCATAATTTCAGGCACCCTTGTTGTTCTAGAAAAGCCATTCATGTATGTTCTGCACATATATATAATAAATAAATTTTACCACTAAAACAGTTTGAAAAATATTTTCTCCAACCCATTACGCATGAGCTCAATTAAGTATTGACATATACATCTAGGCACATAACCTATTTAATAGAAATATAACTTATTTAAATTATTTAATTATTAATATAATTTAATATGCCTAAATATGGAGCCATAATTAGTTTTATCCCCACTCTATATCTTGAAATTGTTGATGCACGTATGGGTTGATACCTAGACACTAATTGTGCATATTTCAAAAGCTTATTGTAATTGTATACTTTAATAGTTTGGTAGAAAGCCTCCAAAATTAAATTTCATTAAATGACAAGATCTTTATTGTTGGGTTAAGATAGCTTGAATCCAGTTAATTAATTCAATTACCCAAGTTGATTAATTAGGTTCAATTGCATGCAAATTGTGAAGGCACCAACAAATCACCAATTAAACAAAGTGCAGCGGAAAAGAAAATTGACATGGTGATTTGTTGACAAATGGGAAAAACCTTTCGCAAGACAAAAACCCAACCGGGTGATTTTAAGGTTACCACTCCCAAGAATACACTAATCAACAATCAAGCGGTTACAAGTATAAGGAATCTTACCACCACCCTAGGCTATCCCAAAATACCAACCTACAGTTGAACTTTCTCTCCAATACTCAATTGGACTTGATCTTATAGCAGCTTTCTTTCCCTTGATGCACAAATATCCAATTTGTGACTAACCATTTGAATGGGTCCCAGTACATGACCAACTCCAACAACTTGAATAGATATTGTTGGCTGCAAAGTTCTTCACTTCATTAAAAATGAAGATCAAGAAGCACTTGGTTACAAAACCCTATGACGTACAAGTAGCTTCTCACAGAGAAAAAATAATCTCTGGGTCTCTATATCCGTGTTTGGCGGCTCTTAAAATAAGCCTTATATATGTCTAGGATTGTGAGAAAAGTAACCCCAAAAAGATTCATCAACTTGGGACGAATTTAAGATCTGCAGAACTAAAAATCGTAATTCTCGATAGATTGACCTTCTATCGAGCCATCTGTCGAGCTTCTCATTTAGCCTCAATACTCGTATCAATTGAGCTGCCTGTCGTGACTTAATGAAACGATTTTCTTTACTTGTTTCAAGGATCAATGTTTATGTCTTTAATACGAACACTTGATATGCTTGAACAACATATTTTTTTATGTATTAAACCAAACTTAGATCTACCCAATTACAAATAAAGTGTATTTTGTCAAAGTATTAGCTAATTTAATAAAATTATGGCCCTAACATTTATTATTCATTGTCTAGTTGTTCAAATATGTCTATACAAGATAAAGCTAAAATAATTTTTGCCTTGCGCCGTGATTTCAGGCACCCTTGTTGTTCCAGAAAGGCCATTCGTATTTGTTCTATGTCAAGGAACATATATATAACGAATAGAGTTTACCACTAAATGAGTTTGGAAAATATTTTCTCCAACGCATTATGCATCAACTCAATATGCATCAACTCAATTAAGTATCAACATATACTTTTCGGCACATAACTTATTTAATATTAATATAACTTATTTAAAGGATTCAATGAGTCATATAGTTTATTATGCCTAAATATGGAGCCACAATTAGTTTTATCCCCACTCTATAGCTTTAAATTGTTGATGCAAGTATCTACGAAATGAATTTATGGAAGCTGGGTTGATACCTAGACACTTATTGTGCACTTTTCAAAAGCTTATTGTAATTTTATACTAAAATAGTTTGGTTGGAAGCCTCCAAAATTAAATTTCGTTAAATGACAATAACTTTATTATTCAATGTCTAGTCGCACAAATATGTCCATACAAGATAAAGATAAAAGAATTTTTTCCTTGCGCCGTAATTTCGGGCACCCTTGTTGTTCCAGAAAAGTCATTCATATCTATTCTACATCAAGTAACATATATATAATGAATAAATTGTAGAGAGAGAAAATTCCCGACCTATCACAAGCTGACACATCATACTACCAAGTCCACAAAATACAGCCAATTACAAAGCACCGCGTATTGCTACTAGATTTTGCTATCACTATTTAGAAGCCAACGGAAATTTGCCAAGTGTCATGCAAAAACCAATCACACATCAGCGCACGTGTAAGCGATGACGCAAGCAACCTCGAACATGTAAGCGATGACACAAGTAGCCTCGCACATGTAAGCGATGACACATGCAATCCTCGCGCGTGTAAGCGATGACATAAGCGGACCAATAAGGCTGTGACATTTGTCACCAATCAGACTCCGCCACGTGTCGCTCACCCACCCCAAACTCCTATAAATAGAAGCCTTCCTAAGACATTTCAGGGAGGCTAGGGAAGGGCTGAGACTAAAGAGCTGGAGAAGATCAAGATTAAGAAGTCCAGAAGCTTTGTTGGAACCAAGCTTTGAATCCTCCAAGAACTTCAAGAACTTCAACTTCAAATACGAAGAACATTCGAAGAGAAATCATCCAAATCATCTTCCTAAATCTCAAAGGTCACTAGAATCAAGCTCAAAAGCCTCCAGAAACCTCAACAAACCACAAATTGGTGAAGCTCTACGGATTCAAGCCTCCAAAACCTCGAAGAACTTCCGCCACAAACCTTCAAATACGAAGAACATTCGAAGCAGAATCATCTAAACTACCTACCTAGATCTCAAAGTTCACTAGAATCAAGCTCAAAAGCCTCCAAAAACCTCACAAATCACAAATCAGTGAAACTCTATGGATTCAAGCCTCTAAAGCACCGAAGAATTTCCACCACAAACCTTCAAAGACGAAGAACGCACCAAGAACACGAAGAACACGTGAAGAACACGAAGAACAAATAATTTCTAACAAGCTTATAGCTAGAGATTCATTGTAATTCCATTTCAAAGATCTTTGATCCATTTTTCAACCAAATTGAAGGATATTTTGTGTTCATATCAAAATCACATTACTACAAATCCAATCAACAAGTCTTTTAAGGAGATCGAATCAGAGGATAACTCTTTTGTAATTACAGAGAATTGTACCACACAATCATCAATACAAATTGCATTTGTGAAACTATTTTACTTGTTTGACTTATTTCGAACTGAGAAATTTAGTCGTCCACATAAATTTTACCACTAAATCAGTTTGGAAAATATTTTCTCCAACCCATTACACGTGAGCTCAATTAAGTATTGACGTATACTTCTAGGCACATAACCTATTTAATAGAAATATAACTTATTTAAATGATTTAATTATTAATATAATTTAATATGCCTAAATATGGAGCCTAATTAGTTCTATCCCCACTCTATACCTTGAAATTGTTGATGCACGTATGGGTTGACACCTAGACACTAATTGTGCATATTTCAAAAGATTATTGTAATTGTATACTTTAATAGTTTGGTAGAAAGCCTCCAAAATTAAGTTTCATTAAATGACAGGAACTTTATTGTTGGGTTAAGATAGCTTGACCTAGGTTAATTAATTCAATTACCCAAGTTGATTAATTAGGTTCAATTGCATGCAAATTGTGAAGGCACCAACAAATCACCAATTAAAATAAGTGCAGCGGAAAAAAAAAATTGACATGGTAATTTGTTGACAAATGGAGAAAACATTTTGCAAGGCGAAAACCTCACCGGGTGATTTTATGGTCGCTACTCCCAAGAATCCACTAATCAAGAATCAAGCGGTTACAAGTATAAGGAATCTTAGCACTACCCTGACCTATCCCAAAATACCAACCTACAGTTGAACTTTCGCTCCAATACTCAATTGGACTTGATCTTGTAGTGGCCTTCTTTCCCTTTATGCACAAATCTTCAATTTGAGACTAACCATTTGAACGGATCCCAGAACATGACTAACTCCAGTAACATGAACATATGTTGTTGGTTGCAAGGTTCTTCACTTCATCAACAATGAAGATCAGGAAGCACTTGGTTACAAAACCCTATAACGTACAAACGCAGTAGCTTCTCATAGAGAAAAAATAATCTCTTGGCCTCTGTATCCGTGTTTGATGGCTCTTAAAATAAGCCTTATATAAATCTAGGGTTGTGAGAAAAGAAACCCTAAATAAATACATTAGCTTGGGATGAATTTCAGATCTGGAAAACTGAAAATTGTAATCTCAATAGATCGAGCTTCTATCGAGCCATCTGTCGAGCTTCTCATTTAGCCTTGATAGTAGTATCAATTGAGCTACTTGTTGAGACTTAATGAAATAGCTTTTCTTTACTTGTTTCTTGGATCAATCTCCATGTCTTTAATACGAACACTTGATATGCTTGAACAACATCTTTTTTGATATTTTAAACCCAACTTAGATCTACCCAATTACAAATAAAGTGTATTTTGTCAAAGGATTAGCCAATTAAATAAAATTATGGCTCTAACATTTATTATTCAATGTCTAGTCATTCAAATATGTCTATACAAGATAAAGATAAAATAATTTTTGCCTTGCGCCATGATTTCAGGCACCCTTGTTGTTCCCAAAAAGCCATTCCTATTTGTTCTATGTCAAGTAACATATACATAATGAATAGAGTTTACCACTAAATCATTTTGGAAAATATTTTCTCCAACCCATTTCGCATCAACTCAATTAAGTATCGACATATACTTTTAGGCACATAACTTATTTAATATTAATATAACTTAGTTAAATGATTTAATGAGTCATATAGTTTAATATGCCTAAATATGGTGCTGCAATTAGTTTTATCCCCACTCTATAGCTTGAAATTGTTGATGCACGTATCTACCAAATGAATTTATGGAAGCTGGGTTGATACCTAGACACAAATTGTGCACTTTTCAAAAGCTTATTGTAATTGTATACTTAAATAGTTTGGTAGAAGGCCTCCAAAATTAAATTTCGTTAAATGACAAGAACTTTATTATTCAATGTCTAGTTGTACAAATATGTCTATCTTTATACAAAAAAAAGATAAAGAATTTTTGCCTTGCGCCGTAATTTCCGCCACCCTTGTTGTTCTAGAAAAGCCATTCATATTTGTTCTACATCAAGTGACATATATATATATTGAATAAATTTACCACTAAATCAGTTTGGAAAATATTTTCTCCCACTCATTACGCATGAACTCAATTAAGTATCGACATATACTTCTAGGCACATAACTTATTTAATAGTAATATAACTTAAATATGCGATGATACTTTTTCGACGACTACAAATAGTTGTAGTAAAAACTAGCTTTTTTGACTGCAAATCTCTTCTATCGACAATTACTCGTCAAATATTAACACATTTTTTTATGGCAAAATGTGTTTGTCAAAAATGCCTATTATTTTTGTCGAAAATGTGATTTTTTTTTTGTTGGGAAGTGTTCCTGCCTTACTTTTTACGATGGCATGATAATGTCTATCACTAGTAAAGTATTAATTATGTCGACTGAAGAAAAACCGTCAAAACTATTAACACTTGTGACGGCTTTGGTACGTCGAGAATACAAAACATATATTTTTTATGGTGTTAGTATTTGCGACAAACAATCTTCCATCGTAAATATAAAAGAGGGTATTATTTACGACGATAGAAGAAACACTGTCAACACTATTAATAGTTGTGATTGCTTTTGTGCATCTAAAATACAAAATATATATTTTTTATGGTGTTATTATTTGCGACAAATATTATTCCATCATAAATAAAAAATAAAAAGGGTATTAGCGATAGACATGAAGCCATAAAAAATGGTAAAATATTTTGGAGGGAAAATTCCCCCTTACTTTTCACATTTGTGATGACATTTATCCATTGCAATTAATTTTTTTATTTTCTAATTGAGTTTGTAGCTACTTCGAACATGCTGACCATCGTAAATAGTTAATTTACTTTAAAAGAAAAAATGTATTAGTAATGGAATTGGATCCCTCCCAATAAATAATATTTGCGATGGACCTATGCTGTCAACATTGGTAATTTTTTTAACATTTCAGTCATTTCCTAGCTTTGATGGCGTATTTCAACCATTTTGAATGGTTGAATATTGTCAACAGGTTAATCAAAGTTTCCACGTGGGTGGGTACAACATGTGTCCATCATGAAACCAAATGGAGATCCAAAATCTGACCATTGGATTGGTAGAATGTGGTGAAATATTTGTGTTAGACGGTTAGATTGTGAGAACAGAGTAGTCAAATCTTGTGAAATTTTGTCCATGTCAATTTAACTTGGCCAATCTTGGTCAAAATTCAAAGTTGGTTCTAAGACCATTGGATTTGATCAAATTAGGTTGTTCAAGGAGGTTTTAAATGAGTTTTGGGTATTGATCAATGTTTTAAGGTTTTCTTGGTTTTCATGTTTTTATCAATTTCAAGTTTTAAAATGGCAAAGTCAAAAGTCATATGCAAATCCATTCGAGGTCATTTTGTAGGTTTTTGGTTGTATTTTGCAGATTGTTTTATTGATTATTAGTAATACTTATATAGTGTATAACTCTCTCAATTAGTAAAGTATTGGATATTTTTAGTGATTGAAATTTCATTATAGGCAGATACGACACGCATCCATCTTGTGCTATAGTCAGATTTAAAATTTGACCATTGGATTGAAAATGTATAATAAAATATTGGTTTTGATGAATTTTGAGCTCAATCAAATGGTTGGATTAGAAGAACATGGCCAATCAAAATTTCTTGGTGTGTTGGTACAACAACACATATCCATAATGCTCTAGACTCAAATCCAAAATCCAACTGTTGGATTGGAAGAATGTGGTGAGATATTGGTGTTGGCAAAGTATGACATCAATTAGACAATCAAATTGCGAAAAATGAGTAGTTAAAGTTTGCAGAACTTGGTCAAACATGATCAACCATCGAAGTTGGGTCTATGACCACTCGATAGGATCAAATTATGTTGGGTAGGGAGGTTTTGAGTGTGTTTTGGGTATTGATTAGTGTTTTAAGGTTTTCTTGGTTTTCATGTTTTTATCAATTTCAAGTTTTAAAATAGCAAAGTCAAAAGTCATATGCAAATCCATTCGAGGTCATTTTGTAGGTTTTTGGTTGTATTTTACAGATTATTTTCTTGATTATTAGTAATACTTACATAGTGTATAACTCTCTCAATTAGTAAAGTATTGGATATTTTTAGTGATTGAAGTTTCAATATAGGCAGATATGATACGCATCCATCTTGTGCTATAGTCAGATTTACAATTTAACCATTGGATTGAAAATGTATAATAAAATATTGGTTTTGATGAATTTTGAGCTCAATCAAACGGTTGGATTAGGAGAACGTAACCAACACACCAAGAAAATGTTAATAGGATGTCAAGTGGAAAATGTTTTTTCCCTTCAAATGGGGTGGTTTTGCCAAATAAAATACACAATTGTTTTTTTAGTAGTTATTATTGGTTATTAATTTGGTAGTTTTTATCGATATATGAGACAACGACATGCATCCATCATGCACCAAACTCATATTCAAAGTTTGACCATTATATTGAAAGAGTGGGGTAAGATATTGGTTTTGAATTAGAACTTAATTAAATGGTTGGATTGTGTGAATAGGGTTAACCAAAGTTTCTTAGTGGGTGAGTATAACGACACGTGACCATCATGCAACAAACTGAGATCCAAAATTTGACCGTTTGATTGGCAGAATACGGTTAAATATTTGTGTTTGAAGTACAATGACAATCAGGCAGTCAGATTGTGAGAATAGAGTAGTCAAATATTGCGAAACTTCATCAAAGTCAATCAAATTTGGTCAATCTTTGGTCAAACTTTGGAGTTGGTTCAAGGACCATTTAACTTGATCAAATTTGGTTGATCAGTGAGGTTTTAAGTGGGTTTTGGGTATTGGTAAGTGTTTTAAGGTTTTCTTGATGTTCATGTTTTATCAGTTTCAAGTTTTAAAATGGCAAAACAAAATAGTCAAAAGTCACATGCAAATCCATTGGGGTCATTTTGTAGGTTTTGGGTTGTATTTTGTAGGTCATTTTCTTGATTCTTAGTAATGTTTATATAGTGTATAACTCTCTTGGAAGAGTATTGAACAATTTTAGTGATTGAAGTGTCATGATAGGTGGATACAACAACATGTGTCCATCTTATGAAAAAAAAAAATCAGATTTAAAATTTGACCATTAGATTGAGAGAGTGGGATAAAATATTGGTTTTGATGAATTTTGAGCTCAATCTAACGGTTAAATTGGGAGAATGTGACCAATCAAAAATTCTTGGTATTTTGGTACAACAACACATGTCCATAATGTTCTAGACTCAAATCCAAAATTCAACCGTTGGATTGGAAGAATGTTGTGAAATATTGGTGTTGGTGAAGTATGACAATAATCAGACAGTTGAATTGTAAGAAATGAGTAGTCAAAGTTTGTAAAACTCGGTCAAAATTGGTCAAATATGGTCAACCATCAAAGTTGGGTCTGTGACCACTCAATAGGATCACATTAGGTTGAGTATGGAGATTTTGAGTGGGTTTTAGGTATTCTTTTGCATTTTAGGGTTTTCCAGACTTTCATGCTTTTTTATAAAATCTTCTTTACCAAAATTCAATAATGATTAGTGCATACATTACTGAAAAATATTAAATAATAATGCAAAGTTTATCAAACACCAAAATACTTGTAACAACAAATCTCTCCACAACTTGTTAAAAAACTAAAAAATAAGAAAAATTTGTGCTAAATATTTTAAAATTTGTATTTTTCTTTTAAAGTTCTGGAGGGAGAGTTCCCGTTGCAACTTTCCCTAATTCTAATGGTCTTTCAAAAAAATAAAAATGATTTATTGTGACAAAGCACAATTGTTGTCATAATAGCTGAGTTTGAGCTAGCTTTACATGGTTGTTATAATGGATATCCTATTATAACAAAATTGTTTGCCACAATAGATATAATGTTTGTTACACTAACTCATTAAATGAAAAAAAAATAATAATAATAATTAATAATAAAGAGAAACAAAAGCGCCGATTGTCATTCTAGCCTCTAGGTCTCTAACTCACTATCAGGTTTGCTCTCATTTGATTCTAAGAAAAAAAGGGTTTGCTCTCATTTTTTATTTCTCATAGATCCTCTAGTAGCCCATAGCTGACCATCTCCTCTACTTGCCGCCGGCAAGGAACTCTCTCTCTGTCTCTCTCTCTTGTTTTGTGATTTTTATTTAGTCAAAAGGGATTACAGAGTGAAACAAATGACTATACATGGCTGTCCTATTCCTATTATTTGTGCTTGTAAATTTTAAGGTATTTGTAGTTGTGTCCATGGCTATCCTATTCCTATTATTTTCGAAAAAAAAAAAAATTGGAGTTAAATTGAAAACTAGACGAGCAGTGATGTGGGGCCACTAGAAGAGCAAAACTAGAGGCAAAAGAAATAAAGAACTATTGATGTGGGGCCACTTTAATATGATTTAATCGACATTATCCTATTGAATTTTACATGAATGTTTTTTTCCCTTTGGTAGGGTCTATAATTCTTTACATTGGGACTCTTAGTTTCATTGGAGAAACCAGTTGACTATAATATTTGTTAGGGATCACAATATTATAATAATAATAATAATTAGTATTATTATTATTATTATTTAAAAGTATCATATCCTCTAGATTGTTTGATTTGAAAGCATCTGTAGTATGAAAATAATTGTTATTATTATTATTATTATTTTCATATTATGAATGAGAATAAATTATTTTAATCTTTATATTGATCTTTTTAATATGGTCCTTAATTTTAGTTTTATTTATTTTTTGACTAAATAATTACAACTTATCAAAGTGGTGGCTTTCTTTTTAACTATGTTACAAACAAATGACAAAGAAAGGTAAGAAGCGAGCTATAGAACAAGCAAGAGATAAGGGTGATAGTGTTAGTCAATCACAAGTTTCACCTTCATCATCTGAGTCTCCAACTAATGAAGCACTTGTTTCTTCTAATAGTGTGATTAATAGGGGTAGCAAATGTAATACTTAATATTTCCCTAAGATTTATCAGCTAATATACCAATTGTATGCCTAAAGCTTATTCATTTATTTTTACTTATTCCGTTGTTGGCAGGATCTATTGTACAAAAGAAAAGAGGCCGAGGAAAGGCTAAGGGTGTTTATCCATGCCATAGCTACAAGTGTGAGATACATGGCATAATGTCTTTTTTCCCTATTTTTTGGTTATTTTAATCATTTATTTTTTAGTGCTTGCATTTCATTTATATTTTATATTTTACATGTTATGTGTTTCTTTCATTTTATTAGATTCTTAAGTCCGAAAATATTCTTTGAAATGACTTGAACTCCTACTCATGGTCGTGTGCTTGGCACAGGTGCTGATGTCAAGCCTAGGGATATGTATGGCCTAAGTTCATCTAACCAATGTAGTAAGTGATGTCAAGGGGATTCTTAAAAGAAAATGATGATTTTGAGCTTCGTTTGAAAGAAATAGAGGATAAATGGTCTGCTGAGAAAATGGAATTTGTGGGAATAATTAGTCAATTGAAACAGGAAATGCCTCTTATCATAGCAAATGTTTTGAAATCGATGGGCCTTAATTCTATGCAAGAACTTACTGCATAGGAATATATATTTCAGTATAATCAACATTAATTTTTTTTGCTATTTTCTTGAGGTTGTCGAAATAAGTTGTAAAGTTGCTCATCATAGATTTCAATTATTTGGATCGCTAAATTTAGATTAAAAACATGTTATTGAAATTAGTATCTCTTTACCTATCCATGCAAAGTACATGATTTGTAGTGTTTGTTATGAAAATGTTATTAATGTTACTAATTAATGTAATTATTGGTGGCAAATTTGTTCTTTGGAGTTCTCATTCACAAGAGAACTACAAGGTTCTTGTTAGTAGTAAGGATTTTTTTTTTTTTTTTTAATTGATGATACTATTGTCAATAGTGAGGATTATGTATTCATTGATGTTGATAATACTATTGTCATTCATCATGGGGATTGTTGTTAATGTTAAATTATCACGTTTTAGTTATATCTTTATTATGTATTGTAAATATAATTTGCATAGTAATAATTTTTCTGTATACTTATTTAGTTTAATCAAAATATTGCAGATCAATGCTAGAGGTGGTGATCAAAATGTGGACGAAAACAGAGAAGATGACTCTAAGGAGGAAAACTCTCAAAAGGAGGACAATGACTCATATGATGATTAGTCTTCCAATATTTATGTTTTCAAGTTTGGTGAAAGATATTATAGCTTTCATGTATTAATGAACATCTGATGCTATTTTGTAGACGTTTTAATATTTTTGTTTTTATTGCATTATGCACTACAATAATGGATTTGTGCTAGTTATTTGAGTGGAGAACCTTTTGGGAGATTTATGTTTCTTTGCAATTAAAGTATTGGAAATGATCTCTCTTTTAGTATCAATAGAGTTATTTTGTTGCAAATAATGTATTAGTGACGTTGTAAATAGTTTTCAATACTGGTCAAAGTTCATTAAAAAAAGTAAATGGTCACATTGATAATGTATTGTTGATGACAAACCAAGTATTTTATGACGGTTTTTAGTCGTTGGAAAACTACATTGTTAGGACATATGTGATTCAATGTTAGGAACATATGTCAACATTTTATGTAATTGGATAATCCTTTAACAAAACACACTTTACTTGTAATTGGGTAGATCTAGGATGTGTTTAATGCTTCAAAAAACAAGGTTTCAAGTTCAAGTGTTAAAGGTATGCAAGTCTGTCCAATAATCAAGTGTGAAAAGTGTTATTCATTAAAGCTCGACAGCTAGCATCTATCGAGACTTAGAGCTATCTAAATCTTGTGTCTCGACAGCAGCTCGACAAATAGGTATCTGTCGAGGTTTATGAAACTCAAATTTTTGAGTTTGTTTTTCATCCAATCCGTGATTTTATGTTTGGACTTTCTTTTCTCACAACCCTAGACATATATATGGATTATTTTAAGGGTTGTCAAAGGTGACATAAGTTGCACAAGTGTTGAGCAAAGTTTGTTCATACAAATTGTGAAGTTGCTATATTTGTACACCGTAGGATTTTGTGACCAAGGAGCTTCTTGATCTTTACAGCTAACATTGCAGCTAACATTCTTCTCTAATTGGTGATTGAAGTCACATACTGGGATCTGCGCAATTGGTTAGTCACGTATTGAGAGCCGTGCATTGAAAATGAAAGATTTTCATTACAAAACAAGTCCAATTGGGTATTGGGGTAAGGTTTCAACTGTAGGTTGGTATAAGGTACTGGAATTCCTTTTCTTGTAACTGCTTGTTGTGATAATAATGAATTCTCGGGAGTGGTGATCTTAAAATCACCCGATGGGGTTTTTGCCGTGTAGGTTTTCCCCATTCGTAAACAAATCACTGTGTTAATTTATTTCCATCGCATACTTTAGTTAATTGGTGATTCGTTTGTGCTGCCACATAAAATTGCATGTTAATTTGATTAATTAATAAACTTGGCTAATTAATCAATTAATTTGTCATAATGAGTCAATTCGTTTTTGGCCTATCAAGTGATATCAGAGCAGGCACACTCTGATTAGGTTTAATCTTTGTTGTGTGATCCATTGACCTCTGTTGTCATGGCTGCAACCGGCTTGAAAAGATCTTTGTTTTCAAATACATCTTGTTTTTCTAATCTCTACTTGTTTGAGTGTATCTTTGTTTAAGTCTAAAAGTTATTTGAATTCTATTATGATGACTATTAGAAAAGATCTCAGTTTGACAAAGAAGAAACTAGACTGTCTCAGAATGAAAAAGTACAAAGGAGTTTGTCTGAGAAGAGTGAAGGCTAAAGGTGTAGTTCATAAAAGGCAGATGAGAGAAAACACCATTTCCACTGATCTGTCATCTAAGAATGAAGTGTGCCTCATGATGAAGTCCACATTTAAGGTTATGGACACATGTTTGTGGTATCCCATATAATTTTGTGTCATGTGTCCTAAATTATTTATTTTTAGAGAAAATTTTATTTCTTAGAGAGAGTTTTATTTTTGGAGTAAAATGTGGGACCATATCATAAATATCCAGCCAAGTGGGTTATTGCGTACAAAAACCAAAGAGTCTAGAATTAATAAACATAAAAACAAATCTTAAATTTTTTTTTTTAAATGGACAATTTACATTTTCTATCTAATAATATTTTTACAAGACTTTTTAAAGGATTAAAATATATATATAAGAATGACTATCAATAATATTTAAATTATATATGTAAGAATTATACTATGCATCTTAATGTATATCTTTTAAATATATCCATACTTATGCATGTGGTTATAAGTTAGTTTTAATAATATATGATTGCAGACACCCTATTTTATTCTCAATTAATGATGATACATACCTTCTCGCATCTGCATCCCCTAACGATGAACAAAATAAACGACTGGCCTAGACTCTCCAATATTTTTCTCATTTGTTGTCTACTATCTGTTTTTTAACTTTACTTTTATTCTTGATTTAATCTCTCTTCTTCTTCTTTTTGGATAATTTGATAGTTTAAAGTGGTGGAGATTTGAATCCAGAATATCTCTATTGGAAATACCAAGAGATACTAATTAAACTACAAGTCTAATGGCAATTTCTATCTTTTTTTTTTTTTTTTACTTTTTTCTTTTTTAATAAAAAACTTGTAACTTTATTAAGAAAAAGATAAATTCATTACATCATGAGATATAACGGACTCAATTAGCGATGGATTTTCCTCTATCCAGATTACATAATTATAAAAGCTATCTAATTCATTGGCATGCTTAGCCAAAAGATGCGCAGGCCTATTGCCTTGTTGCTTCACATGGGAGACTTCAGCTGATCTAAAATCCCGAAGTTGATGGCCTACACTAGTCAAAATATTGGACACAGTTATAGGCATCAAATACAATCTTAGAATCACTTTCAACCACCATATCCCTTATACCAACATCCCAAGCAAAAGATATGCCGATCTCCATAGCCTTCGCCTCAATCTCTAATGGACCCAAAGGTCGAAGAATTAACTTACTCAATGCTGCTGTAACTTGTCCTTCACGGTCACAAACCACCACACCTACCCTAGACCTCTATGCTTGAGTGAAGACAGCACCATCGACATTTACCTTGTATGTTGGTGCCATTGGCAATTTCTATCTTAATTGCATTATAAATTGCAAAATTTGTTATTTATCATTTTTAGTTGAAGCATTTATATTTTGTCCAATTTATCAATTTCAAAAAGATTCGAAATTCCTATCTTATTTATTGCCAAAACTTCTCACTTTTATTTAAAAAGTTAATTTTTCATCTCAGCCATTCGTAACCATTGCACCCAATGTAGATCCACTCAAGTATTGACAAGGCTTTAGGCTTTTTTTTTTTTTTTTTAAATATTAATTTTTATTATAGAATAAATGCTTTAGGCTATTTGTAATGGGTTGAACTAAAGAAGAAGAATTTGGACCCACTCCTTAAAAAACTTCCTAAGGTGGGGTAGTTTAGATAGAACAAGTTTTCAACTCATTCTTTGGTGGGCTGGATTTATAGAACAAGTTTTCAACTCATTCTTTTAATATAGTTTAATAATTTTTTAACATAAAGTCAATATAAAATAAATGTGCTATTTTCCCTCCAAAAAAAATTGCTATTTTTCCTTGGATCCCTAAAATAAATGTGCTATTTAACATGCTTTACGTAATCCCTGAAAAATTGGTAAAAATATTATTTTGGTAAACTTTACTAAAAATTTGATTTTGTCCCTAAATTTTAAAAAGTTATTTTTTCATCTTAAAAATTTTGTAAAAAGTTTTTTTTAATAGTTTAGAGACAAAAATAGGGGTAATTATTGGGAACTCCTAAAGTACCATAAATGTGTACTCCCTCCTCTCACATAACTCTTGGTCCTACTAATTAAATTTATGGTGGGACTTACAATTCATGTAAGAGGGGGGAGTACACATTTATGGTACTTTCAGAGTATTCAATAATTTTCCCAAAAATAGAGATGAAAAAAGAATTTTTTTTTTTTCAATAGTTTAAGCATACAAAAAAAAAAAATTAAGTTGAAATAATGAAAGTAAAATATTGTCAATTATTTAGGGATGAAAAATAAACATTTCAATAATTTAGGATGAAAATGAACTTTTAAAAGTTAGGAATGAAAAATGAACTTTTGATAAAGTTTAGGAATCAGAATAGTATTTTACTAAAAAAAAAAATGTCTTGCACGATAAAATTATCACTTACAATTATTATTATTACTAGTCACTAACTTGCATGATGCAAAATTTTTTTTGCATTAAATTACATTTCTCCACTATACAAAAGATTAAAAATGCAAAAAATGATATGAATGAATACAAAAGCAATCTATTTTTACAAGGTAAAAATCCATGTATAACATTACACCCAAATTTATTCTCGAGCATATTCAAAATGGACCGAATGAGCGTAACAATAATAAATATTATACTTCAACTTTTATTATATATAAGTATGGTTAAAAAAGAACACCAAATCAAAGATGAATTGGGTGTTTGGGGTTTTCTCTGCTAGGGTTTTTCCTTGGCTGTAGAATCGTCGTCTCTTCCTGGAAGAGTTTACTGTATCCTTAGAGTAACATGGTTACCCTAGGGCTTTTTGTTGTTCTTTTCTTTGTACGGGTTGTAGGAAACCAACGACTCCTTCATGGATGATCTCACCAAACAATGGTCCGGCCTCACCATCTCCCAGAGAGAAGGTCCCAAGGTCCGACTACAAGATGATATGGCTGCCCCTGTCTCCATTCTCGCCGCCAAGTTTCTTACCAAAAGGGCACTTAACCCTGAGGCCGTAGCAGCCACTTTTATGCCTATATGGAGGTCCAAACGAGGCTTCAAAATCAAGAATCTGGGAAACCATATCATGCTCTTTACTTTTGACAGTGAAACAGGGGTTGATACTATCCTTGCAAACGCCCTATGGAGCTTTGACAAACACTTGATGATTTTGCAGAAATATGATGGGGTTAGTAAAATTGAGGACTTTGGACTTCAATAACACCCCATTCTGGATTCAGTTACACGGTCTACCAGTGAAGTTTATGACTATGACGGTAGCAGAAACGCTGTGTGAGCCCTCCGAACAGATTTTGACACTACCAAAAGCAAAGACTGAAGAGTGTGGAGGTTTTATGCGAGTGCGGGTTATGGTAGATATTTCACAGCCACTTTGCCATGGAAGGATGGTTGCACTTGATGACAATAGAGAACTCTGTGTATCTTTTAAATACAAGAGATTACCCAACCTTTGCTACTAGTGTGGTCGCCTCACACACAATGACCGTGACTGTGATCGATGGATTGAGAGCGAAGGTTCACTTACTAATGCAGATAAGGAATATGGGCCATGGCTGAAAGCTTTACCATGGTATAGAGCTCGCAATTCTGTAGTTGAGGTGCCTGGTTTTTACTCGAAGATAAAGGCAGAACGTACAGGCCAACGACGGTCTGATGAAACAATGACTTCAACGGCGGCTAGGGTTACGCCTCTTTCATTGCCCTCTGACTTACCACAAGCCCAGTATGGTAACTCCTTTTCTGATTCGGTCAAGGCTAATTCTTTCCAAAATAATTCTTCTTTCGCTTTTATGTCAACTGACCCTGTTCATGTAAAAGATGATACAGCTGACCCTACACCTCTCCACACGGATTTAGGACCTGTTTCAAATTCAGACTTAACTTTTGACCAACAGTTAGAAGCCATAGACCAAGGCCTATTGAAATTCGATCACCCCATTCAGGTCTCACCTATTACACCTACCCCACATTACCTTCCACCATCTCAACCTGTCTCTCCCCATCACCACCAAGATGTTGACACCTCAAACCTGATCCCAATACCGTCTGAACCACCACTCATAAATTCCACCCATACCTCCAACCAAAATATTCCATCCACCCAAAAATCCCCTCCCCATTCGAGTCATATCTCATCTTGGAAAAGGATTCTCAAAGCCACTGTTGCACACACACACAATTTGAGCACTCTCAGTGGCAGTAAATGTGCTCTCAATGAGGATCAGCCTAAGTTACCAAGTAAACGTCATGCGGTTTCACAGGTTGTGGAAGAAAATAAACAGATCTTGGTGAAGGCTGGTTACCAGCCCTGCCGGAAGCAATGAATCTCCTAGTTTGGAACTGTCGCGGGCTTGGGAACCTGCGTACAGAAGATCAGCTTGTAGATTTTGTGTGGGCAAAAGATCCCTCTGTTGTGTTTTTAGCTGAAACATGGACAGATAAAACAAGGCTAGAACAGGTTCAAAGATGTATTCAATTTAAAAATCTTTTTATGGTTCCCCATTGTAATAAGGCTAGAGGGTTGGCCATTTTGTGGAAAAAAGGATTTCCCTTGGAAGTTGTCAAGTATTCAAAGAATTATATTGATTCTGTCATCAACAAGGGCAAGGAGAATGCCTGGAGGTTTACTGGGTTTTATGGAGAACCAGACACCATTAAGAGACATGAAGCATGGTCCAAATTACGAGCCTTAAAAAACCTTGGGTCTCTACCTTGGCTGTGTGCAGGTGACTTTAATGAAATCACACAGCAAGTTGAGAAGCAAGGCGGGCGATCTCTGCCCCATCATCAAATGCAGGCTTTTAGAGATATTCTTGATGAGTGTGGTTTTATGGACCTTGATTTTGTTGGTTTTCCATTCACTTGGCACAAAAATTATCCTAATTTTACTATATGGGAAAGATTAGATCGAGCAGTTGCTACTAATGAGTGGTTCTCAATGTTTGCAGGAACAAAAGTGCATCAGTTAGATGTCACATCATCAGACCATAAAGCATTATGGATTACACCAGAGCATATGTATTGCAACTATCAAAAACCCTTCCGCTTTGAACAAATGTGGTTAACTGACAAGGGTTGCAGTGACACCGTGGAGGCTATGTGGAGTATAAATTGCAATGAATCATGGGATACCCGTGTGCTAAGGAAGCTTAAGTCATGTAGGGCTGCTTTGACGAAATGGAGTATAAAGTCCTTTGGTAGTGTCAAGAAACAATTGGAGTCTGCTCATAAACGACTGAAAATAGCTGAGGACCAGGCTATCCGATTTGGAGACTTAAGCCATATGAGGTTGCTAGAGGATGAGGTTAATCAACTTCTTGATAAGGAAGCCAAAATGTGGAGACAGCGGTCCAAAGTTGCATGGCTTCGTGATGGTGATCGTAATACTCGGTTTTTCCATAGCAAAGCCTCTCAATGCCGTCGGCGGAACCATATTACCAAGTTGCATGATGCTAACGAAGGATGATGCTCAAGCCAGGATCAAGTTAATGCCACCATTGTAGACTTCTATCAAACTCTCTTTACCTCAGGTAACCCTAGCAATTTTGAGGAACTTATTGAGACTATTCCACATGTTGTAACTGATGAGATGAATGATATTCTTATGGCTGAATTTCATATTGAGGAAGTGGAGGTTGCTCTGAAGCAGATGGCACCCCTAAAAGCCCCTGATCTGGATGATATGCCTCCTCTCTTTTATCAAAGTTATTGGTCCTTATTGGGGTCTGATGTGTCAACCACTATCTTAATTCGGGTTCTCTCCCCCAAGCCCTTGGTCATTCTTTTATTACATTGATTCCTAAGGTAAATGATCCCACATATGTCTCTGAGTTTAGACCTATTAGCTTGAGCAATGTTTTGTATCGTATCTTTGCTAAAGTTCTCACTAACCGGTTACAAGCTATTATGCCTAATCTTATTTCAGAGCATCAAAGTGCATTCTTGTCTAATAGGTTGATTTCAGATAATATCTTGGTGGCATTTGAGACTTTGCACTATATGCAGAATCACAATCAGGGGAAATCTAGATTTATGGCTTTGAAGCTTGATATGAGCAAGGCATATGATAGGGTGGAGTGGGAGTACATGGAGAGAGTGATGATAAAAATGGGTTTTCATGCCAGGTGGATACAATTGATGATGAGGTGTATCACTATAGCCTCTTACTCAGTGCTAATTAATGGTCAGCCCCATGGGCATATCACTCTAACACGTGGTTTGCGCCAGGGAGATCCATTGTCCCCCTATTTTTTCCTCATGTGTACTGAAGGTCTCTGTGGTTTAATTAGTAAGGCAGCCCACAATGGTGACATTCGGGGTGTCTCTCTTTTCCGGAATGGACCTAGGATCACTCACCTACTCTTTGCCGATGATAGCCTAATTTTTTGCAGAGCTAGGGAAGAGGAATGTCAGAGCTTGCTTGAAGTGTTGGCCAAGTATGAGAGAGCTTCTGGACAACAAATCACCCGTACTAAGACCATTATTTTCTTTAGTAAATCGACCAATGAAGACACTTAAACAACAATTCAAAATTTGTTGGGTGTTAATATTGTTCGGCATTATGAGAAATATCTTGGACTCCCTTCATTTGTGGGCCGTAAAAAAAAAGGAAAGTTTCACCTACATCAAGTAGCAAGTGTGGAAGAGAATTCAAGGGTGGGAGGGTAAGTTACTCAGTCAACCGGGTAGGGAGATACTAATTAAGGTGGTGGCACAATCCCTCCCAACTTATACCATGGCATGCTTCAAACTTCCTATCTCACTTTGTCATGACCTTGAGAGCATGATTTGTAGATTTTTTTGGGGGGCAAAGGGGTGATAATAGGAAGATCCATTGGGTGAAGTGGTCAGAACTTTGTAAACCCAAGACACAGGGAGGTATGGGGTTTAAAGATTTGTCTCTATCCAATGATGCGCTCTTGGCCAAACAAACTTGGCGCTTGCTCCATGACAAGTCATCTTTATTCTATCATGTGTTCAAGGCAAAATACTTCCCTGATACCTCGGTTATGGAAGCAAAAATTCCAGCCAACTCCTCGTATGCTTGGAAGAGTATCATGAAGGGTAGGAACGTGATTAAACAAGCACAAAATGGAGGATTGGATCGGGTAGGGCTATACATATTTAGGGTGAGAATTGGCTGCCCAACTCAGGTCATCCTAAGGTGTTATCACCTCGGGTTGAAGGGAAGGGAGTGAATTTGGTGGCTGATTTGATTGATCTGATTAATAAGGAGTGGAAGGGGAACATCATTGATAATTTATTCTATGACTTTGAAGCAGCCATTATTAAAAATATGCCTCTCTGCAGGTCCATACAGGATGACGTCCTAATTTGGCCTTTTAACCCCGATGGAGTTTATTCTGTTAAATCCGGATACTGGTATTTACATGAGCAGCAGCAACATGGCTTACCTAGGCCCTCAGATCATTCAGTGCTCACGCCTCTATGGAAGAAAATTTAGGGACTACAAGTTCCAAATAAAGTCAAGCACCTGGCTTGGAAGGCTTATAGGGATTTATTGCCAACCAAGACTAATCTGATTCGCAGAAAGGTCATTACTGAGAGCTGTTGTGATGATTGCAAACTACACCAAGAGGATGTGGTTCATGCCTTGTTCCATTGCCCAACTTTGCAATCAATTTGGAGGTCTCGGGTTCAATGGAATCACAGCACGCTTCAGGCGTGCTCCTCTTTCATTGATATTTTTGAGTTTATTTTTGCAGGTAATAGGGAGCCTAATCTCTTTGTTGCTGTGCTATGGACTCTATGGAATAGGAGGAATAATTTATGCCTGGGCAAGCCTACTCTCTCACTCGATCAAGTGGTGGAATTTGCTCAAGATCGAATCCTAGAAAGAAATCCTTGCAACGTTGCTTTTCAACAGTCACGACCTCATCAGATAACAGCTTGGCAAGCACTGGTTCAACATGCTTATAAAGTTAACTTTGATGGTGCGGTATTTGCAAATGAAGGACTTGCTGGCTTGGGAGTTGTGATCTGTAATGATCATGGACTAATCATGGTTTCTCTTACTCAGCAAATACCTCTACCCAGTTTAGTTATAGAGGTGGAAGTCTTGGCTGCACGGAAAGCATTGGAGTTTACGATTGAATTAGGCTTCGATAACATCACTCTTGAAGGGGACTCTGAAGTTTTGATCAAATCTTTAATGAAGGGCGACAATTCTCTGGCTCACTATGGTCATTTACTTGCAGACATTCATGTTCTCATGGCTCGGTTTTCATTGCTTCGTTTATCTCATGTTAGGAGACATTGTAATAGCTTGGCACATGCTTTAGCACGACGTGCATCCTCTACCCCTGATTTGTCAATCTGAATGGAAGAAATACCACCAGACCTTAACTCTGTATACTTGGCTGATTTAAGTGGCCTAAGTTAATAATATTTTACTATTTTGATTCTAAAAAAAAAAAAAAAAAAGTATGGTTAAGAGCTTTCAGTAAGGACCTTGAGTGAAAAAAGGCATGGATAGTATTGAAAATATCAAACTTGACTGTGCTCTAATATTCATGATAAAAAAAGGCAGGGATACCATCAGGGCCAGGGGCTTTGTGAAGGCCCAATAGGAACACAGTAGCTTCAATTTCCTTATTGGTAATGGGACAATTCAGAAGGTAGAGTTGTTGACTAGAAAGCTTAGGAATAGGCAAGGTACTAATTTCCTCAAGAATATGCTCAACCTCAAAGGGGAAAAACCCTTCATATGACTACCTAAACTGTCTAGCCAAGATATCTTCTATTTCTCTTTGATCCTCAGTTAAGAAACCATCAGACTTTTGAAGCTATAAAATTTTATTTCGGGCTCTTCTTTGCCTTACCACGGTCCGGTAAAAATGAGTATTTCTATCACCCTTTAGAATCCACTCATTTCTTGCTTTTTGGGCCCACATAACCTCTTCCTTATTGAGTATAGTCTCCAACTCCTCTTGGACAACACTCTCTCTTTGAACATCCACCACAGAAGAGATAGAATTCTAAATAGACTGCAATTGGAGCTTTTTCTTGTGAATCTCTTGTTCTAATCTGCAAAGACCTCCTTGTTCCACACAGTAAATTCTTTCCTAACATTGGATAGCTTATTCCTTAATTGCAAAGCTCTAGACCTTGTAGGATAACAATGCCAAGCTTTTTGAACTACACTCTTGCAAGTAGGATGAAGAAGCCACATTCTTTCAAATCTAAAAGGTCTTCTCCTGAAAGCTTGAGTGAACTCAAAATCAATCAGAATAGGCCATGGTCTGAATGAATAATTGGAAGGTTCCTAAGGGCATACCTAGGGTATGTATTCACCCATTCAATACTAGCAAAGGGCCTATCTAGCTTCTCCATGACAAAATCTTCTTCCTCTCTCCTATTCATCCAAGTAAACTTTTGTCCAGAATAAGCAAGTTCACATAAAGCTAAATTAGAAAGCATTTTATGAAAAGAATCAGCTCCTGGAATTGTTCCTTGGTGGAAGGAAAACTTGTCATTCTGGTTAAGTATTTGGTTAAAGTCACCAATACAGGGCCAGTTTGGATGAGCTAATAATTTTAAAGATCTAAGTTTGTTCCACACTTCTTCCCTTTTAGACAGTTCAGGATTACCATACACGAAAGTAATAGAGAGTGGGTTACCTCAGTTGTCCACTAAGTTGGTATGGACAAAGTGCTTTGACTCATAGCAAATATGAAGCTGAAGCTGTGGCAACCAGGCAAGTAGCAGCCCACCACTAAGACCCTCTCTTGGCAACTCCCAACCTTCTGCAAAACCACACTTCACCCATATAATGCTCCCTTTACCTTGTACCAGTCGAGTCTCCATAAGAAAAATAATGTCAGGCTTGGACTCGAGGGCAATTTTCTGACATTGCTGAATTGTAGAGGACTTGCCCAAACCCCTGCAGTTCCAGCTGAGAATCCTCATGGATTATGGGGAAGCTGGCTGGGGTTAGCTTCTCATAACCCTTTTGGATATCTAGGGTACATATCATTCTGATTGCTATCCTTAATCTAAGCATGAGCCTAACAGTCTTCTTCAGCAATAGAGTTACCCTTCTGATTTTGCCCAATATCCACCTTTGAAAAGAAACCTCACAGAAGGTGTTGTCTAAGGTTATGGCCAAACGTCCCAAAATCCTTCCTCAATCGTTTCTTTGAAACCACAGAAGAAGCAGAAGTGGACCAGGATCAGATTGGGCAGAATTATGAGACTCAGGGCACAATCTCAAAGACCCCAATTCTGGATTACTAAAGGTTTGGACCTCAGCCTCCCTTGTTGGGCTTGGGTCTACATCTTCCTGCCCTCCTTGGTGTCTGTTTGTGCTGTTCACCCCCCTTTCGAGGCCCAAACCCACTTGGTTCACATTGTCATGAGTTCGTTGACTTTGATAGCGCTGTGCTTGTGTCCTGGACAACCTAGGAGGCTAGGACCATTACTAAAATTACCCAATTCAAACCTAAATCGTCCTCGATTAACTCTCTGAATTAAAGGCTCTATAAATGACTCCGGAGATTCAGGGATTTGTCCATGACTCCACGCTGCACCTTGTATGACCTCTAGGCGAGTCTCATTTATGCTGTCAAGATCAAATAGGGTAGCAGTAAGAGAATCACTCTCTGTCTCAGAGGAAGTTTGTCTTTGTTCCCTGAACTCCCCATTGGTTATGAAAAGGCCATCCTGGTCGACCCAAATCCATCTTAAATTAGTAGAAACAGGGGGCAACCAAGGGGGTCTCATAGAGAAGGTGGAATCAGGTACTGGGTGAAAGGGGATTTGGCGTTGGGGTTGGGGTGAGGGTATATCAATGGTTTGAGGTTGATGAGAAGAAACAGAAGGAGATGATTCATGAGATGCTGGTGAGTTAGATGGTGCCGGAGGTAAATGGTGATGGCAAAGGTTGAGGAAATTAATTGCTGAGTTTAGGTGTGCACGCTCGGATTCCTGTAAATTGTTTGCATGTGGGGGTCCAACATGTTGTTGTGGCAGGGTACCAGCATGGGGGGGGGGGGGGGGGGGGGGGGTTGTCATTGGGTCAGAATATGTGTGTGGGTTAGAATTATGGGTATGAAGGCCTGCATGAGGTTCTGGGCTGGGGGGTGGGAGTGATAAGGGTGATGAGGTTCCCAAAACGAATTTGGGTAGTCAAACGACTTCTCTGATTAAAAAAGGCTCTTAAGTTCATTTGAAAAAAGAGGTTCAAGGGCATCAAAACTAAAATGTACCTGGTTCAAGGGCATCACCTCGATATCATCCATACTCTGTGTGCATTGGTTTTTTGTATGGCCAATCAGGCCACATTTGTTACATAATTTGTGTATGCGCTCGTACCTGCATTGGATCCATATTTTAGAGCCATCATCCAACCTTAGAATGAAGCCTGATACCACAAGTAACCACAGATCAATGCGAACTCGGGCACGCTGCACGCATGAAGCGGATGTTGCGAGGTATGTTGTCTTCCTAATCCAATCTCTCAAAAACACCCATTAGCTGTCCTATTCTCTCCGCTAGCTCGGGATACTAATACTCCAATGGTAAGCCGTGAAATTGGACCCACACCGAGATGAAATTCACTTGGAGCTTGCTGATTACAAGGTTCGGCCTCCACTTTTCCAAAATAAACAGAGCACCATCAACAGACCAAGGGCCTTCCTCACAAACATGGTTCAGATCATCCATAGACTCAAAATGAATGAGATAAAAGGAAGAATCCCTTCCCACAACATGAAGAGCTCCCTGGATACGCCATGTAGTACTAATAATATGTTAGAGATGTGAAACAGAAAATCGGCGGTAATCAAGAATAAAACCTATTGCACAGGAGGTCCAAAAATCACGTTGATTAGAAAGTTCTTCAGGATCAGCTTCTAAGATTGGTCCGTGCCTTGCAAAAGGTAACTGCTCTTCATTACTAGTCTGAAGCTCTAACTCGACTTCATCAGCAAATAAGTCATTGCTAAAACTTGATTCACTACTCTCTGTCCACCCAATCTCTCTTGGGTTAAAGGGGTCATCCATAAGGATAAAAGTATGAACCGCAAGGGGGTCGTAGGATTGCATGCAATGGATGGGACAGAAGAACAGAAAAGGAAAAAAACAAAGACCACAAAAGGTCAAAGGAGGAAAAAAAAAAAATTGGACCAAACGAAAGGGAAGGAAAAAGAAAACACAGTCGAGGAAGGTGAAGTAATAACTGAATGCAAGTAAAGCAAAACAAAGAAGAGAAAGGACAGTTGAGGAGAAAGAGTTAAGGAAGCGGAGTGATTGGTGTAAAAAGGGGAGTGAAAAGAAATGGTCAGAGGACAAAAGGGCGTCTATGAAAACGACGGCGGACACCTAGGGAAAGACTCACAGAGTGAGCAAAGCTCTCCTAGAGAGAGAAAACTCTCGTTTTACACTTTAGCTTTTAAATATAAATAGATCATGTCTTTTTTATTATCACCTGCACTTGTTTTCATTGTTGAAATAAATTTAGGATAATAAAAGTATCCATTATATAATTAATTAAACACCAAATTAGCCTTACTCATTTAGTAGAGGCCAAAAAGTATTTTGGACGCACAGGTGCCTCACACTTTTCCACAATATAAACCTATTTCCCGAACTTATCCTCGGTGAACCTAGATTTATTTCCTTACTGATCGAGACAATTAAGTGAAATGGTTTTTATTTCTTGTTTTTGTCTTCCCTTTAACAAATATACAATAAGTGACAATTCCTATATTTTCTAAAAATTTACATTTTCCAACAAACTCTTGAAAACCTCTTTTTATTTATTTTAAAGATAAAATTTTTCTGGTAGCATCACGTGATAGTGCCAACAATAATATATTTATTGCATAGTGAGAGCATATGATAATGAACGGACAATATATGGGATCTAGGCTAATATTAAGAAATCAACAGGTTTAGGAATATAACCTTAAGTGGTTAATTGTGAGTGCCAGAACAAAATTTGTCACATCGTTCATATTTTATAGGTCCAAATTAGTAATTACATATATAACAAATTTATATTGTAGAAGCTCAAATTATTATTAAAAGTCAAACATGTTAGGTTCTAAGACTTTAGGAACAAAATGTATTAGAACTTCAATTTGTAATGTGTTGGCAAACCATGATCAAAACTTAGAGTATAAATTTAGGCTGCTTAAAGTGTGTTTATATGTAAAGTTGGAATCGAGTGATTGCAAAATTTACTGGACTAAATCTGCAAGGCTCGATCGATTGAAAATTAGACTCGATCGAACAAACCTCGTGCAGATTGTTTTTTCTGTAAAATTTCCAACTCAGCCCAAGCCCATATGACGTGTCGAGTTTTATGTTTTGCTTTAAGTATAAAAGGAAAAACCCTAGACATGTTTTAGTTGTTGTTGATATGTTGTGTGTGTGAATCTTCTATGAGATCTAGAAGTGTTTACCTTCATACACACTTAGGGTTATCAAGATCAAGATTGATGTCAAGAACTTGGAGATCTCTTTAGTTGCTGTTTCAAGAGCTTAAAGAAAAACACAAGTAGGAGAACTTGTGGTTACTGTGGATCAAGAAAGAAGTAGTCCATAGACTCGGAGCTATCACGTGATCGTGGTAGTAAGTTTTCTACATGAGATAGCAATAGGATGTTAGTGGTCTAAGTCTTATTATACAAACTTCAATTCTTTCATAGTGGATCTGTTTTACCTTGAGGATAACTAAGTTAAATCCTCCCCACGTTTTTTACTGGTTTGGTTTTCTTGGGTTATCATATCGTGTGTTCTTTATATTTCCGCACTATTTACATGATATGATTTGAATGTGTTTAACCTAGATCTTATTAATGAACTTGTTAATTAACTTGGCATAATATTTGGTTAAACCACTTGTGTTTAAGGGGTCTAAAAACGTACAAAACATTATAATAGATTATAATAATCATAAACTATATAATTAAATTTGGGTCTAGAAGTCGTAGTTGCGCCAAATAGCTACACCAAATTTTTTAGATAAAGAACAAACAGTTTATTTGTTCTTATCAACTACTATTAGTTTTTTTCCCAAACAAAAAAAAAAAATATATATATATATATATATATATATATATTGTTAATATTTTAACGAAACATACAACCTTTTTTTTTGCAATTTAAACGACTTAATTGTTTTTATCAATATTTTTTAATTCTATCTTATTTGATTAATAATATTTTGATAAACATAGTAGAATTTACGTGTGTTTTTTAAATAAAATAAAAAATTTCCTATTTGATTTTATATTTTTTTGATATGTTATTAACAATTTTAATTTATATATATATATATATATATATATATAGCGCACTTCTTTTCTTATCTAACCTATGTTTTAGGATTTGAAATAAAATAGCCACATTATCATAAACTCAAAATGTATTTTTCATCTAAACAAAAAAAAACAAAAAAAAACCTAAGCATTAAATTAGGCCAAACCGAAAAAAAATGGACCAAAGTGAACCGAACTAGACCAAAATATACTAAATTGGACTGAATGTACAAAATTAGACCCAATGATCTAATATGGACCAAATTGGATGGTAATTGACCAAAATAGACCCAATGGACCGAGTAGACCAAATAGACTAAATTAGACAAAATAGACCGAAATGGATCAAGGTGGATTGAATGGACCAAAAATGACCAAAATATCTCTGAAACCCAAAAAATGACCAAAATACCCCTGGTATTTTGGTCATTTTTAGGTTTCGGGATTATTTTCGTCAATTTTTAGGTTTCAAGGTTATTTTGGCCATTTTTTAGGTTTCAAAGGTATTTTTGTCATTTTTTAAGTATCGGAGGGTATTTTGGTAATTTTTTGGATTTCAGGGGTATTTGGTAATTTTTTTGGATTTCAGGGGTATTTGGTAATTTTTAGGTTTCGGGGGTATTTTTGTCATTTTTTTTTATTTTAGGGGTATTTTGATCATTTTTTGGGTTTTAGGGGTATTTCGGTCATTTTTTGGGTTTTGGGGGTATTTTGGTAATTTTCAAGTTTTAGGGGTATTTTGGTCATTTTATTGGTTTAGGGGGGTATTCTAGTCATTTTTTATGTTTTGGGGGTATTTTGGTAATTTTTAGGCTTTGGGGGTATTTTAGTCATTTTTTGGGTTTTGAGGGATATTTTGGTCATTTT
Organism: Quercus wislizeni; assembly: GCA_023055345.1. Lineage (NCBI taxonomy): Eukaryota > Viridiplantae > Streptophyta > Magnoliopsida > Fagales > Fagaceae > Quercus > Quercus wislizeni. The sequence continues at coordinate 4,882,424 of JALGQJ010000002.1, read as the reverse complement.
TTTGGGTTCAGGAGTATTTTGGTAATTTTTTTAGGTTTAAGGGGTATTTTAAAGTTGGTTGATTTGTAGAAATGACACTTAGATCATAATTGGGTGTAATTGGGTTAATACCCATTAACCCAATTAATAATTGGGTGGATTTGGGTCTCATTTAAGTAGGCGGGTTTGGGTGGGCAAATGAATTTGGGTTGATTTTGCCACCCCTAGTATTATTTAAGTAATCAAGGGTTTTCCACCTTTTTAAGGCGTGGGAGGTGCTTTTGTCATTTTCTTGCTTTTAGGATGTACTTTGTTCATTTCGATGTTTTAAGGGTATTTTGTCAATTTTTTATGTTTCAGGGGTGTATTAGTCCTTTTCTGGGTGTTGGGTGTATTTTGGACATTTTTTGTTTTTCAAGGGCCATTTTGGTCATTTATCAAACTTATAGGGGTATTTTTGGTCTTATTTAAGTAATCAAAGGTATTTTGGCTAGTTTTAGGCACAAAGGGTACTTCACTCATTTTCAATGTCTTAAGGGGTGTTTGGGTCATTTTGTATGTTTTGGGGGTATTTCAGTCATTTATTAGGTTTTGGCGGTATATCGGTCTTTTTCTAGGTATCGGGAGGTGTTTTTGCTCTTTTTCGATGTTTTGGAGAGTATTTTGGTCCTTTTCTAGGTTAGGAGAGTATTGGTCATTTGTTAATTAACAAATCCCTATAGGTGACCTATCTCAACGCTTTTGGAGCACTGGAATAGATGGACCCTAATTTGAAGCGCTGGAATAGGATCACTCTATGCCCTTAGGTCTTTCCCATAAGCGAAATTGGTAACCCTATTCTTTCTTTCTTTCTCAGAGAGGGGATAGGTTATGTGCAGCGTATGAGTAAATTATTAAAAAAAATCTAAATCTAAACCAATCCAAACAAGAAATTCAATCCTAAATTATATTCAATTCCTAGATTTGAAAACAAAAAGGAAAAAAACAAAAACAAAAGCAATAACTTTACTGGTTATGGGTACCCGACTTGTCTCTCTGATGGTGGCAGATTTTTCTCTCTCCCCAATCCCCATTCCGTGCCTTCTTTGTTTACCATTCTACCTAGGTTTTGGGTCTGCAAAATCATTTTTTGAAACTTTTTGATTTCATCACCTCTCTCTTTGTCTACTTCTTTCTTCGTGTCCTCATCGGCTCTCTCTGTTTCATTGCCGCTCTCTATTTCTATCTTGGTTTGCATCTAATTTTAACCATTTAATTTTTTTTATTTATTTATAATGAGAGGCTTTTAAACGATGTTGTAGCGTTATCAAATAATGTAATTTATCTCTTTTTAACTTAAACGTGGTTGAATTTTAGACGGACATTTTTTCTTACATGGTAGTACCTCCTTAATTTCAAGAAAAAGCTTCTGCTATTATATATAACTAGTGTTTAACCCGCGCAATGCGCGGGATTATTTTACATATTAATGAACTTTGCATCTAATATATTAATGTAGTATATTTAAACATATAGTGTCTAATATCCCCTAAAAATTTTAAAAATTAGTTTCTTCAAATTACTTCTTATGTATTCATCCCTGTTGTGAGATACTTAAAAAAAAATCTAACTTTAATCAATTCCAATTTTGCAACCAAAATGTTTAAATGGAAATAATAGCTATAGGTTTACAAAAGTCATTCACTAAAACTAATGTTTACTGATTGTTGTGGGATCCAAGTTTTAAACTATATTTTTTAATTTTCCAAAACGAAAAAAAAAAAAAAAAAAAAAACTATTTTTTTAAAAAAAAAATCTTAATAATTAACGTTTTGTAAGATTGTTGTCTCAATAGGGGAAATATTGTATTTCAAGTCCTACGATTTTCTATTGACTTCATTAGTGAGATAATTTTCTTTCATAACATCCCTAATTTTTTCATCTTCCCTGTACTGGTAAAAGAAATTAGTAAAAAAAAAAATGTAAACCATTGCAAACACATTTAAAATTATTTATCATATTTACGTTATGATACTGGTTAATTGAACATTCAGTAAAATAGTAATATCCTACTAATTGAATTTTATTATAATATTAACATATTCTGCCATAAAATATGTATATTTAAATCTTCATATATATATATATTTGAAATGTAAAAAAAAATCTGGTTAAAAAATAATTTCTTCCCCAACCTAGGTTGTATTGTGTAGTCGTTAAACATATCTAATTTATTTAAATACAACATGTACGTGTTTCTTATCTTTGTTCTATCATGCTCGTGCTTAAAGCCAACATGTATCCATAAAAAAATTAATTCATTTTTAATGTTTAATTGTATTAGTTTAATAGATTTAATTAAATAATTATGTTAGTAATGTATTAGAAATTATAAATTTTAAAATTAAAGATTTTATTGTCCATTACCCACATTAAGACAAAAATATTTTTAATGGAAAAATTTTACCTTATCAAATTTTTTTTTTTTAAATGAAATTGATGAAATACGTAAATAGGAAAAAAAAATTGATACAACAAAAATAAAGTTAAAAAACTAAAATGAATATTAGTGGGTGCAAATTTCATTTTAAGCAAATATATTCTTGGGTCCAAAACTGCAAATAAATAGTTGAGCATTGACATTCATACTACACGGCGTATAGTATAAAAATGCTACTTTTTTAGTTGTTTTTTTCCGTATAAAAAATGCAACTCAAAATATCAAAACTAAAATCAGAATTTAAAAATAATTTATCATTGTGGGTTTAGTATTTCTCAAATTTGAAGATTTATCTCTCTCTATCTCTCTTATATGTATTATCTTTGCTTTTTTTTTTTTTTTTTTGGAAAAAAGACGGTAATATATTTGTATCTAAAAAATTCTTGGGATTTATGAGAATGTACTTAAGCAAATAAGCTAAAAAATTTTAAAAATATTTCTTCAATAATTTAAAAATATAATTAGTTAAAAAGAAAAAGGTTACTATATTTGATTGCTAAGAGAATTAATCATAAATTTCAAAATTTTGATACTAATATGCCAAATTCCAAAGTGTTAGTTCATTTTGCAAGCTTTCAAAATTACTATTACTGATAAAGCTAGATCGTATAAGTTGCTTTGGGCTAAATTCGAAATGACCATGGTATAAACTCATTCTGGCCCAGTCTGCTTCCCTTTCAGATGGACATTGCTTGTTAAACTTAATGTTGGACCCTCCATCAAATAAGCAGAACTGACCCAATTATGTTGATTTTTTAACAAAACAAAAATATCTGTCCAAATTTTCTTTAGTAAACTAATTCGGCCATATTTAAAAGCTTTTGTTACAGCTATTGTCGTTCATGGACCTAGAACCCACTTGATTAAACCAACATAAGCACTTCGTGTTGGTTTTTCATGGGTTGATGGATGTCCCTTCTTCAACCTGGATTTTTCCCCCAAATATGGTGGTTGGACCATTCGTTCAACACACTACCATTTTAATCTTTACAATCTATGTGAGAAACTACAAAGTTGAAGTGCAGGTAAAAGCATTAACACAATTTCCTGCAAGTCATTTATATACACACACACAACATATCATATTAGCAAATTTCTAAGCATTATTTCATTCTCATAATAAGTAATAAAGTGTCTATATATAAATCACTTTTTCAATAAAAAGAAGTGTCTATAGTTGTTACACACACAATGTACATTTAACTTTCAGATTTCAAAGTTCTACAGTTTTAATCACTCTTCAGAAACAGTAGAATTTCTTCTGATCTTAGCGTGCTAGCTGTTGCTGAAACCTCTGTTTTTGTTAGCATGACAGCAAGTACAGATTCGCAGCAAAGAGTCAACTGAATGACGAAAGCATTGGTAAGTCCTTTGTTGTACTGGGAATCTCTAAGCAAAGAATTCGCACTGCACCACAACCATACACACCCCATAAAATTTAGTTCAGAATTCAGAAAGTTACATGTCAGAGATCAATAGATCTCTCTTCACTCATGTATTAATAGATGAAGAAAATCTCAATGCTGGCATAGAGGCATCAATATATTTATTTTACTAATAAAATATGTTTATGTGCAGAAATTTTCCAAAAGCTTACAGACAATAATGAATGAAATCAATAACTTCTTCAAAATACTCATGAATGAAATCAATAACTTCAACCACTGCATGAAAAGCATTGCTCATATAATCTCTTTTAATAAATATCTACAGATTATATTAAAGTGAAATAATTGCATCAGTCACATGGGAAATATGAAGTATAGACCTGAAGGTTTTGGGTACAAATGGAAAATGCGAACTTCACATGGGTACAAATAGACAGGTTTTCTTTTTAGCTTTCTTTTCTATGCCTAAGGCCTACATGTGCCATTTTCCTGTACATGGATTGAGCAATAAACTACCACACTTATTCAATTAGAACTTCTCATCTAAAATATTAGATCTATAAATTAGGGCCCAAAATTCTATATTGGCATACCACTTACAGTTTCATTACAACCTAAACTAACTTGGATTTGGTTAATAACCCAAAACAAAATGAATTCTAACCCAAATACCTTAATCAAAACCAATCTAATATTACATTACATTTCTCCAGTATTTCAGAAACCAAACACAACCAGCCTAACATGAATGATATGTAAGTAAGTATTAACATTAAGTATCTAGGCTAGCTAAATAAATAAAAAAATCACAATCAGATTTTTTTTAGGGGTTTGACATGCATTGTAAAACAGGTGGTGAAGATTAGCTCTTTTTTAGTAGGATTTCTAGATGTTTCTTGCATGTTTATAAAGCTTGCGAAGGTGGTGTAGGAAAATTTTTAATTATTCAAAAAAAATTGAGAAAAAGATTGCTAAGCCTTAAATCTTATTGAGTAATGCACCAAAACAATATTTAATATGCAGTAAATATTTCTAGGGAAACCATAATTTCAATTCATGAAAAATCATCAACAAATATACACTATCCAACATTCGGTAAGACATAAATACAATCGGGGGAAAAAATTGCAAATCTAACAAAAATTTATCAAATTAAAAACAAATCTAACTTATACAATAATCGGGAAAAACAGAACTTTGAAGAATAATTAAAACTGTAAAAAATTTGAAATCTGAAAGTGAAATGTACACCATCTAAACCCACTAAATGTTTATCCAACAGGTGTAAAGTATCAGTCATAATAGAACATGATAGAATTACAATGACAATACCAGCTTCAATTTCATGTGGATATTGAATTTTTAGTCACACCTATAATAGAACATGCTTTTTCTTAATATTTTTCGTCACACCTATAAAAGGCTTTGCTTATACAATTTTTTTTGGAAAACACTAATTGCAAATACAGGTATCAATTATACCAAAAAAAAAATTAGAAATAAAATTTATTACTAAAATCTTTGTCAAAAGTATACTATGATTAGAATCCCTAAATATAATAATTATTAAAATAAAAAAAAAAAACAATTGAAGAAACAGATTCAAGAACCAAATAGATATGAAAAATGCAATTGCAGAAAAATGCTCTTTTCACATTAACCATGCATGTCACTTAAAAAATCTGTCTCATGAATATGGCCATTAACAAACTCTTCATGAAAAACAAATAAATAAATAAAAAATTGAACAAATATTCAAAACTCCACAATCTCACTCCCTCTTACAAAAATCATAACAGGTAAAACAGAAAACAAAAAACTCAAAAATTATTATTTAAAATTTAGATAAGTTCCAATATTCTAGAAGCTGTATTACATAAAGTTACTAATGTGTAACCTACAGTTGATACAACCCTCCATTGATTTTATTTAAAAAATATACTAATACACAATCTAAGCAAAAATCTTCTAAGAATAAAATAAACTTAATCAATACTACAATGGAACAAAACAGGGCTCAATAAATTGTAAAAATAAGTGAGGAAACAGGGCTTAATATATCTACCAACTTGAAATACTAATTAAATAGGGAAAAAAAATGCCCACCTTCTGCTATTATATATCTCCAGTGAAAAAAAAAAATTTAATTTTTATTTCGGACATAGCTCAGCCATAGGCAGTACAAAAAAAAATGAATGAGAATAAATGAAAAAACAGGAGAATGAATGAGAATGATGCCCATCTATCTTTGTTTACACTACAATCGGACAAAACAGGATTCAAAAAATTATAAGAATGAATGGCAAATTTCAGGAACAGATATTACACATACAGAAAACGCAACAGATATTACAGCCATGGACATACATCATAGGAAGTAACAATAAGAACAGGTTATGCAGAAAATCCTGAAATTGCTCTGCAGAAAACAAAAAAGCAAAGAAAAAAACTAACCGGTAGTACTTCTGATACCAGTTCAGACCGGATCTCGCTCTCTCGAACACCGAAGAATCGGTGGCCTCAATGGGTCTAAATTTTGATCGGCAAAACCGATTTTGGTTTTAGGGTTTTTTGTTGCAGCTCAAGGCCGATCGGTGTGTTTGAAGGAACAGAGAAGGATCAGTAATTTGTTTGATCTCCGATCTCTGTGTTTGAAGGAACAGCGGAGAATCGGTGGCCTGTATTTTGATCGGTGAAACCGATTTGGGTTTTATGGTTTTTGTTACAACTCAAGACCGATCTGTGTGTTTGAAGGAACAGAGAAGAGTCTGTAGTTATGAATTTTGATCGGAGAAGGCGTTGTGGGTTTTAGGGTTTTTGGTTTTTTTTTTTTTTGGGTTTCTTTTGTTCCCTGAATAAATGGCTGCTTGTTTTGATATAGTGCTGCGTTTCTTTCTTTTATTTTATTTTTATTTTTGTCTGAAAAGGAGCCTCACTAAGCGCCTGTTCCTTTCTCTTTTTTTTTTTTCCTTTCTTTTTTTTAATGATAAGCGCGTTGTCTGAAGGGGAAGTGGTATGTCTCTAAACGCACCGTGCGGTTTTTAAATTTTAAATTTTACACGTGTCAGTTTTTTAGATAGGCATTTTTCCTAACGTGGCAGCATCTGGTTGAGGCTTCTGCTTTTTTATATATATAGATATAGATATATAATGTATGACAAGCGGTTACAAGTAAAAGGAATCCTAGTACCTAATACCAACCTACAGTTGAACCTTTACCCCAATACATAATTGGACTTGTAATGTAGTGACAATCTCTCCTTTCAATGCATAGCTCTAAGTACATGACTAACCAATTGATGCACAGATCCCAATACGTGACTAACAAACCAAGTTGAGAAAGATGTTGGCTGCAAAGTTTTTCAGTTCATCCAGATGATGAAAATCAATAAGCTCCTTGGTTACAAAACCCTTGGCACAAAAATGCTGCAGTTTCTTCAAGAGGAAAATGAACTAGGGCAAATTGTCTCCGGTCACAATTTTAGTGAATAATCACATTGCAACAAGTTGCATCACTTTTGACGGCCCTTAAAATAATCCTTATATATGTCTAAAGTTGTGAGAAAAGAAACCCTACACAAATTAGTTGGATATGCGTGAAAAACAGATTTGGAAATCTAAATTTCGTAATTCTCGATAGATATAGCTTCTGTCGAGAGCTATCGAGAACTATAAATTAAATCTCGATGGATATATCCGTCGAGTTATCTATTGAGCTTTAATGAACAACACTTCTTCATTTGTTTCTTGGACAGACTTCCATAGCTTCAATACTAAACTTGAACTCTTGTTTCTTAAAGTATTAAACACATCCTAGATCTACCCAATTACAACTAAAGTACGTTTTGTCAAAGGATTAGCCAATTATACATAACATATGTTCTAACAAGTTCCACATATGTCCTAACAATCTCCCCCTTTGGCAATCCGTGACAAAACCACAACAAACAAATGAAGTATGAGAGAAGTCATAAATCACTAAACTCATAATCACTTGTTAAATACAATAAAATCTAATCCTAACACAAACCCTTGAAAAACTTTGTAAAAAGAGAGTTCATGGCATGATAGATTTTGACAACTTGTCTTTTTAAAACACTTTAAACAAAACTCATCAAGGCATCTTAGTGTGAAACAGAAATAAAAGATTGCATACATAAGAAACATGTGCATAAAGAGAGGAAAAAAAAACAACACATGGAGAGATAGGTGAAATGATAACAACATCATCATATATATGAGATAAAAGTACAATGTTTGCTATCATTGAATGGTCACAAGACAGGTATACAAAAAGGATAATGTATCTAAAAAATAAAGAAAAGAAAAGTACATAAATCCTCACTACATCCCTCAAAAGATATAAACACTCCCCCTATCAAAAAGTCCTATGCTAATTCTCCCCCTAAGTACATGACTACTCTCAACCCAAAACTACTCCCCCTTTTTGTCACGAATGACAAAGGGTAAGTCATTGAGAAGCGATCATCTCCTTATCACTAGAAGAGCTAGCATCCTTATCCTCATCATCATCATCATCGTCACCGGAGCCACCATCATCATCATCGTCCTTTAAAGCCTGTAGAGATGGAGACGCGGTGAAACCACCCATGTGAGCTTGTCGTCGTGCGATATGACTAACACGGGTGTTCACTTGATACAACTTAGTAGTGAGTATATCAGGGCGAGCATCCATGCACTCAAGTTGCGCCACAACGGCCTTTAACGTCACACCAACCGCAAAAGAAGAAGAAGGAGTGGAGGTGGATAGAGCAGAATGGGCTGCAGGAGTTGCCGTCTCGGTCTATGGCTGTTTTAATCGAAGCTAGACCTCACTTCGTCGAACAGACGCCGCGCTAATGGCGCCCATGACAATGAAGTAAGCAAAATCGGGATAAGGAATAGAAAAATGGCAAATAATCCTCGTGATAGCAGAAAGAAAGATAAGCTTATCACAATTCGTCGTATCCTTATAGACATCTATAAGGGAGAGAATGAAATGAAAGGGAAAGTCTATAGTAAGGTCCTCAATGAGGGAAAGCAAAAGGCGAGCACAAGGCTCGGTAATGGAGTTATAGTGAGACAATGGATGGAGAACGAATGTCATCACCTTGTTTAAGAACCTCAGATCTTTTGCAAAGCTCGAGCATGAGGTGTTTTGACGATCACCCCATGAAGAAGGTGTCTCACAAAAGAGAGAGATTGTCACTACAGAACAAGTCCAATTAGGTATTGGGGTAAGGGTTCAATTATAGGTTGGTATAAGGTACTGGGATTCGTTTACTTGTAATTGCTTGTTATGATAATAGTTGATTTTTGGGAGTGGTGACCTTAAAATCATCTGGTGGGGTTTTTTCCATGTAGATTTTCCCCATTCGTAAACAAATCACCGTGTCAATTTATTTTCTGCTATATACTTAGTTTAATTGGTGATTTTTTTGTGCTACCACGCATTTGCATGTTAATTTAATTTGTTAGGTTCTAAAGACTTAGGAACTAATGTATTTAGAACTCTAATGTGTATTATTGGCAAACCATGATTAAAACAGGTTGTTTAGTCTTGTTTAGACTTGCTCAAAGTTGTGTCTTTTATGTAAAGTTGGATTCGAGCTAATGCATAATTAATAGTGCATTTCGACCTGGCTCGATCGATCGAAAATCAAGCAGAATGCATTTTTCTACAGAATTTCAACTCAGCCCTAGTTCATTAAAACGTTTAGGGTTTTATGTTTTTGCCCTAGGTATATAAGGGAAACCCTAACCACGTTTTAGATATTACTCATATTGCGGTTTGTATGAATCTCTTGTGAGATCTGTGAGGAGTTTTCCTTTACACAAGCTTAGGGTTATCAAGAGGAGAATCGTTTAAGATCTTGATGATTATTCAGTTGCTGCACTAAAGAGTTTAAAGAAACACAAGCGGGTGTGATTGTACTTGCTGGAGAATCCAAGAAAGAAGGAGTCCGTGGTCTCGGAGCTTGCACGTGGTCGTGTCAGTAAGTTTCTACTGGTGGGTAGCAATAAGATATTAGTGGTTTAAGTCGCTATTGTAAAATTTCGATTCTTTCATAGTGGATTCAAGTTTACCTTGAGGATAGCTAGGTTAAATCCTCCCCAGGTTTTTACCGATATGGTTTCCTGGGTCATCATATCATTGTGTTATTTATATTTCCGCTACTTTGCATGATATGATATATTTGTGTTAACCTAGATTTGTTAATTTGGACTAAGTAATCACTTGGCTAATTTACTAGGTTAATTCAGTTGTGTTTTAAGGGGTCTAAAAACAAACAAGTGGTATCAAAGCTGGTAACTCTCTTATTGTTGATCTTTTGATCTCTTAGCTGATTTTTGACCCCTGTTGTCATGGAACACGAACATTCTCTTGTTATTCCTCCTCACTTTGATGGGAATAATTATGTTTACTGGAAAGTAAGGATGAAAGCATTCCTAAAATCAATTAATGAGAGAGTTTGGAACTCTGTTGAATACGGATAGGAGAAGCCCACTACTCCTGTTAGTGAGTGGCAAACTTCTCAAAAAGAAGCAGCCGCGTTCAATAGCAAAGCTATGAATGCTATCTTTAATGCTGTTTCTATGGAGGAATTTAAGAGAATCTCCAATGTTGAGGTTGCTCACAATGCTTGGAATATCCTCCAAACTGTGCATGAAGGCATAAAGGCTGTTAAAATTAATAAGTTGTAGCAATTAACTTCTAAATTTGAAAGCATTAGGATGTCTGATGATGAATTTTTTAATGAATTCTATGCTAAATTGAACGTTATTGTTAATTCTGCTTACAACATGGGTGAAATCTATGATCAACCTAAAATTGTTAGGAAGATTCTTAGATCTTTGACTGAAGATTTTAGACCCAAAGTGACTATCATCACTGAGAGTAAGGATGTGAACTCCATCCTTGTTGATGAACTTGTAAGATCTCTTCAATCTTATGAGTTGGACCTACCTAAGATTAGCAAATCCAAATTAATGGCTCTTAAGTAAGTTGATGATGTTGATGTTGGTGGATTTTATGATGAGCTCTATGCTACAGAGATTGCTTACCTTGCCAAGAACTTTAGGAATTTCCTTGGAAACAACAATAAAAGGGCAAGAGATAAGAACACTGTTGAACCTAGAAATTTTAGGAAGAATAATCCCACTAAGGTTAACAACACTGAAAAACCTAGAGAAAAAGTAGGTCAATCTTCTAATAATTCTATGGGTCCTCAATGTTTTGGATGTCAAGGGTATGGTCACATGAAATCTAAATGTCCTACTTACTTGAAGTCTAAGGGTAAGGCTATGGCTGTAACCCTTAGTGATGATGAAGTTTCTGATGATGGGTCTAGTTGTGACGAGGATAGAAACTTTATTGCTTTCACTGCTACTGTTGTAGTCAATGAAAGTGTGTTTGCTGAAGAGAACCCTTTTGATGGGGAACTCTTTAAGGATGCAGATCTACAAGAAGCCTACAATAAACTTTGCAAAATTGTTGCAAAAGATGCTATGAATGTTGAATTAGGCTTAAAGAAAATTGCTTCTCTTGAGCTTGAAAAGAAAAATTTGCTTGTTAAACTGTTTGATACTAATGATCTTTTGAATAATGTGAAGACTGAGAATTTGGAATAATGTAAAGAAAAATTCTTTTGAGAATTTGCTTTTCTTTTGAATAATGTAAAGAAAAATTCTTGATAAAATTACGAATTTGGAACTTGAATTATTTGTTGCTAGAGAACAAACTGATAGGTCTGCAAACTCCAAACTTGATCACATGCTAAGTGTTCAAAAGTCTCTCTCTGACAAAACTAGCTTAGGTTTTGTAGAAAGCATCTCTATGTCTACACCCCATTCTACAAACTTTGTACCTTCTTCTTCTTCTGAACCCCTTATGAGTGAGGTTGTCAAACCCTCTGTGAGTAAGACTAAACCGATAGAAGTGACACCTCCTAGGAAGATTAGGGTTGATCTTCATGAGTTTAAACCTAAGGCTCCTAACCCTCTTAAGGGCAAGACACATGATAAGCCTGCATGGATTTGTCATTTTTGTGGAAAGTCTGGGCACATTCGTCCAAACTATTACAAGCTGCAAGTTGCTAAGAGAGCAAATAAACCAAAGTTACCTATGCCTCAAGCACAAGATCCTATGGTGCTTATTGGTGAATTGGTAAAGGCTCTAAACCTTTATTCCAATCCTGGAGTTGGCAATCATTCTCATGTGAATAAGAACTCCAATGCTCAAGGTGCATCTAAAAAGTTTTGGATGCAAAATGCTCAATCTAATTGAGTCCTTCTGATATGGTCCTTGTGCTTCATTGCTATACTCTTTGTGACCATTGTTCTTTGGTTTTTGTTTTCTTTGTTTCTAGGATTTGCATTGCATAACATTCATGCATTTCATTCTAAGTTGTTTTTAGTTGATTTTTTCAAATAAATAAAAAAAATAAAAATAAAAATAAAAAAGAGGAAAAAGGAAGCACATTGTGTTTTGCACTATTTTCTTGGTTTTGAAAACAAGGTTGGTCAATCTATTTTCACATAACATGTCTTTTGTACCTTGTTTAGCTTTGATGAGCTTACTTATTGCACCTTACTAGTTGAAACTTTGTAGTGCATGTTGTGTGGGAAAGATATTTATGGTTTTAATCATTTTGTCTTGGTCTTGAAGTCACATGTCTTTGACTGTCGAACTTGAACTTTTTGAGAAAGGTATAAATAATCATCTCACCATTGTTCACTAGCCAATCATGCACACCTTAGTGCATATCATAAGATTCTGTGCTCGAGAAAATGTAGCACATGCACAAAAAGAACATAAGGTGTAGCCTCAGTTTAATTGCTTAAAATTGGTATGTACATTATTGGACTTAAAGTTAAATCAAACAAATAAAATTGGTGTGTACAATATGAAGTAAATCAAGAAACTTACATGATTGCAAGCTTATATTCTAGGAGATGTGGGAGTTATATGATGTAACTCTTTAGGTGTTAGTCTCTTTCAAATTCTTTGTAATGAATTTTGTAGACTTTGTGTTTGATTTCTATTCACATATCACCTCACATGTATTTCAAGCTTTTGCTAGTTGCACACACTACACAAGTTACTTTTTGCTAAACTTTGTACATGTTATTGTGTGTGTTTTTGGTCTGGCCAATCAAATTTGCAAATACTTTGAGTTTTTATGCAAAACAGATTTGATGCTTGAGAATTTATGGAGAATGTTTGAAAATATTAATTTTGGGAAAACTAGGTTTAAAACTTGTGTTTTTGAAAAATTTTGCATCTCGTTCTCATGCATTCTATTCATATTTTTCAATGCTTGGAGGAGTCTATGCACAAAACTGGGCTATTTTTCAAAACCATGTTTTTTCTAGAATTTCGATCAATCGAGGCTGTTTTTCGATCAATCGAAATTGTTTTAAAATTTTTTAAGGGAGCCTCTATCTGTTTCGATCAATCGAAACTAATTTTCGATCAATCGAAAATCGTGAATAAGGTTTTTAAAAATCTGATTTTGACGTGTTCAACTCATCGTTTTCAAAACTTTTTCAAACTTTTCTTTCTCTCTCCGACTCGGCAAAGGCTATTTATCAAATTTTTGTCGTTTTCCTCTGATCTTTTTGCAAGGTTTTCCTATCCCAAGGCCGGTAAGACCATTATACCCTTCCTTTTGCATTTATTTTCATGTTTCATGCATAAATTCATGCACTTTGTTGGAATTTTCGGACCTATTCAAATTTGGGATTTTTTATGATTCAAGCTTTCTTTTCTGAAATTGATCATTGGGTTTTGTTCCTATAATGTTATAAACATGATCTATGATGTTTAATTTGATCAATTTGATGTATTGTGAGAAATTGAAAATTCTAGGGATTGAATATAACCGAATTGGGGATTTTGTTTAAATTGGGTTTAATTGATGAAATTGGCTTGTTGGATTGATTAATTTGACCATTAAGAATTTTTCTCTACCTTGTGTAATGATCAATTGGTTAATTTGGTACAAATTGAACAAGTGGTTTTTCAAATTTTGGGGTTTTTGTTATAAACTCTATGCTCAAGCCAATTTTGTGTTTCTAAACTTAATTTATCTGTTCATGCATCATATAGATTGTTATTTATATATTTTTTGTGCTAACTTGCAGTCTGCCCTTGGTCTTTTTCTTTTTGTTCTTTTTGGTCTTGTCCTTGTGTCTTGTCCCTACTCTAGCACCATGCCTAGGAAGACTAGAACCCGTAGGACTGCCTCCTCTTCCTTTGAGCCTACCTTTCAAAGTGAGTTGTTTCGGAGTGAGAAAAACAAGGAGTTTTATGAGTCTTTGAACATTAAAAGAAAGATTTAGGCTGAGCGATCTGTTTTGCTAGATGAGCTAGATCCTGTCATTAGGGTAAATTTTGAGCGTAAGGGCTGGTTGCCATTGTTGGATATTGGTCTTTCTCCTCCAGCTGCCCTGATTAAAGAGTTCTACTCGAACCTCTCTATCCACATCTATGATTCCAACACTTTAGTTAAAAGTTGGATACGAGGTGTAGAGTATACCATTACTCCTAGGGTAGTGGCGAACGCTCTTGGGGTTACTGTTGGTCCTGCACCCTGTCTATCCCTATGATGAGTCTCCTCCCTTGGACGACATTATGTCTTACATCACCAGGACTTCTCTCCGGTGGGGTTCTGATCCTCGGATCACTTCTGCTAAGCTCACTGAGACTACCTATCTCTTCTTTAGGATAGCGTGTCATTTCTTGTGGCATATCTCTCATCTGCACACCATTCCTTTGGAGCGATATGCATTTTTGTATGCTCTTGTTACTGATGCTCCTATCAGTTTTCCTCATTTGTTTCTTCATTCTTTGAACGAAGTTCATAGGAGTTCTTCTACCGCTCATGCTTTTTTTCATCCTGTTTTCATCCAGAGGATTTTGTTGTTTTTAGGGTTAGATGACTTCCTCGCTTCTGAGCCCGTACACATAGTTGCTCCCATAGGTGCCACCTTTCTTAGGCAAAGGGCTACTCATATGAGAGAGAGCTCTAAACACCCTAGAGTTAAGCCTTCTGATATTGCACCCCCTCCTTCTTCTACAGGTACTACTTCTGGTGAGGCTTCTGCTAATCCTGTTGGTGCTGCTGCTGCTGATGTTCCTCCACCATCTACTTCGAATGACTTTGACCTTCGTCATACATTGGAAACTGTCATGACCATTCAAGAGGCTCATGGTCAACTTTTGGTGGACATGCTTGATGAGCTCCGTGCTTTGTGAGCAGATTTAGCACATCTTCAACGTTCGCCTTCGCCACCTCCTTTTGATGATGGTTTCTAATTGCCCTTTGGCATTTCGTCACAAAAAGGGGGAGTACACTTGTAGAGGATTTTTGTAGTTAGGGGGAGTTTTTTTTGTATGTTAGAGCTTGTGGAGCTATTAGATTGTATCTAGGTGCTTCATTGTGTACTTACCATTTTTGGCTCTTGATGTATTGTTTTTGGGCTATTCATGTTAGGGGGAGATACATTTATTTTGTTATATGTATTTCTTGTTTCACTACTTATTGATTTATATTTATGATGTTATTCATTGATATATGTCTTTATTTTGTATTTTGTGAAATCAAGAATTTATTTTGTTTACTTGTATTTTCCACACATGCATTTATGCATCTTGTTTAGTGTTTCAGGAAAAATACAGATTGATTCAATTAAGCTGCTGTTTAAACTTGCAATTGATGGATAGTAGTTAGGATTGAATTTTTTGTAATGAGCATTTTTTTTTTTGTAAAGGGCTTTTCTTTGTAAACTTTGAGCTTTTAAGTTGTGTTTTGTCACAGATTGCCAATGGGGAGTTTGTTAGGTTCTAAAGACTTAGGAATTAATGTATTTAGAACTCTAATGTGTATTGTTGGCAAACCATGATCCAAACAAGTTGTTTAGTCTTGTTTAGACTTGCTCAAAGTTGTGTCTTTTATGTAAAGTTGGATTCGAGCTGATGCAGAATTAATAGTGCATTTTGGCCTGGCTCGATCGATCGAAGATTAGGCTCGATCGATCGAAAATTGGGCAGAATGCATTTTTCTGCAGAATTTCAACTCAGCTCTAGTTCATTAAAACATTTAGGGTTTTTATGTTTTTGCCCTAGGTATATAAGGTAAACCCTAGCCACATTTTAGATGTTGCTCATATTGCGGTTTGTGTAAATCTCTTGTGAGATCTGTGATGAGCTTTCCTTTACACAAGCTTAAGGTTATCAAGAGGAGAGTCATTCAAGAACTTGATGATTATTCAGTTGTTGCACTAAAGAGCTTAAAGAAACATAAGCAGGTGTGCTTGTACTTGCTAGAGAATCCAAGAAAGAAGGAGTCTGTGGTTTTGGAGCTTGCACATGGTCGTGTCAGTAAGTTTCTACTGGTGGATAGCAATAGGATGTTAGTGGTCTAAGTTGCTATTGTAAAATTTCGATTCTTTCATAGTGGATTCAAGCTTACCTTGAGGATAGTTAGGTCAGAATTATGGGTACAAAAGTTGTGGTCATAGAAAAATTATGAAGACAACTTGTATTGGGATAGTCATATAAAAACTAAATGATTTTTAAGTTTAATTCCTAACCATGGAATCAACATTTATTATTTCTTCCAAAGGGAAAAAATTATAATGGAAAATTTAAATGTTAGAAAAATAAAGAAGGTTTTTAGTAAAAACATTTAGTTATATATTTTTAGGATATCTTATTATGGTATAAGAGTAATTAGAGGTAAAATAAAGTTCATTAATAATATATAAACTTTTCTATTTTTATTAAATGAATTAAGTACACTTTGAATCAATGGGTATTTATGTTATACGAGTAATTATAAAAAAAAATGATGCATTAGTCATCTAAATAAATGGATTACATGTTTTTAGTAAATGGATTGATGAGGGTGGAGAATCTGGAGATAAACTCATAGAAGACAAATATTTGGAAAGAAAACTTTCCCTCACTCATTCACATCGAAGAGAAAATAACAGAACCCGTCATGTTTTAATTAGCAGTCTGGTTTTGAAGAACTTATAGACGGTATTTATTTATTTACTGTTTTTGTATTGGGTTGGGCCTCAGGCCTTTGTTGATTGTGTCTGTTGTGTTGCGTTGTTAGTAATATGAAAATACACCGTACTCAATTCTTAAAAGTCGAGTACCATGTAAATTTTATTTATTTGTTTATTTATGGTTTTTTTAATTTAAAATTTTAATAAGGATCATGATCGCATATTTATTCTTAAAAAGAAAAAGAAAAAATAAGTACATTGATATATTTTTCTGATTAATGTCAATAGAAATGGAATAATTATATTTAGTTATTTGCCAACAAGTTTAATTAATGATGCTGTATCATTACCATAAATAAAAAAAACAATAATAATAAAATCTCTACAGAATAGGATTATTTGCAATATATATATATATATATATTTTTTTTTTCTTTTTGTATTTAGCATAATTCAAGTTTGATGTATAATATCAACACTATCATCCAAAATTAGTATCAAAATTAACAAATTAGTAAAGCTAATTGGGAGTGTGGTGCACTACTATGTCAAAATTAA